>CM059838.1:21123121-21723121 GCA_030444775.1 Atalantia buxifolia
CTGCGGCAGCATAAAGTGACAGAATAAGAGTATGTAAAGGTAAATACTCTCTGTGAGAGATGGTTAAACTCACAAACTTGCATTGAAGATCATCATAAACTGTGTTTATAGGATGAACGTATTTCCCATACAAAGCTGAGTATTGTTTGGCTCGTAATTAAGTAAATGGATATTTCCAATCTTTCTGAACATCTTGATTGATCAGAAGAAAGATTCCACATGTAATCTGCATAAACTTATTGACATTTTAATTTCTTCTTGTACTGTTGTTGAAAGTTTAGGGGCTTGCAAGATCCACAATAAAGACCTCAAGATATATGGTGAAACTGATCTGTGAAAATTTATGAGAAACAGTTTTCTTTTTCACTGCTACGATTTGAGGCTTAAAATGCTCCACTGGTGAGCTTCTGCAAGTCTCAAGAGCAAGCAAGTAGATACAAGCATTGATTGCTATTAAAAAAAAAGAACAAAAAAAAAACCCTCTTTATTAGCTTCTATGTTACTTAAGCCGTGATTCTGACAATTTCGAAGACTATTTTTTACCTGCAAAAAACCAATAATAAAAGAGTCATGAGAACCCAGGCATCGGAACAACAATTTGAAATTTCAGAAGTGAATCCAACTAGGCAACTGTGTGGAACTTTCACAATTAATCAATATATCATTATATTTGAAAGAAACCGGTCAGAAGCAAATCAAGTTACAAATTAAAAAAATATATGCCTTCCAGTTTACTAGGTAATGTCTGGATTTAAAGAGGTTACTTGATCTGGTTCGTTTAGCACTCCTGGTAATGCGAGCGGATGAATCATCTTTGTTTTCCTTGTTATTGTCTTCGTTGTCATTTTCTTCGTACTTGTTTACATTGTTGTTATCATCAATGAATTCTGACTCACATACCCTGATAATGTACACCTACGGAAAATGACTAATGGCAATTAGTAACTAATTGCTATGCTATGGCTGTTGAAAGAAATGGGAATGGTAATCACATTTTAAAATATTGAAAGGTTACAAGTCATCTTCTGCATTCACTCTAGAATTTCAACCGCTCTCGGTCACCTTCCAAGGACGCTAAGATATGAGAACAGTTGTGATTAAAGTAGATGATAAATATCCTGTCACAAGTTAAAAAGGCATTTGCAGAAGCCAGAGGGGGGAAATGCTGAATGATATAATATGAGCAAGTGGTATGTGAACAGTGAACTGAGCATCAACATAGACTATGAAAAGAGACCTAGATAAACAATCATAGGCACACAAGTTTTCTGTAGCCGGCTTCAAACAATAAAAGCATGATGTTCATATTAACGCAACAAAAAAAAGTCCTAATAAACAGCAAATTCACCTTCAAGCCTACTTAACAAACACTTCTATTCCTACGACAAAGCATACCTATTATTGTTTGAGATTCTTGTTTACGTAACAATCGTTAAGCAATGTGTAAATGAACCTCATTATGTTATAATCAGGGTACTGAAATGAACCTCACCTTAAATGTGGCAGGTTTAATAAGCTGGAATACGAGGCAATCCCCATCAACAAGTTCGTGATCAATTGAAAATCCTCGCCACCCACCGCTTAGACCAGTTTTCTGAGCAAGATACTTTGTTGGAAACTCATTTTCTTCCTCATCAACCAGAGTTACAATTTCATCAGAATGGGGAAGATGTTCCTTGCAAAAATGAACTGGAAGACCCTATTGAAAACATTGGAAGAGAAATTGAGACTAAAAATCACCAAATCCGATGCCTATAGAGAAAGATTCGCAGTTGCTCAAGTGCAAAAGACCAATACAATAATACTTTTTAATCATTGCAGGCAGACAAAAAAAAAGGCTATAACTTGTGCTATTGACTCTGGCTGTTCTATAAGAACATCATCAGTGACAAAAAATTCATTTAAATGACTCATTTTCTAGAACCAAAATGGAAACCCTTCCCAGAGAATATTTAATACCCTTAAATGTGGATACATGAAACTGTGATTTTAAGTTACTAAATTACCAGCCAAAAGCCTCCAGTGACATGTGACTGTAGCATAGGCTTAAGAAAACTTGGATATTGAGAATCTAAGCCAGATTGAACTTCATCAGCACTATCAATTGCAGACGCTCTCTCTTCATCCGAAGCATAAACTCGATTCAGAAGATTTCTCCGCTGGTAACTTCTACTAGTTAACCTCATTAATAGAATAAGATAAGCAAAAATTATAAAATCAACAAATGAATTGTCTCAATCACCCGGAATGAATTTTAGAAAAAAAATGAAATTTTGGAGGCAATTATTTACCTTCTTCTTGTCAGTAAAGGTTCAAATGGATCCTGCCAGCAACCAGTAAATCGGTGGGTCAATCCATATTTCACAGAACAATCTTTAATAAGGCAAGCCATAAGTTAGACACTCAATTATTACAAAAAGTGACAGCTAATTCCCACAGATTGACCGGAGATTCATAACATATGATATCAAAACGGTAAACTAACCTGTAAAATTTGAGCTAAAATGAGCAGCTATCATCAGGGGAGAATATTTTAAAAAAGATATAGATGTAAAGATCGGTGACAATAGGACTTTCATAAAACCGAAATAACATATCAGAATTAATCCAAACTCAATTTGAAAAAATTAATGTTAATAAGTTAATAGGTAGATAGGAAGCTGCTCACTTCGTTGTAATTCGGAGGTAGCTTGTCTGCAACACGGCTGGACCTTCTCACCGGAGCCGACGCCGGCTTCGGCTTAGAAACCCGCTTCTTGGCCTATACATAACACAACAAAAATAGCCATAAAAAGAAACCCACAAAAACATCCACAAAGTAAAGCGCTTTCCACAAAAAAAAGGGGCATTAATTTTCTTCCTCAAAAAGCACTTTCTTAGAGAAAAGTTCTTGTTGAGTGTTAGGGGAAAAAAATTTCCATGAAAACAATTTAACCGATCAAGCAAAACCCATAAAAATATCCACCGACTAAAGCGCTTTCCGCTTTGAAGTCATAATTTTTCTTTGTGAAGGAGAACGTTTTTGAGAAAAGCACTTAAAAAATGCTCATCGAAAAAAGC
The DNA here is from genome assembly GCA_030444775.1 of Atalantia buxifolia. Taxonomy (NCBI): domain Eukaryota; kingdom Viridiplantae; phylum Streptophyta; class Magnoliopsida; order Sapindales; family Rutaceae; genus Atalantia; species Atalantia buxifolia. The sequence goes on from CM059838.1 coordinate 21,126,182, forward strand.
GCTTCTACGAAATCAGTTTTAGCCATTTACAAGCGCTTTTAGGATGAGAGAGAGAGAGAGAGAGAGTTACCGGAGAGGGTTTGGATACAGGGGTTTTAAGAGACTGAGCGAGCACGTTGAGTTTGAGCTCCTCCATTCTTTTCTTGTTCTCTTCCATTCTTTGGCGGCGGCATTCTTCGTATGTCAGCTTTGATTCCACCATTTTTAGGGTTTTTCTTTTGTCTTTTGGAGAAGTGATTTCAAGTGAACCGAAGTTGAAGAAGAAGAAGAAAGGAAAGAAATGAAGCCAAATCACGACCGTTGGGTTTCCTAATGCTCTTCTCGGAAACTGTGACCTAAATGAGCGCCAAACTGAAACTACGGACAGCTTAAAGAACTGTTATTTTGAATTCAAATTTAAGGGCATTTCTGGTTTTTCACATTTCAATCTTTTATGGCATGTTTTCTATTACATAATCTATAATACTTGCCATGCTTGTCTGCTTCACCCCAACATAAATGATAGTGCTGTTTCCACAAAAATCCTGAAAGGCTGAAACCATCCAAACTTGCCTAGATGGTAGTAATTATTTAGCAAGTCATAGTTTCAACTTTTTGTTTGGCTTGACCCAATATTAGTTGAATTATGAATTGATTTGTCTCGACTAAGAAGACTTAGAAACCACTCACGCCCTCCTCATCTAGGTGGGAGGGTAGCGATTACAATTCTCCTCGTGCATTTTGAACGAACTTTCTTTCAGATATTTAAAACTTAAAAAGTAAATTTAATCGGTTCTGGACTTGTATATTAGACTATGCCATTATTTAAATTGATCTACAAAATCCTGATAATGTAATTAACCCAAAAAATATATATATATTCCCTTTAAAGTTTGCAGTATGGCTTAGTTGGTTTGGTATGTGAACGAAATCTAAAGAGCAAAAAACGTTTGAAAAAAAGAGTAAGAATTGATCGTTTGATCACATTCATCAATCAATCTTCTAGATTGACTCAAAATCTGTCAGCCCATTACAGTTACAGCTTTGTCATAAGTTAGTAATCCCTTCTGCAGATAACCGCCCGTCCCAAGAACTTACAACATGGAACTTCACAGCCTATGTACGAAATTTCAGCTACATGGTAACCACAGAAGCAGCTCATTTTCCAGGACAAAAGCTGAAAAAGTCAATTTTGCGCTGATAATTTATCATCACCAAGGAGCCTTTGCCATTTCTTGGAACATAACATCAAGACTGTTAGGATTCGCCTCCAATGCCTCAATCTCGGAATCAAGTCTATCAATTCTCTCTCTTACCTCTGAAAGCTTCAGTTCCAGAGCACTCTTCTCTTCCTCCTCATTAGCTCGTTCAAGTCTAGCCTCTTGAAGCCTCTTGGATGTGGAAGCAAGATTCATAAGTTGATCCAACCTTATTAGTAAGAAGCCAACATTCATCCCCATCATCTTGAAGGCTTTTAAAGTTTTGTCCCAGGTATCAAAGTTATCATGTGGGGTGGTTAACTTAGAAGCTCTAATGGCATCAGCAATGTTGATGGTCTCAGAAATCATTCCAGAAATCAACTTACAGTTAAGACCATCAATAACAGAGTTGTGAAGGAATGCATTCTGACTACAACAAAGTTCATAGTACTTAGTCCTAAGGTACTTGGACAGGGCAGAGTCGATGACTAAATCATTTACGACAATGCTGAAATCTTGAAAACTTTTCACTTCTTTGAAGTCAACAACAGATTCACAGAATTTAAGTCCATTGAGGACTTCAGAGCCAAGATCTTTGCTCTCATCTTCAGACTGCTCTGATACTAGCTCAAGACCAGTACAAGAGATCATTTGGTTATCCTTCTGAATGTCCTGTGCGAGGGGCTCCCAACACTTGTTATCCTCTTCTTCACATATATGCTTCTCTGCATGATATTCATAGTTAAAAGTAACTAAGGAAAAACATCGAGGAAAGCAAGTTTCTAGTGTCTAATTACAAATACTAGCAGAGGGAAAAAAAACAGCAAAATGAACCATAAACTTACCAGATTCCACTTGTTGATTGCAAGTTTCTAGTTTTAGAAGGCCAAGTGCACAATCCACTTCATCTGAACCTCTTGATCTTACAATGTACACCTATGAGATGTCAGTAACAATAAGCATTTGAGATGTATTATGAATAGAAAAGATGCTTCATGCATTGAAATATCATGGAATTATGCCTGATAATCTTGCAGGGAAGAAAAAACCTCATTTCACCAGTAAGATCTACCCAGCTTTATCTACGAACACACACTGGATAAGTTATTGAAACATTTTGGCTCTCCTTTTATGAGTTGCAATGGTTGGGCTGGGACCCCAGCCAAGTGTCAGCAGTTATGGGTATCGTCACTGATGCTTTCGTTTTCTTTCTTCTAAAACTTCATAACATACACGCTAAAATCTATCATTTCAATAACCTCTCATTTAGCCTTTTTGTGTTCAGGAAAGATTTTAGCTGCTGCATTTTGCAAGACTTGGTTAGCAAGGAATCTCATATCCTCGAAAAGTACTGAATTTCACCTTCTACTCACTCTATTCTGACTTGCAGTCCTAGAATAATAGTGGCTGGAATCATGCTTTGAGAGAACATGAAAGTTGAAAGGTGAAAAAACATATGAACTAGGTTCATTCTATTACCTTAAATTTGGATGGCTTAATTAAGTGAAAAACTAACACATCACCCTCCACTAATTTGTGAGCAATTGAAAACCCTCTCCATCCCGCACTTAGGCCTATCTTTTCTACAAGATATTTTGTATCATACACGTTCCCACTTTCATCTTCCAAAACAATCATTGTATCCTGTTTCGGCAAATTATCAGTGCAAAATTTCCTAGAAAGACCCTGCAAGCAGAGAAGTTATCAGATGCAAATCCGGCTAGTAATTTCTCATGGAAAATGCAAAAGCATTGACAGAAGGCAGTTTACCAGCCAAAACCCTCCAGTAACGTGTGAACGGAGCATGAATTTAATAAAGCTAGGGAATTGAGGGTCCAGATTTGCTTGGATGTCCTTTGCTTGCTCCATGACAGCATTTTTAACTTCTTCATTGTCATACAAGTCATCATACGTGGATCTCTTCCGTTTCTCACTAAAGCAAACAATAGAGGCAGCACGATTAGAAGATAATTCTCTTCGCAATACACAGTAAAACATATGGAAGATCCATTCACTTAAAATTCTTCACTAACCATTTAGGATTTCTTGGTTCATTGCATGTTACCTGCCAATAGATTTGCAAAAGTTCCCTTTAATTATTATTTATTTCTCCAACACTAAAAGAAGCATGATACCGGAAAAAGCACATAACTGCAGCTGTCCAGCTGAGCTGAGCAAAGGCAGAGAAGAGTGACCACAAACACAAATTTGTTGTCCTCATTGTAGTTACTTCAACATTAATCTCAATAAAAGTTATTTACGCAGAAGAGAAAGCATCCCTCTGAAAGACAAACATAACATATTATGATCTGAGTTCTTCCAATATTTTAATCGAGGAACTGTTTCATAAACTCTATTTTTGGGCAAGAATTAAAATTGCAAAAATAGTTGTACTTTTTCAGAAACAGAAATGGTATTTCCACTAGTCCTGTACTCTCTTTTTCTCTTTCTTATTTTCTGAAACTCAAAACATGCTAAAAAAAGTTCTATAATGACAGCTTAAACTTCCATTAAAGACTAAAAGTACCCTGACAAAGTCCTAGACCAGCTCTTAGGAACCCAAAGAAACAATCTTTTCCATTGTACCTTTACTTTTGTTTCCCCAAAAAAAAAAAAGAAAATCGAAACAGAAAATGGGAACAATATAAATCATCAAACACAAGCAGCACAAATATTTAATCAAAATAATCATAACGAAACAGAGTAGAGGGAAAAAAAAAAAGAAAGAACAAGTTGACCACTAGAGTTCCCTGATGAGCGCTCGTTTTCTTCCGAAACATTTTTTCCTTCTTTACCAATGGCTTTCTCTCCTTCAACTACAAATGAAAAAACCCAGATGGTAAAAATATTAACTTAATGAAAATATTAAAGAAAGAAAGAAAGAAAGAAAGAGACCTTGTGAGGGGAATGGGAAGAGCTATTTGGTTGTTTCGGAGCAACAGCCATGGGGGGTTTGGACTTGAAAAGGTGACGCTGAGTGTTTGAACTTTAAAAATGGAGAGCAGGAAAGAGAATGTAATGATGAAGATGGTATTGCTAAGAGAAGTCAAGAAGGAGAATATGAAAAGACCGTTCTATTTGAATTTTGCACCTCAAGTTTCTTGTTATCCGACGGGAACTCTGCGGTCTCCTCCCTATATTGGAGCCAATTTTTCAAATTCCATCTGTAATTAATAATTCTCTCCCCACTTTAGGGGCTCTTTCGGCATTTCACAATTTTTAAGGTTAGGTTTTCTCTTTTAATGAAAAAATCAAACTAAAAAACAAGAAAAATAAGGATCAAAATTCTCTCATGATCAAACTTTTCCTCAGCAAAATTAAGTGATTGGCAGTTAATTAATAGAACTACAAGAATAGTTCTAATGTTCCATTTCAACCATATACTACTATTAATTTATTAAAAGTTCAAATTATGAAAAAATCTTAATGAAAAACCACGATTCAATGCGATATATTTTGTCTTTTATTCTATTAGCCCATTGTCGAGGATTTCTTTAAAGTCTAAATTCATATAAAATAGAATTTCATTAAATTAATATTTGATAAATTGATAATCTCAATTAAATAATAGTTTCATTGGTAACAACTATATAACCAACATAGTAAGTTAATAATTTCATTAATTAAATTAGTAATAAATTTTCTAAGAAATCCTTTTTTGTTTCAAGGACCCAATCGATACATAAATTAATAATTAACTAACTTGAAACAAAATACTAACGATATGTTTATGATTTTATTTATTGTAGTGCTATAACAATTTACATATTTCGTCGATTATTATTACTTTTTTTATATCTTTCAGATAAGAACCCTTTGTTGTGTTATAATCATGATCCAGCTGGGTTATCAAGTGAATGATTCACTTAATCAACTAATCAAAATCAAGTTAGAATTGTACCATGCAGCTTGACAAAGTCGCTACATTCTTTAATTACACTACCTCTGTACTTTATAAAAATTCATATATATGAACGTGATATTACCTTAATAAATAAATAAATTATTTATTCATCCATAAATCAATAATTATTGATAATTATCCCAAGGCTATTAATTTATTAAGGTTCGACTATTTATCTATAGGGAGATTATCAGTTACCCTATTGAAATTAATATATACTACTTGTTCTTAATATTTTTTATTGTACCCAATAACCCTCTAGCACTATAATTTCATTTAAGGTTAATGTCATCTAGGTGATTCATGTTTTAAAAATATCAAAAAGATGATATAAGTTTTAAAAATAGGCAAATAGATGAAAATTTGTTAACTTTAAAAAAATTAGTCGTCTTCTAATGAAATAACATTTTTTGCCCATTTGATTTTATTTAAATATTAGGGCTAATGTCATCTAAGTGACACATATATCAATATTTATTACACAAGCCACAATTATTTTGAAGATACTCTTACATGTGACAAACCTTAACTTCTATCGTTAACTCAAAGAACAGTGGTCAGTTAATTAGAAAATAATGTTTCTACCCCTTTTCATTGATTTTTTATTTTCTTTTATAAAAAAATATAAGTTAAATCTAAATTTGGACTTTTTTGGGGTTAAATTAAACTAATATTTAAAAAAATTATCATTGAATCAAATTAATTTTTTAACATAAAAGAAGAAGCAAATCGCTGATGAATCATGATATAAATCTGATATCTTTTTTAAATCTCAGTAGCACTAATTTTATGAACATTAGACTCAAATCTTCATAATCTAATATGATGGCTTAATGAACATTTGTTCTTTCAAAATTCTATTCATAGCAACCAAAATGTCTGCCCAGTCCAATAGCAACAAAGATATCCAATACATTTTTCAACAAAGCTCTATCAACATCTTTTCCTAATGTTTTCTATCAATTACAACATTTTTGTATCGCCAGAATTAACAGCAGAAGTTAACGGTTTGTCACATGTAAGAGTATTTTCAAAATAATTGTCACTTGTGAGATAAAGATTGATACATGTGTTGTCTAGGTGACATTAACCCTTCACATTTTTATTATTTGTATCAATTGTTCCCATTTTGCCCTTTCATCGTTACAATTTACAACAAAAGTTAACGATTTGTCACCCGTCCGCCTATTTTTAAAAATTGCATCACTTTTTTTATATTTGTTGAAACATACCTAGATGACATTAACCCTTTCATATACAATCCCTAATTTTTAAATATGTTTTTATTCATATTGTTCATTAAAAATAAATCATTTAAGTTAAAATCAAAATAACAAATATAAATACTAAAAATAAAAATATAAGTTTTGTGAAAAAAAAAAGTAGGATATATATATATATATATATAGTAAATTTTAGGTCCGGGATGTTAAAGTAATGAAAAATTTTAAAACCGCAGAGTTTTAAAAATTTAAAACTTAAAACGCTTCAACCGCATAATTTATGTGTTTTTCACTTCCTAAACGATCTTGTACTTTAAAATTCTAGACCAAAACACACACACACACACACACACACATATATATATATCAAAAGACGAAGGGTTTTGATTTGAATGATACGACGATTTCAGATATCATCAAAAGGCTCATTCAAAGATCAGAAAATGTCAATCATAAGTAGTACTGACTACATAATATATCAGGACATCAGCTGGCAAGCTTCGTAACTGTTAACGAGTTCTCTCATGATAACTCTTATAAGCTAGCTAAATTACACTGTATTTACACAGTATATAATCTGGAAAGTTGGTACAAGTACAAACTGATACAATCACCAGATTTCGCTGCCACGGCACTGTCACCTAATAAACAACAATAAATAGAATAGAAACAACAACAGCAATAATATAGTATGAGAAATATTTCCTTATCCTAACAAAGAACAGTCATTGTTAAACACAGTATCTAGTCACCAAGGAGCGTTAGCCTCCTCCTGAAACTTAAGCTCATGCTTCTCAGCTTTTACTTTCAGTGACTCTAACTCCGAGTCAAGCCTTCCCATTGTCTCTTTCAATCTCAAGAGTTTCAATTCAAGACTTCTCATCTCCTCTTCTGCACGAGCTTGCTCTGCACTTACTTCTCTAAGCCTTTTTGATACCTCAGACTCCTCTGATTCGAAAGCAAGACTCATCAACCTGTTTAATCGAGCACGTAAGAATCCAACATTCATTCCCAACAGCTCAAATCCCTTCAAAGTTTTGTCCCAAATCTCATAATCAGCTCGAGAGGTGGAAAGGTTGCAAGCTCTAATGGCCTCTGCAATGTTGACAGTCTGAGTGATTATTTCAGCAGCCAATTTACAGTTAATGCTCTTGAGTAAATGGTCATGCAGAAAGGAATTCTGAGAGCAGCAGAGGTCATAGTATTTACTCCTATGTTGATCGGAGAGCTCACGGTCAATAGCCAAACCATCCACAAGAATGGTGAAATCATCAATGCTTTTCATTTCTTTAAAATTACTGGATTCTGAATGTGGTAGAACTTTGTTAGGGCCGAGATCCTCAGTGTCATTATTAAACTGATCTTCCACATGTCCATTATTGGTTTCTAATAGCATCAGACTATTGTTTTGATTGTTGTCTTGGTGAAAGCTTGGAGGAGGCTTTACACGTTTTGCCCTTTTGTTTTTCTTCAAACGCTTCTCCGAGTGATCTTTCGGGGCTACTTCAAGCTCATCATCCATGGGAACTGTAAATAAATTAAATCAATTTTTTAATCACTTATGAGACGTAATGTGGCTAAAAGCAGATATATCGAAACACACCAGAATTTAGTGGTTTTGCATCAGCATTTACATTCCCAAAGCCATTTGCTCTCACTACGTACGCCTGCATGAATGGAGAATGCAACAATTAAATTAAAGACCTATCACAAAAAAATTTAAAGGACCCAACTTCCACATGTAGAGAAACATGCATACTTATTTTCATAGAACACAGGAAAATATCTTTGCATCATTAATTAGATATCAAATTAATTTATCACATTCTCTCTGTTCCAATTGTACTCATCATTTGATAGAATGGACTTTTGTCACGCCACCCAAACGTGCTCAATAAATATGGGCATGTATGTGTGAAAGATGGTTTTCCTGCATGTTAAATGATCTATTTATTTCAATCCTCTAAAAGATGGTTTTCCTGCATGTTAAATGATCTATTCATTTCAATGCAAAACTAAATATGGCCATTTTAGAGGATTGAAAAAAACAACTATCAGCCAGATTTGCCATTGCTAGGGTTTATATCTCATGTAGCTTTACCATCTTCTTTTCCTATATATTCTTTATACAAAGAATTGCACATTTCAGCTGCTTTTATTCCATTTGTCTGTAAGGCTATATGAAAAAACCACAAAGTTGAATGCTTCTTCCTAATAATTCTTTCTTCCAAAATGAGGTGCTAAAACAGATACTAATAAAATCAAGGATTTACACGAAAATTGTAACATGTACATATAGAACATAAAGATCTGAGAGTCACCTTAAACCTTGTAGGTTCAATCAAATGGAAAACTAAAACATCACCCTCGTATAATTGGTTTGCATCAGAAAATGCTTTCCATCCACCACTCAATGCTGTCCTTTGGGAAATATAATTTATTTTGTATTCTTCCCCACTTTCGTTTTCCACAATAAATACTGTATCAATCTTTGGCATGTTGAATTTGCAGAATCGCATGGGAAGATGCTGCCACCAAACAAGTTAGAAGAAATAAAGCATTCCAGAGCTGAAGGAATTATGGCATTCGTAAATTTGGGACAGAATATTATTAGGCTTACCAGCCAAAACCCGTGACTAACATTTGACTTAACCATAGCTTTCCAAAAGCTTGGGTGGCTAGGTGCTAAGTTTGCTCGAACCACTTCTGCTCGCTCTATTACCGGCGAATTAACTTTGGCATGATCATAGAGGTCATCAATCATAGCTCTCTTCCGTCTACTGCTTATGGTATATTTTAAAGGAATCAATATAAAAAATATAACTTTGAAATTCGTAATGATTGAGTTGGAAAAAAAAAAAAGGAATTCGTAATGATTGAAAGTAAGGACAATGACTTAAGATAAAATCACAGACCTTTTAGACTCCTTTGAACTATCAAATGCTCCCTGCCAGAAAATGCACAAAGTTTTCATTAATTTATCATTTGGATATATAAGAACAATAACATCATATAAATCATTCCACTTGCAAAAAGATTTGATGGTGAAGTAATATACACGTTACATCTCTAATTTTTCCAAGATAAATGTATTTAAAATATCCAGAAAAGCATGTACAAACTTCAATCTAGGTTGCCAGTTTGAAAGCACAACCACATAGATTTGGCTTCAAAGTTAATAATAATATGATGTTGAACACCTATATGAAGGTTGTGCACCACTGAAGTTAGATGAGAAAGACAAAAGTCCATTTCTTACTTATAAAACATGGGTAACAGAAGGGGGAAAAATACACACATCAGAAACTCTATTCCTGGCATATGTCTACCAACGAAATAATGCACTTCTAAACCTATACAGAAAGTGATTTCAAGCTCTCATAGGTATGTTACGATCTCACAAAAGATATAGGACTAATTGTATATGTTAAGTTCATGAAATTTGGTAGCAGAAGCTGAGAGCAGGCTTGAAATCTCTGATTCCAGTTGCAAGGTTATCACCTAGAGCAAGATGCGGCTATCAAAATGAATCCAGAGTTTCATTACCCAAAGCTAGCTAGAGTTAGCACCAAAAAAGAATAGTGCATACACGAAAGGGCTGAGCAGGGTGTGAGTGAAACACTACGAAAATGGAAACCCTGTTCACACATGTAAATTTTCCTTCTCTCATCCTCCAGGCCCATGGAAGATATTGAAATAAATTGAAGGAGGCAGCCTGAAGGGATTAACAGTAAAGGGAAACGGGTATGCCATTTGTGCTTGTATATGTTCAGAAGTCATAAAACCCTAGATTAATTCCTAGGCACATCTAAACCTCATCTCAAATTCACCAACAACAGCCACAATAAATATTGATGCAGGCAGCATCAGGAATAAACAGAACAACAAAATGATAACCTAGAATGCTGAGTTAAAAGAATCAAAGACTAATGATACTATTCAACAGCTGTAAAATCGAAAGCCAGCACAGATATGAAGTAATTGCAGAAACGCAGCAATGGTAAGACCTATCTTTTTCTGAAAGCAAAAACGACCAAAACTGAAAAACCCCAAAATATCGAAAAAGAAGAGCAGAAAGAGAACAAAATCCTGAAGATAAGCCTGCTTATTACTCTAAAACGGAAATTACTAAGCTAAAAATTGTCAAATGATTGTGGATACCATTTCCAATAAAGAATACAAAATTCAGATTAAACCTGAACAAAAATTTCAAGCAGATGGGATGCTATGAAAGAAGATTCTCTCACAAGTTCAGGTGTGGAATCCGGATCCAGAGGCTTCTCACTAACCTGGGTCAGCTTCATCTTGCTCTCAGCTGTCTTCTTTCTCTTAATCTGGCACCAAATGAACAGATTCAAAACATAAACACTCAAAATCAAAAGATGCATAAACGAATTGGAAACAAAAAAAGAAGAAGAAGAAAGGAGACCTTGGTGGTTTGGAGAAGAGGGGTTTCTGGCTCTGCTTGCTCTTCCATTACAACAAAAGCGGGGAGGGTTTCAGTTCTGAAACTGAATCTGCAGAAGTCCTGTGCGTGAGTTCCCGCAGCAGCGGCTCCGTTTCTAGTTTCTTGTAAATAATAATGGTTTGAGTTACTAAAGTGGATTTATTTCGGACAGGTTACGTGTTAATAGGTTTTGGGTCCTGATATAATCCGAAACTGCTGATTTTTCTTTAATTTCAAATAAAATAAGAACAAGGGTTTAATGAAATTTTCAGGAAATTTTCCCATTATATTTTTTATTTTATAATTAATTAAAATTTTCTAAGATTCTCAATAATCAAGCTATAGGTTACCTAGTAAAAAATTGGTCATCGGAACCCCAAGTCTAACAAAATGATTAAAAATGAAAAATGAAAATAAAAAAAAGGCGACACCCTACAAATGTAAGGACATGGAATGAGAAATTTAATACAATGTGAAAAAAAAAAGAAATAGAAAATTAAAAAGGTGCTTTACTTAAATCATCAAAGCTTCTGAATTATGGTTAAATTTCTGAGGAGTGTGTGTTAGATTGGGGTTGATTAGTCCAAAAACTTGCTTTGCGAATTTCGTGCTAGTAGTGTATTTATTAGTTCCCTTGGAATCCATTTACATTGTAGGGAAAGGATGTGACTAGAGTCCCTAAAATTTGGAATCTTTGTTTTAAGCTGATGAAGTAGATTCCAATACTGCGACATGAATCCATGACCAAGTTACAACCCTCTGTCTTATCACCAGGTTTCTTTGTCTTGGCATTGTGGTCTGACTGGCTTCCAACCAAAGAAAATCATCATAATTTTCTCAATAATCTTTTCTCATTTGAACAAGTTTGGAAGTTTAATTCTGAGGTTTAATTAATTGAAGCTTGAGCGACGCTACTGTTTAGTACCAAAAAATACCCACCAGAAGCTTATTTTTAATGACTTAACTTTAAGCAAGAAGCTATAACATGAACTGATGCCTCTCAGCATTTAGATTTTGGCCCTCATTTTGTTCCAAAGGTTTCAATGATCAAGACTTCAAGAGTTCTCTCATCTCAGTCTGTATAATTTTCATGGTTTCGCTCTGGTCAAAATAAGCTCTTGGATATAGAATAATTTGATTTAATACGAGAGCCTTGCAAATGTTCAATGCAACTACAAATTTTTCTCCATTCTCATAGCAGTAGAACGGCTGAAAGGTTACAAGTTCCTGTAGTAGATACAGTTTTACGCTGTTCCTAGTCTCAGAAATGATGGCAGCAGCCAATTTACAAATATTTTTAAGCATTGCCTCATTTGTTGAATGACTGAATCTGATCCTTGGTCCATTGTCAGAGCCAGCAGTCAATCACTGATTAATTTATTTCACACTCAAGGTCCCTCCTTTTGTGTCGCCATATCTTGTGGACGAGAGATTCTGGACACTTTAATTTCGTCCTGAAGGATCGTTATCTTCTTCAGGTTTAATATCCAAAAGAGCTTTTGAAGAGATTAAGGAGAATCACTTCACAGCTACTTACAAATAATTAAAATAATTGAAATACAAACAAATTGGGCCCGTAGACTTGCCTACTATAATGAAGCAAAAGCAAGCCGTGGGTTATCTAAAAGTGACAGAAGTTGGATCCAAATTTTCTGAATACTACACAAGCTGTAGATTAATGATCATCATTTAAACTTTTTGGTCATACGGGTTGCATAAAGCTGATGTCGTCTGGCCTCCAGAGTCCTATTTTGTTTTCTCTCAACTCTCAACTCTGATTGTGTTTCCCGTGTATTAAATAGATGAAACTAATAGGTATATAAAAAATGTTGTAATATTCACAAGATATGTGTGGCTTTTGTTTTCTAATATTGCAGTCAAAGTAAGACTACAAGAATATCACATGCCGGTAATCTTTGGTCAAAATTATGTCCAATAGAATGCAAAAGATTAATAAGAACGAAATGGCTTGTCCAAATGCACAGCCACAGGCATGGTCCCCAGGAAAGACCCCCAGCCAAAAAATAGCAAAGCTGCAAACTCATGGTCAGCTTTTAATTTATGATTGTGTTGACTGCAATCCTATGATCCCAGAAGACTAGTAAAAACGGATCCAAAATATTCCACCTATACTGCAAAAATCTTGAGTTTTGAATGAATACATGAAAGGCGCTTGGCATTCTTGCTCTGCAAAATGTTTCTGAGTTTTCTAGGCTTTTGACTTTTGTCGTTCTTACGGATTAGTCTTTCGTGAAAGCGTGCATCACACATATTTCAGAATCCAGGAATCGGCATAGAATGTTCTTTTAACAAAATATTTTTGATAACTGCCGTGTTCTCGGGTACATCTGTTGAAATAGAGAGGATACAAAATTCAACTCAAACATTATGGAGCAAAAAAATTACATTAATATTATATTGAACACGAAGCTTCTTGTCGGCATACTAAAGAATATTAAAGGGTTGGGTGGGAACAGGGGAAAATTTCAAACTTCAGCCTCATGTTACAAACATCTATAGCCATATACAGATTATTTTAGAACCAATTTGCACTACGATCACCAAAAAGATCTTTGTACACACATGATACCAATTACGTCTTCTGCTTCCCAAATTTCAATGCCATTTGCAGAACACACAGCGACACCTATTCAATGATCAGCAAGCTCCTCTTCCGCATGATACATATATATACATGCATAGAAACATATATATATGTACATATTTACTACTCCAGGATTATCAACAAGTCTCCAGGATAACTTTATGGTTCATGAGAGATACATGTACTGCATTCTATTCAAATATTTATGCTCCCTGCAATTCTTGTACACTTCATACCAAGAGAGTTAACCACAAACCTAAAGAAGGGTAAAGGATCCAGTTGTCCAACAAAAGACCTCACTGAAAATGCATTGTAGCTGACAAGTACCTCACCAGTGATACACTCTTCCATATCCTACTTCGATGATAGCGATTTAGTTAGCTTTATATGCTAAGCTTCTGAACAAGATATGCAAACTGCCAAAGTCCACCGCAGAGTTTCCTCAAAGTCTAATTTTTACGACGTTATAACCTTGAGCGAAGATTGCATCTGAATTTGTTGAAAGGTGAATGCCTACGAGCAGAGGCATATGGCTGCCCGTTTACAGAACCTGAAAATCTAATATCCCAACCTTCAACATTCTTTGGAACACAAACATCAAAAAGGAATTCACCGAGAACACTGTGTGCACTAATGCTTGGGGTAGGCAGATAGACTGATCTTGAATTTCGTTCATCTTGTAAAGACCCAGATTCTTGACTGTGAGGCTCAGTTGAACTTGGCAAGAAGAAGTGGTCACTTGGTTCCACAGCAACTCTTCTTAGGCTTTGGTTTGAATTAACTGCAACATTTTGAAGGTCACATATTAGCTCAGATATCTCATCATGGATACCCTCTATGCCAGATATTTCATGAAGTTGTCGGATTCTTTGGGAATAAACTGAAGCAGCCTCCTCAAGCAAACTGGTTATAGCAGCCCTGTATTGAATAGGGTAATACTCGTAATGACCTGAAGCAGCAAAAATGACATCAATTCAACCTCAGTACACAACCACCTATCACTAAGCAAAACACTTTGTAACGAGAAATGCACAGTACAACATTAAAAAATAAGGGGAACTGCCGATCATGCGTGTCCTATATTATAGGAGTTAAACACTTCTAACCATTCCAGCCAAATCACCAGGGAGGACTCATCCTCTTGGCTATTAGAAAAGGACTCTTGTTATATATCTATAAACAGGAGAAGGTGGATTGCCTGGGTTTTTAATCATTTAAACTGTTACAACCACATTTTTCTAATATTCAATCTCTAATGCATACACCATGTCTTGATGAATAACAAAGTTGATCAGTACAATTAATTCACCAATAGTCATCTTCAAACTCAGTCCCATAACCTTCTGCAGTCCTAAACCTAATTCATAGAATGCAGTATGGTAACACTGACTGGCATCAATGGTTCTGACATTAGGTTGACCACTGAGGACTTTGAAATTTCATGATTATCCATATGAATTGGGAAAAAATCATAAATCTATTATGCTCCTCAGCAATTGATCCAAAAAGTCCCACAGCTCCTTCTTAGACGAGCGAGGTGACCTCCGTTGGAAGAAAGAAGCTAATAGAGTCATAGAAGATCCCGAAAGAGGCGAATTGCCAGAATCAGGGGGAGTTCAAAAATTTGAAATATGCTTAAACACTTGCTTTTAACTTTTGACACTCTACTGATCATACGACATTAAATAGTCATATTGGCAAACAATCAAAGACACTTAATAAGTAAAATAGATATTCTCTTGATTTGCATTCTACCCTGATAAGAATAGTTAAAAATGATTGTTGTAACAACTAACAAAAAATGGATCTGAGACAAACCTATGTGAGGAGAGCCATTCAACTTCACAAGCTTAACATCTCCACCAAGTGCTAGTAAATGTTGAGCAAAATTATAGATAACTTGTTGAGGTGCAAGTTCATCATTGTCCGAGCATATGATTAAAAATGGTGTCCCCAGGTCCTAATTAGTGACAGACAAATGTTAGATTTGAAAGCATAGAGCAAAAGACAACTGCATGCAGGGAAGATAGAAACTTACAACTGAGTTATACAAAGCCCGCCAATATTCAGCACGTTGAGGTTCAAACCTAGTAAGACATAAACCATCAAGACCAGAAGTAACACCTTTAGCAACCCAAGACACAAGTTTTGACAATCCAGGAATTTTCTGAATGGTGGGATGGAGACCGAATCGGGCACAAAAATCACTGGTAAAATCTACAGGGCTAGAATCATAGATTTGTCCAGCAACACAACTTCTGATCAATCGACTTTCATCCTTCATTAGAATAGGAAATGGGGGAAAAATATCAGATACGAAGCACTTGAATTTGATTCACTAATACAAACTCCAATTGGACCCACTATTTTAATTAAACCCAGAAGAGAAAAAATGCATACCACATTCAGCTGACCTTCACATGTTGCCTGAATAATCTGCATTATCACATATAGTTATATTATTTCCACGCCTTCAGTTGAACAAATACGACTTGCATTTCAAACATTAGGAATTATAACAAAAATATCATTATAACTTGTCGACATGCTACATAGATTGTGCGTCAAATATTTCACTAAATTTACCTGAAAAGCCTTGTGCATGCAAGCTTTCGTACCACCAGAAAGAGCAACAAAGACTACCGGACATGGTTTAATCCTTAGCTCCTGTGTACCAAAAATAGGAAAAGGATATAAATCCATATATAAAAGCACTAACATACGAAGCCAAGAAGCACAAATGCCCATTTCAAGCAATCTTACTCTACAGATTTCCGAGATTGCTAATTCAGAGCTACTTCCAATACATTCAATAAGAGTTATGCATATTCACTGACACTTCATGAGAAGCTTAAATTTGGAAAATTAAAATGAAACTGACCTCGACCAGCTCATTGATAAGAACAAATGCAAGTGAAGTAGCCCTCTCGGGACAAAATCTGCACAAAAATTTCAACAAAATAACTTTTAATACCACACAACGATTTCCTCTCAAAAATATTGATACCCAACAACCCCCCATACCAATCCTATGAATAATAAGTAAATACTTAATTAAAACCATCTCATCAAAGAACTTCTTGTCCATTGAGACTGTGTCAATCAAACAAAACAAAACCACAAAATCTTAAAAGTAAATAGCTCTGTCAGCATCGTTTGTTAACTTTCCCCCCCCCCCCCCCCAACACACACACAAAAAAAGAATGAAAGAAAACTCAATGAAATAATGATTAAAACAGCAGCTTTTACCCTAAATTACATAGCAATCTTAAAATAATAATAATAATAATAAATTTAAAAAATAAAACCTTTACAATCTCTGAAACTTACGCGTCGAGAAAATGAGAATTGGAAACAAGCGAATTCCATCCCAGCGAGGAGTACAAATCGACGAAGCTTCTCAGCTGCTGTTCATGAACCGATACCCAAGAGAAAAGGACAACAATCCCGCGAAACGACGCCGCTTTCCGCCCCCAATACAGGCTACTGCCGTCACCATTAATACTGCCGTGACCGTACATTTTTTTTAAAATTTAGAAGGGAAATAAAATAAAGAACTTGTGGTGGTTGATTTTGGAAACTGATTTTGTTTTTGGTGATGGTGAACAGATGAATGAGTGCGAGAGCCAGATTGGTGAAGTGGGAGAGGCCAAGACGCCACGTCAGATGATATGCATCACGCGCATTTTAGGATAGGAAGGTTATTATGCGCCGGATGGGATTGGGAATTAGGACTAGGTGTTACGGCGTCGGATTGGTGGCGCTTCCCGTGACGTGAGCGATTGATTGGACTAACAGGTTGGTTTTTGTGACTGGCAGCCAGCAGGTGTGAATGTACGTGTTCTTGGGGTCCTTCTACAGTTCTTCGGTTGCCTCATCCAATACAGGATTCTGTTTTATGACACAATAACATTAAAAATTAAAATTAGTGACTCATAAAATTGAGTATTCCAGTCTTTCCATATGTTTTGATATATTTTTTTTTAACCTGAATTTTAACTTTGATCTATCGAAACAAGTCATGATAAATATTGAAATGATTTTAGATTTCAACGAAATATATTGAGATATAATTCATTCATGAATAATAATATAGTCATAAATTATTATATAATTTTTTTTTACAGATTGATGTGGCATAATTTAATTAGTTAGATTACATATTTATTAATTTACATAATTTATTTTTATCATTTTATACTTTGATTCAATCAGTTGGTTAATTTCAAATTAATTTATATAAAATAAATTTATATAAGAATTTGTAATTATATCATTATATTTTATTTATATTTATAATTTATTATCTAATGTGATAAAAAAATATAATATAATATAGGTAGTTTGGCATTACCGAGTATGCTTCCTCAATCGTTTAATAAAATTAATATTGTTAACTCGCAGTGATAAAAGTCATGTTGCCAAATAAAATACTTTTTCTCTCCTGCTTACGTACGAGCTCCGGGCCCAAAGAACAGAAAAGCTAAAAAATTGGCTTTCATATTTTATCAGTCCGTAGTATTTGTTTCAAGCCCAGATGAAGATATTGTTGGCAAATAAACACACGTGCCTGACTGAACTGCCTGGTGACTACAATGGATTTGAAGAACTAAGATTAAATAGAAAAAAAAAAGAATATAATAATTAGTAAAAGAATGCATAATAATTTTTTTATATATATATATAACTCCAAATCAACTTTTTTATTTTTTTTTCCATTTTTCACGCAGCTTGAAGTTTGGACAACAATAGTATTGATGCTTATATTAAATCTCACAAGAGGTTCATAAATTACCATTTTCATTGTCTTATGACAGCTTAAAAGTTAAAATCCATTTTACGTCAAAATAATAAACTTTCTGGTAAGAAAAGAAAAAGAAAAAGAAGATACAAAGAAATATTGCTTAGGATATAACTATTTTCATAAGCTTAAAACTCTTTTTAACTTCTCTTCGCTGGCGCTGCTATAGCTTTCTGTTATTGAGCTATTCTGACATACCACAGGCACTGAAAATTGTACTACAATCCTGGGCAAGTATGGCTGTGACAGAGAACAGCGAAAAAAAGTACCAATCTGGTGGCCTGCAGGCTGCAGCTCATCAATTTCTAGTTCTGAATTTTTCGGGCCCATTGAATACCAAATCGACCATCGTATTCACAATTTACTCGACTCTCATCATGTGCCGTAAAATTGTTGTAGTTGGGCTAGTCTAATAATGCAGATCACAAACAGAAAGACCACAAAACAGAAATAAAAGTGATGGGCCTCGTTTTGAGAAAATATTATCTACACATTATTAATAGAACGAGAATATTTGTACATGATAAAATTAATAATATTACTCTCCGCTTTATCTCAAACTTTGACCAAAAATAAAATATTGCGATGGCAATTTGGCATATACCCACAACATGGCCAACTCCAACTTCTTCTCAGTTTAAAGGGCAAAAAAAAAAAAAAAATCACCGAAGATTAAATTAAATTTTATCCTGAAATAAATAATCAACAACAGCCTTGATGAAATTAAAAAAAAAAACTCGCAATAATTCCTAGTGAGAACCATAATCAGTTTCGTAAAGAGAGAACAAAACCACTTTATAATTCTTCATTAATAAGCAACATTCTGTGATTCCCATTTCCCGTCGCACTCTCAAAACTGGTCACCAGATCCAAGGCAAATTAACTCAGGAGACCGTCACTCACCGAAGCACGTGCAATCCGCCATTTCAATTTCTTCTTTAAAAAATTTTAACAGTCTTATTTTCTCTTGGTTAATTTTTAAAAAAATTTTTGCACTGGAAAAAAAAAAAATGTACACTCACATGGAATGAGGCTGCTTTTTTGTGATTCCGACACGTATCAATTAACGCCTCTCCCTGGCTCTCTGTTATCCCTGGCTGCGCTGCTCTGTCAATTCTGATCTTCGCAATCGTAACAGATTTTTTAATTTTTCTTTTCTCTCTTTTTCGAGGCATTGCATCAAGCTTTTGTAACAAAGTTGTGTTACGTTTTACTTTTTTGTTTATGGCTTGCGCATCCAGGACAACGGGCGCTCTCGAACGTGAAAAAGGCTCCTGCTTTTCTACTTAAAGAGCAAATACCAGCAAATCTTGTCGGCTTTTGTTGTAATATCATTAACCAAATGTGGGTGACCAATTCTTTTTTATTGCTACATTCATTACCATGTGCTAACTGCACTAAACCCACCTTTCTTGCTCTATAATGGCACATTAAAGTCTAATGTTTGTGCAAATTCAAGCTCGGTTGCTGAAGAAACAAATCATCAAATTCGTGCTCCTTTTTCTTTTATCCAGTTTTGGTGCCTCTGTGAGGAGCCGTCCCCACACGGTTACAGTCCACGGAAGAAGCACCCCATATTGGTAATCATTTTGCCTTAAAGGAATCTTATCCTGATATTTCAAACGAATATTCCAAATTTAGCCTCAATCAAACACAAGCAACAGAAGAACGCAAGGCATAATCTCACAACCAGCCAAGAGAAGCTCAAACAAAGGACACCTTTCATTTATATATATATATATATATATATATATATATGTATATATAAACAGCCCAAATTCATCATCTTCAATTAATGCCTCGCATTGGTCAGAAAGATAAAAATTCATTCAACTGCAGAATAATAAGAAGCTTCTTTGGATATGTATTTCTGTGCTGAAACAAAGTGTCAATGGACTCAGACCCAGAGAGAGAGAGAGAAAGGTTCATTTCTCTTACATTAAAAAGATAAAATTAGAAATTAAAATTAAATAAAAAAGCTAATGCTGTACAATGTAACAAACCAGCTTAACAAAATAAACTAAACAAAAATTAACAACCCCCCATTTTTTGTTTCTTTTGTCAGTTTTCACATTTTCTATTCTACCTTGTGTGAGGTTAGCCTTTCTTTCTCTATCATAACTAATTTCTCTCTCTCTTTAATCATTTCGAGGCTTCATTCAAACGAACCCACTGGTAGCGGCCTTCAAGCGGCAAATCATTCACAATATCGTAATTGTACCTGAAAATAAAATCATATCATAAAAAAAAAAAAAAAGAAAGATCACAAGTTTGTTACGATATTCGATTATCTACGACTGCTAAAATGCGCACTGTATGCGCCATTCCTTATCCTGCACACGCCGTAAAAATTAACAAACGAAGGACTTACTTCTCAGCGAAACGTTCCTGCTCGCGCTTTTCGGCTGCAGTGAAGAACTCATCGATCTCCGCCGCCGACGGAAGCTTCTCCTCCTCCGATGATGGCTTCCTCCTGTGAGACTCCGGAGGAGTCTTCGACGGCTTGTCCATTGAGGTCTGATCCTCCGAGTCCCCGCAAATCTCGCTCAGCGGACTTGTTTCCTCCTTGCTTGAAAACGTAAAAGAAAAGTTTGGTTAGTGCAAGAAACGGTTTGGAAACGTAAAGAAAATTGAAGAACTGGATGCTTAAAACGACGATTCGCTTTGCATTTTCGGTCATAAATGGAAGCAATTTAAAACCTTAATTTGTTGTTGCACGTTGAGACTTCGGTTTCAAAGCTCGTGGCCTGCAACATTTATATAATAATTAAGAGCCTTCAACAAACGTGAAATTTATGACTATAAGCAGAAAAATAATAAAAGCATGAGCAGCGGAAATTTCAGTGTTTGAAATAACAACTTCTTGCGTGTTATCTTGGAAGCAATACTTTAGACAGTAATGACATAAAAATTTGAAAAAAAATAATAATAGATTGCAATTTTGAATATGTGAAGTTTAAAATTGACCTTTAGATCTGCAGATTTGATTACGTCAACGCTGGAGGAGCGAGAAGTTGAGAAGTCCTCGGAGACGGAGATGGAATCGGATGCCGATGACGTTTTGTGTGGCGAAACGACGAAGGAGTCACCGTTTTCGAGCGAAGGTAACTTCACTTCCTGAGAAGTTAACTTCGTTTTCTTTGATGATAAGCTTGCGTTTGAAGCTTCTGCTTCTACTGCTGCCGCTGCTTCTTCTTCCGTTTTCACTACATTTCCTGCAATTCGCTTAGTACTTTTTGTACAATCTTCCATATCTCTCTGTCTCTCTGATTTTCTTCTGCTTTTTGGTTTTAGCGTGAGAGAGGGGGTGGGGGGGAAGTGGGGTTAAAAAGGTGGGATTTTGGGATGAAGATGCACTAAGAGCCGTTGATATACTGGACGGTTGAGATATGCTTTTAGGAGAATGTGTTTGTTATTTGTTACTTGTGTACGTGGTCCCTACACCAACGAACGGTGACGTACCGTGTGGTTACTTGTGTGCAATTTTTGACTACTGATCTTAACCAAGTAATTTGAAAATATTAACGTCAGATTATTAAAAAAATCAATATTGTGGCTTAAAATCAAGATTATGATTAATGAAAAGTATGAAAAATTAGAATAAAAACAAAGAAAATTTATTTGCACATGTGAACTCAGCCCGTAATTTATGCAATCGACTTAAATGTGATCGCGTTATCTATGGATTCGATCTAAATGCGATCGCGTTATCTGATTGGATTTTTTTTAGTCAAGATACTATATATGCGTTGGTGGAGAAACTTTTAGGTATTTTTGTTGTATAGATATCATTTTCTTTAATTCTTGCCACGTGTATTTCTTAAACAGTTACGTAACTATGAATACACGTGTAATAATAATTTAAGAAGTAAGATAACGTACACTGAAAAACGTCTAAAATGTTTAAAACAATCACAAATGGTAATGAAACAGGAAGACGGTAATAGAAAATATGAATTATAATTATTATGAAGGATGAAGAGTACAACAATATATACGAATATTACGCATGAGTTAGGTTTGTTGAATTGGTTCTTCATAATGTCCAAACCGCAGGGGTCCGGTGAAGTGTTGATGTTGGTAAAATTACAATAACCACTGTACGTATATACAAGTCGTTGGAGTTAGTTACCTTGGGAAATGTGTACTTTTTTTTTTTTTTTGGAATTGAAATCAAGGATGCTTATTGTGTATATTTTTATATATCATATACGGTTTGGCACATAAATGGAAATAATGAGTGTATATACTGACTTCATATTTGAACTACAGGTGCCCTCGCATTCACCGTTTTATTTTTATCATAAGATTGTGTATGTGCTCAGCAGGATCAGATCAACGGACCAGATGACGAGGTCTAAATCTGTGTGTTCATTACCAAAAATGAAAGTAACAAGAGCAGTTAATAAGTTTTAATTACTAGCCAACCAAGCATTCCACACGCACGCGCACATATATATGGAAAACGATACTTTTTAGTTAACCAACAACTCATAAACCAACGTTTATTTTTGCTTTCATGGAAAATTCATTAAATGTCTTATGTTTTTAAAAACCTTATCTTCACTTCTTTCCTTCACTTCTTTCCTCTTCTCTCTCTCTCTTTTTTTTATCACACAAGGTTTTATTATGTTAATTAATTTATTACAAAATTTACTCATTCAACCACCTGCACAACTCTTTATTATTATGGTATTGCTAACGGTCACTTTTAAAATTAGGAAAATTTACAATGTTCAAAAGAATTTGTTTGAGTTGGTGTCCGAAAAAGCACGATCTAAAACGACGTCGTTTTAGCATTCAGGCATTGCGGCAATGCTTCAAAATTTTACCTGACCACTTCATTCTTTTTTTTTCTTTAATTATTAAAAAAATAGGAAAATTAAGCCTCAACGTAATTGAGGCATAGATTACCATTCGGCTAGATTATCATTCGGCAACAACGTCTAGTGGCCTATTCAACTCTTTAACTATATGGTAAATGTCATATCGTTTGAGATGCATTCTTTGGAATAATTAAATTTTACATGCTTATAATCTATCTCAAATAAGCTAGAGACAGCAGGGAAAGTACTTGCCTAAATTAGTTTCAATTGCAAGCAGTAAATGTCTATCAATACACTTCCCAGTTTCGAAATACCCAGTTTCCAAATTCCACTCATGATATCACAATTATACCATAATAGGAGATTGAGCAGCTAGCCAAACGTAAAATGGAAATAATTAGCTTTAATTTGTTTTGTTCAGACATTTATGTATAAAGAGTAACGAAGCAATGTAATCTAATAATTAGCTTATTAGTATGATGGGCACGGGTGGTGAATAAATGGCAGTCTCATTAAGTTTTGTGCAAGTATCGAAATTTTTTTACCAACTAGGGCCAGGGTGACGGGTGAATTCGATTACGGTATCATTTTGATTATTGCTGTCTATTCAGGTAAATACTAAATACAAGGGTTGGCCCTAAGTACTTTTTGTGCGAGAGCAAGGACCACGTTGCTCGATTCGCAAAATTATTACCCTATTATTGTTAGTTGGCAACAACAAGGGGTCATCCCCCTACATCATGGTCCCCGTTCTTTCTGTATATATCTAGCCATTTCATTTTCATTTTCAAGATCCTTTTGTTTTTAATCTATATTAGACGGGAAAAATGGGACACTTCTCTCCCCGTAATAAAATATAGAAACAATCTCGTTTTTTTAATATCGGTAAATTTTAGTATTAATAGTGCTACACATCTCAAATTTTTTATCCTAAAAAATTATTCCAAATGATGTGTCATTAATTGATTAGTTGATAATTCTTTACAAGATCCAAGTGAATTAATTGTATTATCTCACCAACCAATTGATAAATGACACATCATTTGAGATAACTTTTTGAGATAAAAAATTTGAGATGGGGAACATTACTGTTTTAGTATAACAAGCCATGAAAAGAAACCAATGTTAAGAGTTACTATGTGTATGCATAAAGATTGATACTTAGAATGTCGGTAGAGTAATAAATGAGCCCTGTAGCCATAATTGTGGAACGATCGACTCACTGGGAAATTGAGCGCTGTAACCGCTGTTACAGTTATCGATCATAATTGGTAATGTAATTGCATATTTATGAGTTTCACAGATTTGTTAATGTATGGAGCTAACAATTCACATATAAATGAAAAGAAGCAGAATCGTTAAAACCTCTCTATATTTATATTTATATTTATATATGCTGGGTGATTCATGAATATGTCTAGGGCAGCAGGCGAAGACATTATAACTTCAAAGCTTGTGTTTTGTTTTCAGTTTTTAGTAGGTATTGGAAAATACTGTAAGAATTAATCATCTGAAATTTGTGGTACGCTAGCTGCTGCTTCAAACAACAGTATTATAATGGTTAAAATATGAGGGTAGTTGAAGTATCAATACATACACTGATTTAAAAAAAAAAAAAGGGGTTACATCAGTGATTGGCTTCACCAGAAAACAAAGATAGTTTACATTGTTGCCCCTTTTTTTGGTTTTTTCAAATGAAAAATGATAGAAAACAAAGATAGTTACAGTGTTAATACAGTAACATTGTCCACTGTTCAAATATCTTTACACCTTTAAAATAAGTATAGAGTTACTTAAACATAATAAATTTATAATATGATTTATCTCTGATGATTAGAATTCAGAATAAATTTGCTGGAAAAGCTTATAATTAGGTCAAGTTTATTAATTCTTGGTCTAGTAACTTGTGGATTCAACTCCGTTTTGATACACCTTCTAAGTTCAGAATAACTATTGGAAGTTTCAAGATTTTTCGGACTCTGAAGAGGTCTTTCGGTAAACCGTCAATGGTAAGAACAGTGTGAATGTTGTATGGCTCTGAGCAGTTGAGCTCCATATCTTGGGCTGATTTCCGCACCCCTTTTTGTCGGACTGAAAATTGTTTCTGCAAAATCTTTATGTTCGGGTCTTGATTTTCTAGGACGCATGGATTGAGAATGTACTTCGGCTTGAAATGTTTGATGTCTGAAATAAAAGTCGGTTAACAAATAAATAAACCAAACAATGAGGATTATAGAACAAAATTTTTATCCAAAAACCAATTCAAATATCCGGAATCACCATCACATATGGTGAACACAAAAGCTAATTCCAATTATTGAGGATAAAACCTTTTACCTTTAATTGATTGAACATCGATACTTTGGCTAATTATGTTAATGAAATGAAATACATGTATGCTAGTACTTATAAATTAATTATCGAAGTATTTAAACTATACAACTTCACCTTGTTAAGAATAAGTGCTGACTCATCACTAAGCTCCCCTGTTGAGTTGTCACGTTGGAACGCCGTTATGCAAGTTGATCGGCTGTTGAGGGTTTGTTAGTTTCCCTCCAAAAATTTGTTGTGTATAGCTGGATGTGTGCACAAGAGTTTATTGCTTCATAGAAGATTCTACACACAGCTATATATAGCATTGTAGTCTCAACTCATTGTGATCAAATGATAAATGAATTCAGTTTTCAATTTTCTCTGAGTCAATAAATTTTCTCTCTATTTTCTGAACCAACATTACATACAGAACATGTTTTCTTTAACTCACCTATTTTCCCTTTGAGCCAGTTGCAATAGCATCATATTCTGCCAGTAGCATCACAAGAGAATGAAGAT
Organism: Atalantia buxifolia; assembly: GCA_030444775.1. Taxonomy (NCBI): domain Eukaryota; kingdom Viridiplantae; phylum Streptophyta; class Magnoliopsida; order Sapindales; family Rutaceae; genus Atalantia; species Atalantia buxifolia. The sequence continues at coordinate 21,151,998 of CM059838.1, forward strand.
GGATATGGCAGAGAGTTCGTGTTACTGCTTTGCCTATGATACCGGTTGAGTTGTGTCTCACGTTGGCTAGTAAAAGGGAGTTACTAGGGTTTATAAGTAAGATAAGTTCTTTCATCCAATAGGCTAGTCTTTTGGGATGAACGACTAAAATTCCTAGACTTAGCCTCCTAACAAGTGGTATTAAAGCTAAACCCTAATAACCATAATGTGATGGTGGAAAACTTAAGATATTTCACACGAAAGGAATGGAGTCCGACGGTAGTTTCATCTAAGAAGGAGATTGTTGAGTTGTGTTTTACATTAGCTTGTAAACAGGAGTTACTTGGGTTTATAATAGGATAAATTCCTCCACTCAATATACTGGTCTTTTGGGTTGAATACCTATTTGATCCGGAATTTTAAAATACAAGAAAATCTAGAAAAATTATAAATCTATAAGGAATAAGAGGCTTAAAACTTAAAGGTCATAAACCTCACAATTTATGAGTTTTCTTGAAATTTCCCACACTTTAAAATCCCGTATATATATATCCAGCATTTTCTCCATGCCTTCCTTCCACTATTTATTATCCTTAACAAACACCTAGAAAAAAGATATTAATGCAAAAGAGCCTAAGAAAAATTAATTGCCGACTATTCTTTTAGCAATCATTTTGGGTAGCAATAACTAATTAAGGTTCAAATTATGAGCATGGCTCCTAACTACTTAAGAGTAAGGACCAGAAGCTATAAGCTGATCACAACATGCATGGGCCATGCATGCTAGTAGCTGTCGTAGTCATTTCATGTTTTTTTTTTTTGAAAAATAGAAAAATTTTATACTAAGGCAAGCAACGATCAGTCAACTGAATTTGAGATTTTTACATACGCTGCTTACAGCTACTAGCATGCAATTCAGATGAGCTTAAATATTAAGGATTATTTGGTATTAATGTGCTGTAATTTTTAAGTTATATGGTTAAAAAAAAATATAATTATGAAATAAAAGTTAATTATCTATAGTAAATATAAATTTTTTAAAATAGTCTGTAGTAAATATAAATTTTTTAAATCATAATTTTAACAACAATAATAATAATAATATAAGTTTTTCATCATACAAACAATGGATTAATTTAATTTAATTTTCAAGTTATGACAGTTAGTGTTTACCAAACACTTTTGATTTGAGAAGTTACAACTGTTTAACCTCAATGCCAAATGGAGCCTAATTTACTTATTTGATCGGAAAAAGACTTAAATCTTACTTGGGATGTATATTTTGTTACACTAAAATTATTAACTAATCAAAACATTGCTGCGAAGCCAAGAATATATAAATAAATTGTTTAGTGTATGTTATGAGCATCAGACCATGTCCTTCGTGCATTCATTCTGCCTTCATCTCCGTGCGGCGCTGCAGTGCATTCATAATTGATCATAATTTCAGAATGAGATTATCACACTTTAATTTAGAATGAGATTTAGCAACAATTCAGATGAGATTGTTGTTTGTGACGATTTGAAATTGACTAAAATATCAGAATTTTCTAACCATTACAAAACCATAGCCTTTTGTTAAATCATTAATTATTCCTACTTTTACTTTTTTTTTATATTTTATTTCACTAACTGATAATTTAATGTCAAATGCTATTTAAAAATTATAAAACAAGCAACAGTCGGCTGCCAAGTTTTCATCTTGCTTGGATTGAAAAACCTGCGTTGATGCAGTTTATTTTTCATATAACAATAAGTATTTGGAAATATTTTGTTGAAGTCAGGATTCATAATTGGAAATGAGATGATGTCCCATTAGTAGGGATGACATGACACCAATATCCGCGGGCGTGCAATTAATTCGGGGTAGGTATAGACCCTCGGAAAACTTGGAAAATAAATTCTGGTTCATTTTGGGATGAGCCCCAAGCTTTTCGGATTTTGATTAGGGGATTTTGTCAAGCCCCCGAACTCGACCCAAAAATAAATATTAAAAAAAAATAAATTAAATCTATTTATTATCTAATATTCTAAATTTCTAATACCCGATTCCCTTTGATGAGCATGAGCCCCCGAACTTTGTGAAAATAAAATGTTACTTGTGAAACAAATAATATCTACTCATTTCATAATTCACGACCAAAACAATGCAAAAGTTTTTAAACTGCTATATATATATACATAGGCAACATATTTCATTTTATCAGCAAACTATGAATCTAGGCGTTGCTTGAATATGTAAAAACACTTCGTCATCGTTGAAAATTGAAGTTAGCTTCGGAGTTCATTTCTAAAAGAATTTTTGATAGGTCTAATTCTGCCAATAAGGAAAAAGATGTGCTGAACTTTAATTTTTCACACCGTTGTTAAATAATAAACTTAATCTTAACAACTGATTAAATATTTTGTGGTTTCAGGAAATGCATAATCATTTGTTTAACTGGATCTTTTCACAAAACTTTCCTTCAACAACTTTTCATCTTTTTCTTACCAAATCATTGGCGAGGGAGTTCCTTTTCTCCTTCACCAATGACCCTTTTTTTTTTTTCGCAGCCTCCTCATCTATATGGATTGAAGATGGTCGTCTTGTTTTAGCTTCCTCCACCTTCCAGTGTGAGGATGGAAGATCTTCTTCAATTTCTGCTTCCTTTAGCTGTGAGAAAGTTTGCTGTGTGGGATCATCAAGTTATACAGTAAATCTATTTTGGTACCAGTCAAAAAGCTCAGCTATATTGATGGAGATTATGTCAAAAGAGCCAAGAATCCCTGATTGGCAGTCGAACCATCTGTGTACTGTAAATGAAAGTGTTTACTTTCTGGGTACAATTGTCTCTTCTCGTTCTTCAACAGGATTCTATGAGTTAATCCAATTGGTTTCTGTAAAAGACTTTTGTATCTTGATCTCTATAATATGTGCTGATGATGCACTGCAAATTATTGTACTGTTGTTATTTGTTTAATGAAATCTTATATCTTCTTTTAAAAAAAAAATTACAATAGCTTAATAAATAGAATTACATTAATTAAAATTTTGATAAATTTTAAGATTTGTCGTACATTAATTCAAGTTTTGATAAATTTTAACATTTGTCGTAATTTACACTAGTCTCTCCTCCTTATTTGCATTGCAAAAGCAAGATAATAAAATTTTCTTATTTGTTAAAAGACTTAAATATAAAATTATTTTCAAATACATAAATTAATTTAATATAAAGAACCTCAAAATATATAATCAAAATATGCTACATATATTTGATTTGTGACAAATTAAATGTAGGTAATTTTTTTTTTGCATAATATTTTTGTTTTGCTTCTTTTAATATATTAATATAAGTGGCATCTTTTTTGTTTTTATAAATTAAAAAAGAGTTAAGCTATTTGAACCTGTTAAATTTTTCTCCATACCCTTTTTAAAAAAAATCAATTCATTATTAAAGATTTAAATTTTCAAATTTTTAAAATTTCAAAATTACCTTTTTCTATTCTCTTTCTCTCTCTACCGTACAATTGTGTGTTCTCTCCCCACTTTCATATTGTGCAAATTAAATGCTCAATTTTATTTTTTTTGTTTTTTTTTATTTTTCTTAATATATCGTGATCTTTATTAGGGATGGCAAAAAAGTTCGGGCCAGTCCATCCCCTCCCATGGGCTTTGCTTGGGCCTCCGATATGAGGGTCTGGATAACGACTTAAGAAAAAAAGCTTGGGCTTCTATTTTAAAAACATAATTTTATAAATTAGAATAAGAAATTCAAATTTAAAAAATAATTAAAAATAAAGCTTAAATCCCTAATTTATATATCAATAATGAATAAAAAATCTTAAAATTATAATACTAAACTCTCTTTTAAGTGTTAATTAATTAAGAGAATGACTGAATTAAAGAATCAAGTACTAAAAAATTACATTTCTAAACTTTTATTTGCTTCATTTTATTTATTTATTATTTTATTTAATTCATTGTTGATTATAATAATTTGATTATTATTAACTCATTTCAAGTTTACGATAATCTTAAAAAATTAAAAAAATAAGTACAAGATCAAGGCCAGCCCAAACTCGTAATGAGCCCAACCCTTGCACTTCTACTCTTAAGGGCTTGGGTCTAGGCTTGAAAAAACCTGACCCAAGCCCTTAATTTGATGACCCTAGACTTTATTTCATGCTTTTTATAGATAAAAATTTTTTTCTTCATTTTCGATTTTGTGTTTAGTATGAATTAATTTCTATATTCATTAACTTTCATGACTGATAAAAGTTTGTCGATATTTATTTTTAAATGGTAGATTTTATTTCTCTCAGTTAGTGATATTATTTGTAGTTAAAAGAATATATCTGAATGAACTAATGAGAATTTGCGACATTAAGAAGAGCAAGAGAAGAAAATAGTTAATTAAGTAATCTTTTTTCAAAATGACATAATAAAATTATTAACTAAAAAGAGGGTTATATTGTAAAGAGTAAATTAGTGAATTCAAATAACTCCATCCATAAAAAAGAATAAAAAAAAACATTTTAAACATAGTTACTTGACTTTTGTAACCTTATAAATCAAAACAAATAAAAGGAATATATCTTATAATATAAGAAATAAGTATATTTAATTTAGATGATTTTGGAATATAATATTTACTTCTCATTTAGTTCATCCAAATAGAAGTAAAAAAAAAATTCACATTTTCTATTTAAATACAAATGTCTAAAACCACACATAAAATATAAAAGGCAAACAAGTAACTTTTTTGAAAAAATGTGAAATTCAAAATATTTCAGATTTACGAACGTATGACAAACTAGCCCATAAGATAAGCGCATCCTTAAATATATCAAATATTCAAAGTTAAATTGTACAATTTCATGATCAAGCTGCCCATAAAACATAATTTAATTTTAATGTCATTCATGTTCCCACCTCTTAAAAGAATAAACTATAATTCATTTCAGAATAGTCATTCATACTCTATACCCATTATGCTCTGCAGATCAATCAGTTATCAAAATGTAAAACCGAAAAAGGTTTAAAAGCAGACTTTCAAGGGTTAATATATTAAACTCCTAACACCACTGAAATGAAGCATATATCTCATGCTGTAAACACTTGTTTCCTCTTTCCCATTATTTTTCTACTGATTGCTGTGAAAAATTTGGAAATGCTGCAAGCATTTCGTACCCCATGGGAAAATATTGGGGTAAGGACATCACTTGCCATCAGAGCAATTTTCCAGTCTTCAAAACTTTCGAGGGTCTTAGAGGGCTTTCTTCACTTCAAACAAATTGGCACGCTCTTTGTTTGCAGCATCAACATCATCAGGAGATGCCACTGCAACTGCAACTCCCCTATCTTTTATGGCCTCCAATACATCAGCAAATTCCTTGAAGTCCTTCAAACTGAGGGTGAAAGAAAGAAAAATTACATATATTTCGAAAAAGGTTGATGCAATCTATTCAACCAGAGATTAGATTTTTTGTCAATGAGCCACAGACAAACAAATGGTCAATTCAGCCTTATGTAACGTTGAATTGCACTTAAAAGATCCTGAAATCAGACTTTTATTTATAGAAGGCCTAATAACTCTGCATTATGTAAGCACTTCTGTACCTTTCCGATGCTTTTACAACTTCAATATCTAAAATGTAAAATAATAGCAAGTTTTTTCTTTACCTTGTAGCCAAGATCTCTTCTCGCCTCCTTTGTCTTTCTTCTTCCGTGATTCCTAATAAATGGCGTAGCAAACTGAAAACAGAAAAAGAAAAGGTGAATATGATATTTGATAATATCAGTAAAACACAAAAAGGCAACAAAAGTAATCATAAGATGCATTCAGAAGCCAACCCCAAGGTTTATAACTAACTGTGCTACCATCAGGTTGTGAACTTATTTAGTCATAAGTCAAATAAAATTCAGAGTGAACACTTGAAATACTGGGAAAAATAAAGACAGAAAATTTGTGAGGTTTCTCCTTTCTACCGATTCTTCCCAAAAGTTTAGAATGAAACTCATGTCAAAGGTCTACGACACAAATATTCAAATGACTTAAGGTAAAATAAGGGCCAAATTTTGTCCTGATAACGGAAACAATGAGGAAGAGAATAACCATAAAACGAAAGAAAACAGATAATTCCATGACGAAGAACAAAACCAGCCACCCACATACCTACTATAACCTTTGGCATCAGGCAGCTGGTATGCATCTACATCTCCAATGGTCCCAATAATTGCTTTAGTTAATGTATCATCATCCATTTCCAACTCCCGCAAGAAATCCACGGTTCCGTCATATATATCGAGTGTTTTTAACAAGTTGGGGTCCCGATAAGATAAAAATGAGAATACTCCTACATAAATACATCAAGAGTTTAGATTCAAAATATTACAACTAGAGCAGGGAGCCAAAATAAATAGCATTACATCACACCTGAATGAGAATCAAAGTCACAGAAACCTCCATAAGCCCCACCACTGACACGGACACGGTCCCACAACCATACATTGCTAATGTGTTTTGATATAACATATGCACTCCCGTTGAGTTTGTAACCAGTCTCAAATATGTTAGCCGCTTTTCCAACATAATTTACCTGCAATAGGAGAAAGCTAATATGCAGCTCTTTGGAAAATGGGCATAATTATTTTATTTTTCAAATTTAAAAATAAACTCGAACCTGTGTGGGTATCACAATAGCTTCATTTGCTGAAGGAAGTTGAGCTTTCCACTTAACTCTTTCAACAGGAGAGTTGGTAGGAAGCATATCAAGAAATTTGCCAACAAATCTTTCTGAATTTTTGAGATTTGTCCCATCAGCAGTCATATTTATCAGGCAACCTTCCCTTGAAAGAAAGGATCTGCGAATCTCCTCAAGAGATGATGAAATCCCGGCCCAGTCTTGATCAACCTTTTCTTCAAGAGCTTGTAGGAATTCTAAGTAGCTATAAGCACACAGAAATACAACTTATATCAGCCAAATCAAATAGACAAGAATAATAATGTCAAAATGGCTTGTTCTAGAAATGAATCTAGATACACAATGAGACCTCTAACAAACCAAAAGCAAAATTGTAGTTCATTATTGCAAATATCAATTCAAGACAATGTTTCTCATTTTGTTGATAAGATACCGTCCACAGAGAGGGGAAAAAAAAGCACTTAGTGCCATCCAATTATTCCAACCTGACACCACCCATTTGTTCTGAAATCCACCCAGCTGTATTTAATTTTGCATCCATTCTTGCTGCTGCAATTCCATGCCCACTGCCTCTTAATCGATTCTGAAAACAAAAGTGAACTCTGAGATTCAATAAAGTTGGATTCCTGATTTTACATACTGGTAAATGTAATTATTACAAAACCTACCTCCATTCTTGCTTTGCTCTGGGAAACAAACTGCTTGAATCGCTGCTGGTCCGTTAGCTGGACTTCTTGAAGAACACAGTTAAACTACATTTATAAACCATGCATGAATGGATCAATCAGTCAGTGACGAAATCATAACAAAATAACAGGGTCAATGGTATAACATTAAAAAAATTAGCTTCTATCACAAAATCACTGTAATGAGAGAGGAAAAAATTTTCCAAGTTTACACTAAAAGCAACAGAGGTAGAGACGCATACAGAGAGGAAGAGAGAATAGAAATAACATCAATAATTTATACAGCGTAATAACACAGGTCTCATAGAAGAGAGATATTTTCACACTTCTTAACTAAAATGACTCCTTTGAATCATTTCCTGACAGACAAACTATATCCTTTTCAAGGTGCAAGACACAAAGCACATGCCAGTTTAATGAAAAAAAAGTGAATATCTTAGAATAGTGAAGAAATAACATGAATAAAAGCATCTTAAAAGTGATCCAAAAACTTTTAAAAAGTGTGTGCTGACTTTTCCTGATTATATGCGGAAAGAACCAAGTGATAAAACAGAAAAAGTATCTCTGATGTCTACATGACGAGAAATTTTGAAAGCAATTCTTAAGAGCCACCACAATGTCCCATGCAATGGGGACGTAAAACACAAAAAGGTAAATAGAAACATAATAGATTCATTAGCAAATTCTGCCAAAAGTATTACCAGGTTAAAAAGATCTTCAGCTTGCCCTGCCATGGCCTTGCCTCGAACAATCATGCAACAGCAAGGATCCTCTTTGCCACGTATGGAAGATGTGAGTGGATAAACTGAAATTCCACCAGTCTTTCTTCCAATTAACTGATTAAGTTGCACAAAACTCAAGTCTTTGGTACCCATCTCCTTCAATGACTGACTGTAAAGTTTATTGTAGAAGTCAAGAGGTGTTAGGTCCATCAACTTGGTAAGATACACATAAAGAGCAGTAAATATTTGATTAACCACATAATTCATAAACACAACAGAACTTTGCCACTTTAGCATGTTATAAGATTTGATTAGAGGTTTTTCTCTTCTTTTCAATGAGATGATAAAGCAGAAAGTTTTGGACAGGAAACAGAAGTACCAGGATATCAGTTGGAATTCTTGCAACAGAGAGTGCCAAAGAAGCTATCTATGATAAGATTTACAAACAAACATGCAAATCTCTAGATGACATGCAGCATATGAAGCAGTTGTAAAAAATATACTCTGTGTCAGAAGATTTTTGAAGTTAAAATAAATAACAATGATTGGGATCACAACAGTTGAGTCCCAACTTAAGTCCCAATTGTTATGTGGCATTCATTTATTGGTTAGTGAATTTCATTATTGAAATTAATATTCTACCATCCACTAGATGAATGCCATATAAATTGGGATTCAAGTTGAGATCCCTAGCGTCACTCTAAAATAAAACCAATTAACGAGGTAGTAAATTAGGAACACAAAAGTGTTCAATATCAATGTATAAAATAAAATAATCAAGTTTACAACATAATGTCAGTGATTTAATCTTTTCCAAAATAATATAGAATAGACCATGGAGTAGAGGTGGAATTGGGAATAGGTGGCATTGGCCAGCAGATACGAACAATAAAAGGGCATTGCAAACGAAACAAAGTAGAATAGATGGTAGAATGCACTGACCATCTGAACACCAACCAACCTGATTTTCCTCAATGTAGCATTCAATTTGAAAAACATCTTGTTACATGTAGAATTAGAAGGTAAGAAGAAGAGAACAGGAAATGCATAACAAGTAATTATTGGCCAGTACCAGAAAAGTGGTATCAAAGGAAGAAGCTCTTGCTTAAGCGAACTCATATCGAAGACAACTTCTGTATAAAGGACGTCATTTGTGAAAAGGTCATGCTGCAGAACTTTTACTCCATTGATATCTCCAACCTACAACAAATCAATAATAAAATGAGACCAGCTCTTCAACTCAAATGGAATAACAGTCAAACTTAATCAAAGCAATGATAACCTCTGTGGGAACACGTATAGGTTCTTTAGGAATGTCACGCAAAGATAGACTTGGAACACTTCGCAAAGCTTCTGGAGGGTCAGGAGTTTCTTGCTTCAACCTTAGCTCCTCAGTAGCACGTGCTAGCTCAGCCAAATCTTCCTTTGTCATGCTTGATTTGACTTTAGCCAAAATTTCTTTTTCAGCTGCTTCATCACGAGAGGCTTTCTCTGGATCAGGCTGACATGAAATAAGAAAATGTTGAGCATCTGATAAGATACAATAAAAACCATAAATGACAGATGGTAAAATACTTACCTGCATTTCTACCGTAACACGGTGAGGATTGTTTAAAATATATTTCTCAATTAGAGGAGAGAAAACAGCTTTGGAGCCCTCCTCAGCTAATCGTGCTTTAAGGGCCATCAAGGGTTTCTCATACTTCAATGGCTCAAATGGATTCATATCATATATCCATTTACCCTAAATAATCAAAACAACATCAACTATTAAAAAAAATAAAATAAAATTTAAGGAAACGTTATCCAATATCTAAAACAGTAACAAACGGAAGTACATCTTACCATGGATCGAAGCATCAATGATAAGCCACGAGGAAATGACCCAGTATTATTTTCCCTGAGAGAAAACTCTATTGTATTCATGGATGCCTCTACAGCATCACTATCAAAACCTTCGTCCGCTAGTTTTTTTAGTGTGTCCATGATTAATTCTTCTACCTTTTGAATGTCATCTTCAGAAACATTCTTCAATCCGATACTAAATTGAGGCTGAAGGAGTTCATCTTCAATCCCACCACCAACAATGGCATCTCCAAGACCACTTTCTAGTAAAATTTTCCTCAAGGGAGAAGCAGGAGTTCCCAGCATAAGATGATCCAAAAACCCAAGGGCAAGTTCCGTTTCCAAGTCTAAGGGCTTATCTGAGAGCAACCAATTAAGGCATACCATGTTCTTCTTCTTAATATCACCAGCATCACCAGCAGGGTATTTCTCAACAATCCTGACTGGTTCTGAAAATAGTTTCTGTTTTTCAACTATTGATTCATTTGGGGCTGAACTGGCTTCAAACATATTCAAATACTCTGTGACAGAGAGAGTGCAAGTAAGATGCTAGTGTACAGAACAACTTGAATTAAGACCTTATCATTCAACTTACTATCAGAATGGCAACATTTTGATATGCATGTGCACAAGAAAATGTTGGATATACATAGACAAGTGAATATTGGATATGCATTGGATTTTGGACCAAATATAATAAAAAAGTTGCAAATTATACTGGATATGAAAACTTCCAGTTTTGGTTATATATTGGTCTTAATTGACTGAAAATAGTAAAATACTTCATATACCAAGTAAAGATACGAAGACAAGCTATAATTATAATGCATCTTTGTACCGAAACTAGTTCCACTAGAGCAAACTCAAACAAATCCATTTTAGGAAGGATTTTAGTTTCCATTATTTAATTGCTCAACCAGGCATAGTTTTCAAGGACCACTCATGTATATGCATCACTCTGGGACCAGCACCCATAAGCTTCGGGGGACAGCTGAAAGTGGTAATCCAGTGAGAAAAAAGAAAAAAAAATAACAAAGAGCATGGATACTCAATTCATCATCAATAGAGATGTCATTTATTACCACTCAGGATGCGTAGGCGTTCTTTTGGATCATCATCTCCATAGAACCATATCCTGGCATTGCTGGGGTGGTAATATTTACGGTGAAATTCCTGCCATCAGAAAGACACAGCCTGAGAAAAATAACTAACACAACATTTAAGTTAAAAAATCCCCATACCAACATAAACCAAAAAATAAATAAATAAAAATGCAGTACAGAATATACCTTAAACTCCTCAAATGTCAGCTTTGGAATAACTTTTGGATCACCTCCGCTATCTACACCATATGCATTGTCAGGAAATAAAGCCTGTGAAGAAGTTTTGTAACTCAGTTGCAAGAGCAAACAAGATAGCTTTATCAGAAGCATTAAAAAAGAATGGATTGGAAACATCAATAAATGATCCATATGGATATGAAATCATAAGATTCAGGCACTTTGTCAGTGAAACTTCGGAGGAATAAACTATGAACCAGTTTTCCATTGTTTCCTGAGTGTAAGGAATCCGAAAAGATATACAGTCAGATGAATGGAGAACTTGCCTGTTGAGCAGCCCGCCCTAATATATTATCAGGCTGCGAATAGACACCTTTCATCTCATTGAAAACAACACCTTCAATTAAGAACAAAAAAAGGAAGGTCAAAGAACTTAGTTGCAAGTTGGATGAATCATCACCGGGGAAAACCAAATAACAGCAGAAGTTTAAGATATATATATATATATATATAGAGAGAGAGAGAGAGAGAGAGAGAGAGAAAATATCTGCAGATATCAAACCTTTATAAGTTATATCCTCTGAAGGATTATCCAGCTCAAAATGCCAACCCTCCTGTTGAAAAGTCTGGAAGTCCTCCACACACTTTGGGAAAAAGACAGCATCTAAGTAGACATCGACCAAATTATAAAAATCCTGTTTAGGAAAACATCTTAGCGTAAGTAAAATCCAAAAAGATCTAAAAGTTTCCAAGCTTAGGTTCCCGTTCCTCATAACTCCAACTCCTTTTCTTACCTTTGTATTCGTTGAAGCAACCGGGTAACATGTTCTATCAGGATATGTGAATGCATTCAAAAAAGTATTCAAGCTTCCTTTCAACAATTCAACGAATGGTTCTTTCAAAGGATACTTTCTTGAACCACACAACACACTGTGTTCCAATATGTGTGGAATCCCAGTTGAATCCTTCCTGCATTATCAAATAGATAAGGCATGATGAGAAGACCTTTTGCAACCAAAAAAGGTGTCTCGTCGTCCAGAAAACTATAACTGCCTGAAAATTATTATCTTGTATTCTTAGCATTTCAATGATGAGACAGAGTACATTTACAATACTTACGGAGGAGTTCGAAAGACAATCCCAAAGACCTTGTTCTCATCATCGTTGGATACAGACATGACCTCAGCACCGGTTTTCTTGTGCTTGAAAAGCACAACCTTTGATTTACACTCTCCAATGAACTCTTCCGAAACCTTCTCGAATCCAAGCTTCTCCGCCACTTCATTGCTGACTTCAGCAACCTCTACACACACAAAAAAAACCAATCACAGAGCTCAATTCAACACACCAATCACAATAACTTAAAAAAGGAGTTTCAATTTTTTTTTTCCAAATGATAGATCATTTCTAACCATTAACAAACACAAATTTACAAGACTTGAAAATAATTGTATTTTACTTTGTGCCGGTAATCATTCAATGAACCAATAAAATTACTGCAATTGATTAATTAAACGTAGGAGATTAATTAAAAAAATAACGGGAAAAGAGCTGAAATTTAGAAAGAGTGAAAAGACAAATTTGCACCTGGAGATGAGGGAGTGGAAGGAGAGGCGACGGCGCGAGGAGAGAGAGAGGAGAAGTGTTTGTTGAATTTAAGAGAATAAGAGGATAAGGAGAGGTGTAATCTGCTGCCGCCGCGGAGGAGGGAGCGCCTGGTGAGGTTGTTGATCAGACGGTGGTGATTTCTCCTCGCAACAGCAACTGACGATGATGAAAATTTGGCGCGAGGTATGAAAGAGCGAAAGTAGAATCTGTTGGAAGCGAGGGACGTACAAGAGAGAGAACGAAGCAACGCGGCTCGCTCCATTGTTAGAAGAAGGATAGATACTAGAGAGAGAGAGCCCGAAGCTATATAGAGCGCTTAAGTGTTTGAGATTTCGTGATGTGGCGGTTTTCTATTGGTTGGGTTTTGTGGGGGGTTTTCGATCAAGTGAATTGAAGGTATGGGAATGGAAAGAGGGAAAAATATCAATCCATCAATCAACTGAAGTTGAGTGCTTGTGTGAGCGCCAAGTAATTTGTTTAATTTTTGCCCTTAAAAACTTGGAAGAAAAATTGGATAAAAAATAAACTAAAATTATGTGGACAATTGATTTTGTTTTTTTCCCCATTGGTGTCAATTACTTGAGTTTGCTTGTCGTGGAGATCCATCGTTTGCTTTTGTCACTATGAGAAATGAAATTTAGTTTTTTTTTTTTGAAGAATCGAGATAGGTCGTCAGAAAAGGCCAAAATTTTTCGAAGGGAGTTAAATATTTAAGATGCAATTAAGACACACCGAGATATATTTTTATAAGAAGGGAATTTTGTTTCTCATATTTGGTGGACCGTAATAATCATTAGAATATTTTCTAACTAAATCGGATTGTAGTGACCGAGTTAAATATAATATTTGTTTAACATAGTTTATTATTTAGTGTTTATTTGATATGCTTTATTTAATCGCATAAGTTCTTATCATAATTTTTGTTGCTATTTAATTTTTTTTAATAAAACTTTTGAAACTTAAATAAGCTATTTTATCTTCATTAGTAAAAACTTAAATTTTGGGCTTCTGAGAGTGGTGGTTATTTTTTTTTTTTAAATGTCAAGATATCTAAAATATTCTCTACTTATTTAATAATCTTATTTATTCATTTCATAATATAACTTTAAAAAACTTATCTTATTTGTTCATTTCATAATATAACTTTAAAAAACTTACCTATTAAATTAATTTCATAAATTTTTAATAAAATCTATTATTGACAATCAAACAACTAAATTTTTTTAGTAAAAACTCTATTTATAAAAACTCTACTAGTAAAAGCTATATTTAAATAAGCTCTAGTTGAAAAACTATACTAAACGAAGTCTTAATCACATAAAAAAAATTAAACTAAACAAATAAGTTCTATTATTTTACTAATAAAAGCTCTAATTAAATAAGATTTATTTGAAAAACTATACAAAACAAACAAATACAAGAATAGTATTTGTAAGTTTATTTAAGATATAATCACTACTAGTCTATTATGTTAATGTGTCACCTGGGTGGATACACCTATATTTAATGGTATGATTTTGGAAAGTTATGACCTTAGTCGTGGACCTAGACGGATTAGCATAGAGACGAGTAGCAAGGGCACGACACTTGTAAGAAATTAAAAAACAAATTAATATCCAAATTTTATGTATTAAATTATAATAGAAGTTGAAAAACATTCCTAAATTGATTAGTATTCTCAATATATTTAGTCTTTTGTATCCTACTTTTATTGTAAATGGTATAGTCATTAATACCTCTAAAATTTTGTAAATTTATTATAATTTTATTACAATTTATCTTTCCTGATAGTTAGTAGAAATCATAATTCTCTTCCCTAGTTTAATATTCAATTCAAAAATACATTTTCCTGTTTGTTTCTAAATTTAGGGTCCGTTTGGGATTGCTTTTAGAAGGCCTAAACGTAATTTTGAAAATCTAAAAACTGATTTTAGTGTTTGGTAAAAAAAAATCAAAATCACTTTTGTCAAAATCAACTCCTCCTACAGCTGATTTTGAAAAGTAGAGAAGGAGTAGTTTTTAGATTCTGATTTTGAGAATCAATTTTATCCTTTAATACAATTCCATAAATATCCTTAAAATTATTACCTAAACCCAAAATTATCCTTATTCAAATTGGAAACAAAATAAATATTTTAATAAATTTTTATTATAATTCATCAATATCAATTTATTAATATCAATTTGAGAAAAAGAATTATTATTAATTTTGTTTCACTATATTATTAATTTAATTATCAATTGTTTTAAGATAAAAAAATAAAAAAGTAAAATCAACATATTCTAAATTTTATTTTTAGTAAAAATTATTATAATACACATTTAAAAATATTATATGTACATATTTTTATATGTATAAGTAAATTTTATCTTATATTATATATATTTTAGTCATTTATTTTCTCTCAACAGTTTAACAGTAAATTTACCAAACGTCCATAACTGCTTTCAAAACTTACAATACTTTTGAAAATAAAATTTACCAAACACTTAACTGATTCTCTTCATGGTGATTATTTTACAAAGACAGCAAACAAAGAATTATTTTAAAAGATACAGCATTCCCAAACTAGCCCTTATTGTTGTTCCAATCTTTGACAAAATTAACTTATGATGATTTAGTTTGTTTCTTTAATTTCTCAACTAATATTTTATTTCCTTATTATGGTTTGTCGGATGATAAACCCTATCTATTAACCACCAGCATTTGCTTATATTCTAGTGGGCACATGCACATTCACATTCACAGTTAGCTGAGCAACACCTAAGGGACAAGAAATAATTAATTTTAGAAGTCAATAATAAATAACTTTTATTCCTTAGAAAGACATCAGATTGAGGTTTAATAGATTTTTTTATGTTTGTTTATCTTTTTTGGTGTATATCTAAATCTTATTTGACTAGATTATTTCATAGAATATGAAAAAAAAAATTATTAACAGATGAATAAACTAACATTTTTTTCATTTTTTTAAGCATATTAGTTTTAAATGATGTCAATAAACTGCTATATTATTCTATTTTATTTTTTTATCACTTTTCACGCAGCCTTTGCAATTCCACCCCTAGCCTTAGGCCATGTTTGCTTGGGGGTAGAGAAGTGGGGAGAGGAAAATAATTTGATTTCTTTTCTACTTTCCAATATTTGGTTGGACCAAGTTTAATGAAATTGAATTTCCATTAAAATTCAATTTCCACCAATTGAAGAATTTGTATTCCTTATCAATGGCTAAGGATTTCAAATTCCTCATCTATTAGAACACAAAAATTCCAATATTATCTTCTAAACAAAATTAATGTTAAATAAATTAAAGTGCAAATAATTTATATTTATTTTCTTAAATTAATAGGATAAAACAGTAAGGTGAATCGCCAAACAGTTACCAGAGACTCGTCGGAGTTTCGCCGGATGCACTTTACCATCAAAACCAGCACTAATGGAATTCTCATGAGCCAATCTACAACTCTATGGAGTTAGAAATACTGATATATGTTGTTATTTACATTAAGTCTTGTTTAAATACTTGAGAAAATTTTAACTCTCATATTTCTAACTATATAGTGTATTTAATACAAAAACAATATTTCCAATGAGTAAATTGTCTGTTTCTTATCATTACTATATATTTAACGCGATGAAAAATGACAGTCAACAATGGTCAATGACGTCGGTCCATGGTGGTCAATAATGGTCAACGACGGTCAACGCGTTGGCTGTCCATGACCTGATGCTGTAATTTAAAAAAAAATTCTCTACTTAACTAGTTAATTTCTAAATTAAATTAATTCATAATTTAATTATTATTTTTATTTATTAAGAATATTAACATTAAAGATAGTGGGTATATTTGTCCAAATAAAAAATATGTAATTTTTTTTCAAATTTAATGTGAAACCAAACAATAACAATTAATTTTTGTACTCTTCTCCTCTCATCACCTCTCCACTCCACTCCTCTTTCTTAAAACTAAACACCACCTTCATCTTAATGTATTTCGTATTAAACATATATAACGAAACAACTCTTTTAGTCTTTATACATAAGAAGGTCCGTATTCTCATGCTATATATGAGTGAGGTTTGGTTTATTAGATCTCACTCTTCGCTATCCAAACTCGTGTTTTGCATGAGCTTCAAGGATTTTGTGTTTTGTGTTTTATGTTTATGAATTTTTCCATTAATACATGCACTAAAAGCATATGAAACTAGCCAGAAAGTTATAATTGGTGCATTGGATGCCGTATCGCGTGCAAATTTAAGAAACTTTTACTCGGTAAATTCGTTTGGAGATATGACGAAGAATTCGATAATGATACCTAGGTAAAAAATAAAAAATAAAAAATAAAAAATTCAATCCCATCTCACAAATCTTTTGTGTATTATTTTTAGAGGTGTTCGCGGATTGGATTTTGCGGATTAAATATTAATCCATATCCGATACGCGATTTTACAGATTACAAATTTTTAATTCAATCTAATCCACGGATTGATGAAATTCAATCAAAATCCAATTCATACGTCTGTGGATTGGATGTGTATTTGACTCAATTCATATTCAATCTACCATTTTGCGGATTGGTTTGCGGGTTAAAAATTTTTAATTATGTCCTATGCACGAACTAATTAAATAAAAAAATTAATATAAAAATAATTTTACTATCAATCAAATTCAAAATTAAATAAGATATAAATAAATTAATAATTTAAATAAAATTAGAAAATGCATTCAAAATTTCAAAATATAACACACCAAAAAGAAAAAAAATTCCATTTGTTTAGATCAATACATAAAAATTAACTGGTTGTGAAGCTATATGTTTATTTTATTATTTTTATTTTATATTATTATCGGATAAGACATAATATGGTGTTAATGTAAGCATATTTTAACTTATTTATTTATTAGTAAGTATAATGCCATATTCACAAGTTTAATTTTTTTATTAAATAAATTTTTTTTTATTTTTTTTTGCGGATTTACAAATTTTTACGAATTCACAGAAGTAAATTCATATTCAATCCACCGACTGCGGATTTTTAAATTTTTAATCCAATCAAATCCATTAATCTACGAATTGAATTTTTACGGATCAGACTGATTTAGCGAATCGGATTAGATTCTGCACACCCCTAATTATTTTCATAATACATGCACAATTAAGTCAAGTAGTTAAAGTGGATTGGTAAGAAAACATTTTTAACTATGAAAAAGGTTTTTTTTTAATATTATAACAATTTTATTTTAAATATTATAACAATCATCCTTGTTTTAGTTATAAGATATAAAAATGATTCTAAACGGGCTATTGGATTTGGTTCGTTGCGAAAAGGGCCGGTTCTTAAAGTTAAACCTGAATGCAGAGCGCATAATTCTGAACACCATTTATTGCCATAATTTAAAAAATCACTTTCGGCTCAGCACGACGACGTGACGCATCACAAATTATGCCAGTATCTAGTCAAAAGAAAAATCCAATGAGAAATTGTCACGAAACTCACAACCGGACACAGTAATAAAATTTCTCAGGAAAAGCATGGTGGGTGGCTTTCCATGTTTTAGCCTCTATTACCAACCCACTTTTGCAATTCCCTTCAACCCGATTACTACACTTCTATTATTAAATTCCGTCCATTCAAAAGAGGATAAGGGCTTTATACTACTTTAATCTTTAAGGTCGCTGGGGATTGCTTTAGCTTTTCAAAAAATCAATTCTAAAATAGATTTCGAAATAATCATCTTTACAAATAATTCGGTAAGGTGTTTGGCAAAATAAAATTAATTTTATTTTTACAAATCACTTGGGAGCTAAAGTGCATCAATTTTGTTTTTTGTTTTTTGTTTGCATTATATAACATAAATATTTTCCATCCTAACAGACGAAATTCACTAGTGGAATATGGTATATGTGGATGTTATTTTTTTTCAATACGATAAGATATATGTTAGGACCTTTTGTTCCACATGGCATACAGGGAGTAAAAAATATGACAATTTAAATGAATGTATAAAACTCGCGAACTCAATTCTCTTATAAACCAACTTTTAAAAGTGAGTTCCATCTATGAGGTCTTATTGTTTATCAAAGCATATATCATGTCGAATTTGATTCTGATTTGTGCATTGAGTGGAACTTTAAATCCCGCATGAACCATAGCCAGGGGATTTTAAGTGGTTCATGAGAGTCAGATATACGAAACGGCACTTCGTTGGTTTTATATTTTATTTTTTATTAAAAAAAACAAAATGTTTTATATCAAACCTTTTAACAATTCCATGAGAAAGCACGGCGAAACTTTGCTGCTTTTTTTTTTTTATTTAAAAAGAAAACGATGTTTTTTACAGGGTAAAATTGAGATATATAGGAAATAAATTGATGGGGTAGTTGGAAATTTATCCTTTTTTATACCACTATCTTAATACAAAGAACGACCAAACTTTAGCCCCATTTTTGTCCCGAAGAAAAAAATAAAAATAAAAAAGAAACCAATAAGCAGACTTTAATCTTGCCCGCAAACTAAAGAAACGAATACTGGCAATATATCTTACTACAGGTACTCGCGTTATTTAATCATCATCACTAGAATTAATTGTAGGTCTATCAAAAAAAAAAAAAATGTAGGTTTATCTCACTTTGGTGGACCAAAAAGTCTAAAGTCCAAAATAATTTACTTAATGTGTAATTATTGTAAAATTTTAGACTTCAATAAAATTCACTAAAAAATATATAAAGAAAATAAGTGAAGAATCGCTGGAGCCGTAGCCATTTTACGAATTGAGAAGACGTTGCGAGATAGAAAGACAGAGGTACTTCTTTGGGTTTTCAATCTTTGATTAAATGATGGGAAAATAATTTTAACTTCCATTTTTCTTAAATTTGGAGGTTAGATTCCTGACATCGTCTTCTATATTCTCATTAGTGTTGATATGTATTTTATCCTCTCAATATTTGTTATTTGAGATATTTACTTATTAGAGAAATATATATTAGATTTATTATTGTAAGCTAAGATTGTTGAGAATCTTTATATTGTTAGTCTGTAGTGTTATTTAGAGAAAAATTTGTGTTATAATCTCATTAATATAGTGAAAGATTATATCAAACTACGGCTCCAGGATTTTTTCTGATTTGAGTTTTCCATGTAAAAATTAATGTCTCTTGTAGTTGATTTATTACTTTAGATTTATTAGTTTATTTTTATACTTATTTATTTATGTTATACATCCCATTTTAAATATACAAAGAGAATGAATTTATTTTCGCTTAATTTGCGGTCGGTTGTGTGGTTCCTTCCCCCAACATTAATAATATGCAACAAGCAACAATGGATTCAAAAACAAGAGCAATTGCAAATTTCTTCCATATTTTCGTGCATACCAAGATGGGCATGTGGAGAGATTCTTTGGCAGCGATAAAGTTCCAGCATCAATGGATTCCTCAAAAGCTGTCTTCTCCAAAGATGTAGTTATTGCGCCAGAGAAAGGCGTATCAGCAAGAATCTTCATCCCTTCAGCCGCCATTAAAACAAACCAAAATCTCCCTCTCCTCGTCTATTATCACGGCGGAGGCTTCTTCATGGGCTCACCATTTTGTTCCACGTACAACAACTATGTTGGCTCTCTTTCAGCCAAAGCAAATGTTATTGTAGTCTCAGTTGATTACAGATTAGCCCCTGAACACTTGGTCCCTGCTGCTTACGAAGACTCATGGGCTGCCCTCGGATGGGTAGCTTATCATTTTAATATCAATATGGTCATTGCTATGAAGCTTGGCTAAACGATCACGCTGATTTTACTCGTGTTTTTCTTGCCGGTGACACTGCTGGCGGCAATATTGTGCACCACATGGCAGTTCAAGCGAGTTTTGAAGACTTGAATGGGATAAAACTGGCAGGAATTTGCTTGGTTCAGCCATATTTCGGGAGAAATGATGAAGTTGTTGATAAGTGTTGGGTATTTGTATGTCCAAATACAAGTGGGCACAATGATGTGAGAATAAACCCAGCTGCTGACCACAAGGATGGCTTAAAATCAATGTGGATGCAGCCACAAATATTGAGAAGCAAGTTGCAGGATTGGGAGTTGTGTTAAGAGATTTTAATGGGAGCTTTATAGCTGCTGCAGTCAAGGCATCTAAGTTCAATGGAGATGTAATCTTTGCCGAGTCTGAGGCTGTAGAATGGGGATTGCAGGTTGCAAGAACTATTGCTGTGTCTTCAATTATGGTGGAAACTGATTCTCAAGGTGTTTCTGATCTCCTCAACAAAAAGACAAGCAACAGAACTGAAGTGTACTGGGTGATTTCGGAAGTTCAGCATCTAGCCAAAGATTTTTGTAACGTTAAAGTCCAATATATTCTAAGGCATTGTAATGTCATTGCCCACTCTCTAGCTAAACTAGCTTTAGATTATGAGGAATCCACAATCTGGACAGGTTCTTTTTCAGAGAACATCATGTACTTGTTCCAATCTTTCAATTGAATGAAGGTTATAATTCCTTATAAAAAAAAAAAAAAAACCCCAGCTGCTGATTCTAGGCTAATGAGCCTGACGTGCCCCAGGGTCCTCGTTTGTGTTGCCGAGAAGGATAATTTGAGAGATAGGGGATTGCGTTATTATGAGACTTTGAAAAATTGTGGGTGGGCCGGAGAAATTGAGATTGTGGAGACAGGAGGAGAGGATCATGTGTTTCATTTGTTCAATCCAGATTCTGAAAAGGCTGTGGCCTTGATGGATAAATTAGCTTCATTCCTAAATCAAGATAATGTTTTCTGATGTGATCACCAGGAACTTAGTAACGTGCGTACTCTTAATTTAAAGTTGTTCGGCATCATATTTCTCTTTGGTATTTTATGAAAACAAAAATGAAAAAAAGATAGCGTCTTGCAATTGTTGTATTTCGAATTTTAGTAAGCATCTAGTATCATTTTTTGCATCTTATATTTTAAAACTAAAAATAATAATATACTTTCGGTAGACACAATTAAAAACGATAAAAATAATGAATAAGTATTCAATAGTACCATTTTTAAAAACATTTTTTTACTAAATATTTAAGTCATACTTAGAGTTAGAAAATAATTATTCTACTAATACATACACAAACATACTATAAATAATTTAAACAAAAATAATTATAAAAAATTACATGATGATAAAGTTTTAATATTAGCATTAATAAATTTTTTTTTACATTATCATTATTTTTACACTATAATTAAGATATATTTTATAACACATGATTTAAACAAAATAATTATAAAAATTACGTAATAGGCATCATGCATTACATGTGTGATCATGCCACATAAAATGCAATTTTATCTTTTGTAGTATTCATCTCTACAACACTTAATATTAGTAAGTAGCCTACTAATATCTCATTCATTTGTAACCACATCTTACACATCAAAATCCTCAAACAACCTATTACTAGCATTTTCTTGTCGAATAAAATTATGTAAAATGCAACATAAAATTGTAATTAGACTTTGCTTAAGTAAATTATAATTATGCTCACAAATCAACATCATGTGGATCCACATCTCGTTACTAAAAAATAGAAAAAAATACATATATAAAATATTAATCAAATTAAAGAAATTGATCCTACACATACATAGCTCAAACTTTTGGAATTAATCAAATTAGCATGAAAGCCATTTCAGCAATGTGTCATAGATTAAAAATTGAACATATCAAAATCAAATATATTCTACTACAAATTGATCAATTCAAATTAAAACGAAGCTCTCGTCAAAATTTTTTGTCTTTAAATAGTTTTTTCAAAGCACAACAAAAAATTAAGAACAATGAAATCATATGAATTCAAGGCAATGTACTCTAAACCAATTGCATCTAAATGAATGCAACATGATATTATTACAATCAATTCACGCTAATCTCTACAATTTTTGCATTAATATGCTTTCGGTCCCTAATATATTAAATGAAATGACAATGGAATTAGACAAGAACAACCAATACTGTCAATAACTCAGAACACCCACATGTTTTGCTGTGAAACTCCGCATCAAAATGGTAAATAATATGCCTTTGCACGATTTCCCAGCACAAAAAGACAACCAATTCCAAATAAGAACAACAAAATCATTTCTACAAAATAAATATTTAATCGGTCCCTATTTTATGGTCCAACTCCTAGAATAGAACCGATGAAATCTTGGCTAGCAATACAATCACGCTAGAGATTGACAAAAAAACATGACTTGAATATTTGCTCGATCGACCTGACTTGAATTTTTTAGGCTTTAACTCGAATTTAAGGGTAAAAATTCGAGCTTGGGCTTAAAAATAAAAGCTCGATAAAATTCGGGTAAGGGTTTGGGCCTTAACCGGATCCGACTCGACTCAATTACTTAATAATAAAAAAAAATGTGTTTTTATTTGAATTTTGTGACTTTATTTGAATTAGACATGACTTTTTTTTTGTTTATGTTTAGTTATTTATATGATTTTATGGTTGAGATATTGATTAGAGTAATTTTTATATTTAATTTTAAGATATTAGGGGAGGTAAATTTAAATTATTTAAATATTAAAAAATAATTAGGGCCGACCCAAAGATGAAAATTCAGGCTTTTTATCGGGCTCGAGTTCTTTATTTATATTGTCGGGTTGAGAGAGGAGCAACAACAAACGAGGTAGTCGAGACGGAGCAGCAGCGGTAGAGACGGAGCAATAACAGTGGTCGAGATAAAGCAACAGCGGCAACAAAGATGAAGTATGGCAGACATTTTGGGCACACCGAGAAAGAGTAATCGCCGCTGTTAGTAGATCGGGAGAGATAAGGAGCAAGAGTCAGTACTATTGGACGAAGAGATAAGGATAAAGAGATAAGACCGAGACTTTTGGATTTTATTTTTTAATTTATTTTTTAGTTTAATTTTGTAATACGTGGAGAATATGTTAAACATATTCTCACTTTAATAGTTATAAAAATGAATATCAACTTATTTGTTTTACAATTTTTTTTTTTAAATTTCAGCCTTCAAACATGTATTAACTTAGATTCATAAAAGAAAAATGAAAACAGAGCCCATAACACTAGGATGGGCAAAAAAGCCAAGGCCAGCCCAGGCCCGCGGGCTTAGGCCCAACCCTTACACATGAGGGCCTGGACAAGAGCCCAAGAAAAAAAACTAGGCCCAGACCCACTATTTTTAAAAAAATAAATTTATAAATTAGAATAATATAATTAAAATTGAAAAGTAATTTAAAAATAAAGAAGAAAACTTAAATTCTTAACTTATAAACCAATGATGATTCAAAAAAATTAAAATTATGATATTAAACTCTCTCTTTTGTGTTAATTAGTTTAGGGTTTCAGTTTACCCTCTATTTCTGTTATTAAGAAGACAAAAGAATTTGTATCAACTCACCCCACTTTTTTCTTATCTTTTGAACAAAAATAAAGGTAATTTAAGGTTTTAAAAATAGGAGGATTTGAAAACAGACATTTCGTAAAAAGAGTAACTCAAAATTTGTCCTAATAAAAAATAGAGAAAGAAAGATGTTGTAATTTGTAAAAAATGAAGTTGTTGATTCTTCAGCCTTACTCATTTCGAGAGAAGATTTTAAGATTTAGATTTAGCGATGAGTTAATTTTAACTCATAATATTATAAATACATGTGTAGATTATGAAAAACTCACTAGAGTTCAAATCAGCAGTGGATCTAAAATTTTTTAAAATAATAATTATTTAATGCAAATGGAAGAAAGAAAATAAAAAAAATAGGAGAAAGGTAATGCCATCCATGGATGAACGACCGGTAAATCTATGACATTGTGAATCTTCTAAAAAACAAAAAGGTGGTTTGTACATGTAGAGTGGGCTTTTGTTATGGGCTTTCTTATTACAAATAAAACGCAATCTTCTAATAGTAATCGTCCAATGTATTTAGGTTGCGTTTACTTTATGAATTGGGAGTGGAGAGTGTAAATTCCTCCCACTTTAATGTTTACTTCACCAATTTAAGGAATGATTAAAAATACCAATCTGTGGATCCCACCTATTTTTGGAGTGGGGAGTGGGAGTGGATTCCCACTCCTACCTCTCCCATTTCTACCCTTTTTATTATTTAATTTAATATTTTATATTTAATAAAATAAAATAAATAATATTATATTTATTTGAATAATATTATATATTTAACTAAATAATAATTTATTTTGATTCTAAGTTTAAATTACTTAAAAATAATATTATTATATTAATAGAGAATTAATAATATTACTATATACCATCTTTATTTGAAAATATAATATTATTACATTTATTTAAAAATAATTGTAATATATTTATTTAATATTAATAATTAATAATAATAAATAGTTTATTCTAAGAAAATATTAATTTCGTACTATGTTAATAATAAAAATGTTTCATTTGTGTTGCCCTTATCAATAATTTTTAATTTATATAATTAAAATTAATAAAAAATTATGATGTACATAATTAAGAATATTAATAATTATTATAAATTTACAAATATAATAAAATAAAATTTTATTCATTATATATATATATATTTATTAACTTTGTAATTAAAAACTATAATTCTTTAAATAAGGAGAAAATTATAATTTAAAATTATTTACTCTCAATCCAAGACAAAGTAAACACATAAATTGGATTCTGATATCCATTCCATACTTTTATTACAGTGTAAGTAAACAACCTACTTCCACTCCCACTCCCACTCCACACTCCCAATCCTAGGATTCTCACTCCTTATGATTCCACTCAAATCCAAAAAGTAAACACTATCGAATCCAATCACTATTAAATAATTGTATTTTTAATTATTTAATACTATCATATTCTAAAAACGAAGAGAAAGGTGAAAATTTTATAATCGAGACAAACAGGAGATTTGGTTGCTTTCAGTAGGGAATTTAAACAATTCATCAAATTGAGCTAGATGAAATCCACAATAAAAGTCAGAACAGTTACTTCACTCTCACAATTTTTTTTAATAAATCTTTATCTTAAACGGTGGACCGTTGGGTGGGTTATAATTCTGAAAATTGTTGGTTTTCCTTTTTCTTTAAAATATTAAAAATAACTGTAGTGGGTCCATCCACCTCAGAAAACTCGAACAAGAAGAGCTGTGCTGGTCTGCTCTGCACAAGGTTGCGTATCTTCCCTTTCTTCTGTTTTATTTTGTACTTAAAACTTTTGTTATTTAGTCTTGTCCTCGTGATAAATTAACAACGCAAAACAAAATCAAGAACACTGAGGACAATCTACGTGGCTCGGTAGGGTTGCCTACATCTATGAGAGAAAATAGCATAATGTCACGCTCACGGCGAACTCAAATTTGTCACCAATAGATACTAAATTGATGCTCAAGGGTTTTTTTTGGTATAAGTCCGCCTAAAAGTAAGATGTGCTTAGCAATAAGGTACGTTCAATAGTGGGCCGCCTCCATACAATTAATGATCCATGGTGTGCTTAGTAAATTCACAAACTAAAGTGAGTGAGTCCAAACCGATTCTAGAACTTTCTATAAATCTCTACAACTTGTATTGTCTAAATAATTCTACACTTATGTATTCTAGAATCTAATAGGCAACTTAAGCAAACTTGCATGGAACCATCTAGATCTAAGCAAGTCACTTTATAAATAGGGTAAGCGTCAATCATTTTGCTCAACACCACAACACCAAACACCACACTACACACAACACACCAAGCAAGCAACTCAAGCATTCTTATAAAGTTCCTTTGTATTTTCTCTTTTGAGTAATAAAATTTGTTTTGATCACATTACTCTCTTCTCTCTATCTTTCTCTCAAGTATCTTTATTTGGCTAACTTGAGAAGTTCTTTAGACTTAATAATTTTTGTCCTAAAAGTTATCTAAATATCACATAAGTTGCTGCACAAAAAACTTATCCCATGAGAATAAGCATGCTTCATCAAGAAATGCCAACCAAAGATTACATTATACACTTCAGAGAACAAATTCCTGGTTTGCAATCTTCTTTAATCTCTCTCAATAACAAGAAAATTGCTTTGAAATGTGCACTGGTCACCAACTTTAAAACCCATGTTTCAAGTCAAATCAGCATGTAACTAAATCACTGTTAGCCCTATTAGGTTGCTAGCTCAACATTGTCATGTCAAGAGTCGAGTAATAGAATTGGAAAATGATGTTTGATCAGCCCGAACCCCTTATGTTAACGGACAAATAAAAATAAAAATTAAGAATAATGTTATTTACACACAAAATTGCACATAAAATTACATATGACAAATAGAATGAGGACACTTATAACAGCATATTATTATAACTATTATTTATTGAAATATTTTTTTAGCTTTGTATTTTCTAAATTTTTCTCAATTGTAAATATCACAGAACTAGTTTTCTAGGATATGTAATAATATTTTGTCAGCCTCATATTGCATATATATGTTCATTGATCAATGAGAAATGTGAGTCATTCCTCTAAAAATTCAAGCTCTGTTATGGTATCAGATCAATCTTAAGTGGTTGCCAATCCTCTCTTCTTTGTCTTTTATCCCGTCATCACGACCAATCCTTCATCCTCCACCACCATTCACAACATTAGTATCACTATCAATGTTACTACTCAAACTCCTCTTAAAACTCACATCCAGTAACTACGTCTCATGGAAGTTGCAATTTAATATCTTATTCATTGGCTATGATCTATTTGGTTGTATTGATGGATCTAAATTGGGTTTGTTATCACTTCTTTGATCTTGGTGTTAGTCTTTCCTGTTGTACAATGATATATACTGTGTGACAATATTAGGCCCAATAAACTCTATCATAGTCCCATTTTTTGTTCATGAATGAAGCATGTTGCTATTGACTTTCATTTCATAAGAGATAAAGTCCAATGCGGTGCTCTTCATGTCACTCATGTGTCTTCCATGAGCCCGTTTTCCCACTCTCAAAGTCAAGATTTGACTTCTCTCCCAAGCTGCCTTTAGGGAGCATAATAACAAATTATTATCCTTAGCTGTAACTATTATTTATTCAAATATTTTTTAATTTTGTATTTTCTTATCTTTTTTCAACTATAAAAATCACAACACTAGTTCTCAGGATGTGTAACAATATTTTGTTAGTCTCTAACTATACTAATCAATCAGAAATGTAAGCCATTACTATAAAAACTCAAGCTTTGATAACTTGTACATATGGATAAAATTAAAGAGAGCAGTGCTATACATCACAAAATTTCACCTCAGTTAATCTGACATTCATTCATTATTTGATGAGATAATGTAATTAATTCGTTTAAAATTTATGAAAAATCAGTAACAATTTAATGAATGAACATCATATGCCACGTTATTTAGAATAAAATTTCCGGAGAATATTTTATAAGTCTATGTAAATGAATTTATTTTTTAGTGAAATGTTTCTTATCTTTAGTGTTCACGTGTAGTTTTATGTAAAAATAGTATCATTCTATGTTGAACTCTTTTCTTCTTCTTTTTTTTTTTGACTTTTTAGGCCTAACGTTGGACCCTTTGACCATGCGGTGATTGTATCATCACTCAATAGAATTAGCAGAAACCAACAATTATGCTACCTTGCACGAAGCAAAGCAGAATAAAAAATACATGAATTATTGAAAGGACTCAAATGTCTTGCATTTCATTAGCAATAGAATAGTAATATGTGCTCAAAAAATAGCACAACATTAGTATAAGCAAAAAATAAAAAATAAAAAATTTTCAGTGTTAAACAATATTTATTTATTTATAAGTCAAATATATATTTTTTGTCTTTTGTATTTTTGTGCTTTTTTCTACGAGTATCATTATTCTTTATGATAATAGATAACAATAATGTGAAAATTGAACATGTACCAAAGCTATAAAATGGCTTGCAATTAAAGCTGTGTTTGGGATTGAGATTGGGAAGTTATAACTCAAAAGTTACAGCATTAAAGTATTTGGTAAACACTAGCAGCTGTAACTTAGAAGCTATGCTGATATGATTTTTTACTTGTATAATAGAAAATTGATTATATCTTTAATAATTTTGTCAAAATTATTATTTAAAATTTATATTTATTACATATTATTAATTTTTGTTTCATAATTACAGTTTTTGTTTTCCACAGAATTGTATCTTAAAAGTTACAACACCTCAAAATTATTATTTAAAATTTATATTTATTATATATTATTAATTTTTATTTCATAATTACAATTTTTTTATCACAGCAGTTGTATCTTAAAAGTTACAACACCTCAATCCCAAACGCACCCTAAAACTTGCATTCATATGGGTCTTCTTCAACATTTTTGTCATACTGATCTATATTAGGACAAAGTAGCATTACTGCCATCATTTTGGTTATAGAATTCTGTTATCATCGACTGAGTTCTATGATTAATAACTATCGTTTTAGTCTCCTCACCTTTTCACCCATTGCTTCCCCCTTATTATTAGGTGGTAATCTACAAACGCCAATTCAATATCTTACCTATTTTGATCTAGTGCTTCAATTCATATCAAAATCATAATATGTGACTATTATCAATGTGTATCAATACTACTTTTGCTCATTTTAGTAATTGTTAGTCATAATTTTAATAAACGAGATTTTTTGGGTTGGCGGGTAAAATTGTCTTCCAAGAGAGTGATCCATTAAAAATTATGTTGGATTTCCTAATGAAATTGTAGCCTTGTACTTATCAGAGTGGTTACACAATTAAATATTAAGATAATGTTTCATTTAAGACTTTTATTTACACCATCCGTAGAGGCTACGCGAGTAAACACAAAATTCCAGCTCATAGACTTTTAGCTGGTGCCTGGTTGTATGCACTGTTCAACCGGTATAAATGTGTTCACCAAACTTTCCGTCGTCAAGTTTCTTTTCTTTTTTAAAGGATAGGATGAACAAAATACAAATTAATTTGTAGTCCCTATTATTTTTTTATGATTCAAAATTTAGTTGATTAGTACAAGAAAATTACTTGAAATTATCAAATTGAATGACAATAAAATCAATTTTTAATTTATTCATGACAATGAAATGAAGAGTGATTAAATATGCACATGAAATCATCAGTAATGCCAGGATCTTGACATTTGATAAGATCTTGACATATTTGAACATATTCAACTGAATACCTCATTCATTTTCTTTTTTGTTTCATGAATACGAAATTCATATTTAATCACTCTTTATTTGATCACCAACCCAACATTTGCTTATTGTCATGCTAACCAACTGGACTGTCATATATTATTAACTATATTCATTGTTGTGTATTGGAAACTATATTATGGACTATACTCAAAGTAGCATTATTGCCATCGTTTTGGTCATAGAATTATGTTAGCATTGATTGAGTTCTATGATTAATAACTATTATTAGTCTCCTCACTTTTTCACCCATTGCTTGCCCTTCATTGTTAGGTGGTAATCTACAAACGTCAATTCAATATCCTACCTATTTTGATCTAAACTATTACTTCAATTCACTACAAGAAAAATGATATTTTATTACAAAAAATTTAGTCACTAAAGATAACAAGTTAGTTACTTTATATTTTCTACGACAAAAAATAAATTGTCACATGTTAGTAACGGAAAAACCATCTTAAAATGTTTTAGGGACCAAAACTATTTTGGTCATGTTAAAAGTATATTTTTGTAACAAAAATCATTGTCTTAAAATTAAGTTAAAATAATCACAAATGGTATTCAAAATGGTCATATTAGAGATTCAAAAATGTAATCAATGACACTTGACATTTGTCATGATAAATGATTTATAGTGACTATAATATTTATATCAAGATTATGTAAAATATAGCCGCAATAATTACTAAAAGTCGTCATTTTAGAGGTTCGAAAATGTTAAAGTTTATATATCACAACGATACATAATCATCCCAAATAAAAAATTTGTTTTAAGGACAATT
This sequence comes from Atalantia buxifolia, assembly GCA_030444775.1. Classification (NCBI taxonomy): domain Eukaryota; kingdom Viridiplantae; phylum Streptophyta; class Magnoliopsida; order Sapindales; family Rutaceae; genus Atalantia; species Atalantia buxifolia. The sequence continues at coordinate 21,182,750 of CM059838.1, forward strand.
TATTTTGTTATAAATACAATTGGTAACAAATTTAGTCGACAATTTATTTTTTTTATTTCATGACCAATTACATTGTATAAAAAAATTGTAGACGACCTATGCAACAACTACATTTAGTCATAAAAATTGAAATTTTGTGACAAATCCATTCATTACAAAATATGTGTAATGTAGTCTCACATTATTTTTAACCACAATATATTTTATTATTTGACTACTATTTATATCGTATCCAAAAAATTGAAGCGACTTCTCTTAATCATCATTTAAAAAAAAAAAATTCCACAACAATGTATTGTAGTGGCATGAATTGAAATCTAGTGACCAAAAAAATTGTAGTCACGTGAAAAATGATTTAAAATATGTAATTACAATCCAAAAGATTCAAATACAAATCATGACTTGCAAAGAAATATTGTTCCTTGCAAAGAAATATAAAGATAAAAGTCATAAAACAAAGTCTTTATTGTTTCAAGTACCATTTGATTTAGATGTTTCACATGAGAGTTGATCAACCATGATGAACAGAAGACAATTTACAACGATTCTACTTGTTTTTTCCTGATCGTTTTTATAATTGATTTTGTTGGAAAATGTTATTAAAGATTAAATTACTTGAAAACCCCAAAAAAAAAAAAACTTTATTGTAAAAGTTAAGAAAATGTATCGACAAAAGTTAGAAGTATCTAATAAAGGTTAGCCATAAACTTCAATATGCAAAAGTGCTTTAATAAAGTAGGTGCAATAAACAAAACTCGGCAACTATAAATATAATAGTAGGCTACAATAAATCACAACTAACAACTATAGTGATCCAAAATCAACATAGAAAGGCTTGAAAATAGTAAAAAGTAATTGTTAAGATTTCGTTGGCGTCACTTGACTGATTGAGAGAGATTGTTTCCTTATATGTGGCTGATTTGTAATCCCTTTGAATATGGGATCGTTATTTGCTTTCTTTTTGTTTTGTGAATATTCGCTCTTGTAAACTTGCATATAAATTCTCTCTAATTCTACTGTAACAATATAGATGAGAAGAATAAAAACAGAGTTCTTTCAAATGTCATTTTTTTCATGGTATCAGAGCAATGGTTTTGATTCGATAAAACACTTCCGTTTCTTTTTTTTTTTTATGGATGATATTGATATTGATAGTGATAGCAGTCACAATCATTCACCAAATCATATATTCTCTCAAACCTCTCATCACACTATGTCTATGTCTACGGTTGATTTCTCGGACCCTCTTTTTCTTCATGTTTCTGATCATCCTGGAATGATTCTTGTTCCAAAAGTCTTAGATGGAACAAATTATGCTATGTGGAAGAGATCTATGCTAGTGAGTCTTAGTGCCAAAAACAAACTGGGATTCATCAAAGGAACCATTCAGACTCCAGATGAAGATGATCCAAAACATTCTTTATGGCAGCGCTGCAACGATATGGTGCTTTCCTAGATCCTTAACTCTCTAAATCATGAGCTTGCAAATAGTGTACTCTATTTAGAGACACCCTCAAAGATTTGGACAGACCTTCAAGAATGTTTCTCTCAAGGTGATTTTTCCCATCATTATCAAACTCAGCAATCTATTGTTGAATTGAAACAAAATCAAGATTCAATTTTTTCTTATTACACAAAGATAAAAATGTTGTGGGATGAGCTAACTACTTGCAGTCCTTCAATCATGTGCACCTGTGGAGGACAAAAAGACTTGAAAGAAAAAGAAGAAAAGATTAGGCTGGGACAATTCCTCATGGGATTGAATGAAACATACTCAGCTTTGCGAGGACAAATAATGTTAATGTATCCTCTACCAACTGTCAAAAAGGCATATTCTCTTCTTCGTGAGGAAGAAAAGCAACGAGGACTTACTGAAGCCAAAGGCGTTGATCTCATTCATGCCATGAGTATCAAAACTCGTGATAATTCCAGAGAATCACAATTTGATGCTCAACAACAAACCAAACAAGGACCATCATCTAATCCCAAGCCACAAGGAACTAAGAAATCTTTCTTTTGTACTTACTGTGAGGGCACAACTCATATAGTAGATCGTTGTTACTACTTGAATGGATTCCCAGTTGGTCATAAGCTTCATGGCAAAGACGTTCAGCCTTTAAATCGAAGCAGAAAACCTGTTGTGCATCAAACTAGTGCTGAAATGAATCAGAACTTAGCAAAGACACCAATTGAACAAACTCCCCAATTTACCTTTGAAGAGCTTGCCCAAATAAAAGCTTTCTTTAGAAATGGTAACAATCCTGCTCGAGCAAACTACACAGGTATCCCTATACCTTTCTGTTCATCTTTCAATACGCAAAAGACAAACTTGAATCACTGGATTATTGATAGCGGTGCAACAAATCACATAGCAACTTCAATACCTATTAAAACTCCTCTGTCATCTCAAGTAACTTTGCCTAATGGTGCATATTCTAAAATAACTGGAATTGGCTCAACACAACTCTCAAACCACCTTCATGTTAATAATGTATTATGTGCACCATCCTTTCATGTTAATTTACTTTCAGTGAGTCAACTTACTGCTGCCCTGAATTGTTCAATCAATTTTTTCCCACTTTCTATATATTGCAGGACCTATCTTCGAAGAAGATGATTGGCTTGGGGAAGTAGCTTAATGGCTTGTACTACTTTGTTCCTCAAGTGAAGTCTGCACCAACTTCCTTTTCAATCACCCATCATGTTGATTCTACTACACATATTACTTGGCACAAACGGTTAGGACATCCCTCAAAAGCACCTTCACAATTTTTAAGCAATATTATTCATGTATTTGTTTTTGATTCTCAACACTCCTATGAAACTTGCCCTTTGGCAAAGCAAACTCGTTTACCATTTTCTTCAAGTTCTATTCAAACTTTGCATTTATTTGATCTTATTCATTGTGATATTTGGGGACCTTTTCGTACTGCAACTCATATAGGGGCACATTATTTCCTGACTATAGTTGATGATTATAGTCGTTTCACTTGGACTTTTTTAATGAAATTTAAATCCGAAACCCAAGGATTAATAAAGACATTTATTTCTTTTGTGAATACTCAATTTAATTGCCAAGTTAAATGTCTTAGAAGTGATAATGGCTCAGAATTTCTTTCCATGAAACCTTATTTATCCAACCTGGGTATTTTATTTCAAAGCTCATGCCCATCTACACCTCAACAAAATGGTGTAGTTGAACGAAAACACCGTCATCTCTTAAACGTTAGTCGGGCTTTGAGAATTGATGCCAATCTTCCTTTAAAATTTTGGGGGGAGAGTTTACTTACTGCAGCCTATCTTATAAATCGTCTTCCCACTCCATTGTTGCAATATAAATCTCCATATGAGTTGTTGTATAATAAGCCACCTAACTACACTCACTTACGAGTTTTTGGATGTCTCTGTTATGCAACAAATCTACAACCATCCCATAAGTTTAATTCTCGGGCTCGACAATGCATCTTTGTTGGTTATCCTATAGGCCAAAAAGCTTATCGGTTATATGATCTCCACACTCACCAATTCTTTTCCAGTCGTGATGTCATTTTTCATGAGTCTATTTTTCCTTTTCTTCGTATCGAAACATCATTAGATAGCACTTTTCCTCAGCCTGCGATATTAGATTACATCGATGATCTATCTCCTCCTGCAACTCATCCTGTCCTTCCAGTATCAGAGACCATCATTCCCTCTCCTAACCCTTTATTGTCATCAACTTCTTCCTCTTCTTCCTCTATATCTTCTCCTGCACCTCCTATTCGCAAAAGTGACATTGTCAGGCAACCATCTGTTCTCCTTCGTGACTTTCATTGCGGACAGATTAGTACAACACTATCAGCTGCAACTTTACGTCAGTCATTTTCAACTAAGTCAGGTACTCAATATCCTTTAGGTAAATACATTTCCTATGATTCTTTGTCTTCTAATCATAAACACTTTGTTAACACCATTTCAAGTGTCCTAGAACCAACCTCTTATGCTCGGGCTGTATTGGATCCGAAATGGAAAGAGGCTATGCAACATGAACTTGATGCTCTCAATTTACAAAAGAGATGGTCCTTGGTCCCTTTACCTGCTGGTCATCACCCCATTGGTAGCAAATGGGTTTATCGTATTAAATACAATTCTAATGGTACGATTGAACGTTATAAAGCCCGATTAGTCGCTAAAGGATTTTCTCAACAAGAAGGCCTGGATTACACCGAGACATTTGCTCCTGTGGCTAAATTGACCACTGTTCGTTGTTTACCTACTGTGGCCGCTGCAAGACATTGGCCATTGTATTAAATGGATGTGACCAACGATTTTTTGCATGGTGATTTAGAAGAAGAAGTATATATGACTCCACCGCTGGGACTTTATCGACAGGGGGAGCAGCTTGTTTGTCGACTTCATAAGTCCCTTTACGGGCTTAAACAAGCTCCTCACAATTGGTTTGCAAAATTTTCTCATGCTGTCAAGAAAGCTGGCTTTATTCAATCATATTCGGATTACTCGCTGTTTGTGAAGACAAAAGGCACATTTATAACTATGGTTCTTATTTATGTAGATGATATGGTGATAACGGGAAATGATGCAGTCACTATAAATAATCTCAAACAATTTCTTCACCAGCAATTTCATATCAAAGATCTCGGTCTTCTTAAATATTTTCTTGGGCTGGAAGTTGCAAGATCCAAAGCAGGCCTTGTTATTTCTCAACGAAAATATACCTTAGAAATAATAGATGATGTTGGATACTTGGGCGCTCAACCGGTAAATTTTCCCATGGAGATGAATTTGAAGCTCACAAATCATCAAGGTGATTTGCTGCATAACCCAACTCACTACAGGAGATTAGTTGGCTGACTAATATATCTCACAATTACGAGACCAGACATTACATACTCAGTTAACATCTTAAGCCAATTTATGCATGCTCCAAGAAAGCCTCACTGGGATGCTGCTCTTCGTATTATTAAATATTTAAAGGGCAGCCCTGGTTTAGGTTTGTTATTCTCCTCAAGTAATTCCTTTACTTTAAAGGCTTGCTGTGATGCTAATTGGGCAAACTATCCTATAACAAGAAGATCAACAACAGGTTATTGTGTGTTCTTAAGGGATTCGTTGATTTCTTGGAAAGCAAAGAAGCAGAAAACAGTCTCAAGATCATCATCAGAAGCTGAGTATAGGTCTATGGCAGCAGTAACTTGTGAGCTCACTTGGCTTAGATTTTTATTCAATGATATGCAAGTTTCTATTGGACCAGCAAGGCTATTATGTGATAACCAAGTTGCTTTTCACATCGCAGCAAATCCGATATATCACGAAAGCACCAAACACATAGACCTTGACTGTCATGTGGTAATGGAGAAAATACAAGCTGGTCAGATAATCACCAAATTTGTTCCATCTTATTTACAATTGGTAGACAATTTTACAAAAGCTCTTGGAGGAAAAGTGTTTAAGAGGCTAACAACCAAGTTGAACATGCTGGATATACATGCTCCAACTTGAGAGGGAGTGTTAAGATTTTGTTGGCGTCACTTGACTGATTGAGAGAGATTGTTTCCTTATATGTGGTTGATTTGGAATCCCTTTGAATATGGGATCGTTATTTGCTTTCTTTTTGTTTTGTGAATATTCGCTCTTGTAAACTTGCATATAAATTCTCTCTAATTCTACTGTAACAATATAGATGAGAAGAATAAAAACAGAGTTCTTTCAAATGTCATTTTTTCAGTAATGCACGAAATTAAGAGAAAATAGTGCCAAAAAAATGCAAAACTCAATAAATAAAAATATAAGTGTGCAGGAATACAACAGTAAATTAAAGAAGATTAATTCATTATTACTGTGTTGATAAGGTTTTTTTAGTAGCAATGTTGCCTCCAATTGATTTTGTAGGGGCTACACGTAATTGATAATTTCATTCAACAAGTGGGCCGTTCCAATTACCTAATTTTATGCCAAAACATATGAAGTTTATAAGAATTATTATAAGCATGAAAACTCATTATTTGTTTTAAAACAGGAAAAATGAATAAAAAAAAGAATTCAAATTACTTAATTACCACAGCCAATAACAAGTTTTTGTAAAATTTTCATCCTCTCACTAACTTTCTCTCTTCTTACTTGAAATCAAATAATGACAAGACCTTATCAAATAATAATAATAATAATAACAACAACAACAACAACAACAACAACAACAACAACAATGACGACGACAAGACAACTACCTGTTAGACTTTTACAAAAATTAGAAATTAAAATAATATAATAGGTAGTAGGGAGGGGAGGGGAGAGGACCGACATCCGCGTACTCATCCCTAATATTCTCCATATATCCCTGTCCCATCAAAATTGCTTAAGGGGATCCCCGTCCCCTCCCCTCCCCGAATATTAAGAGGGATCCTCGATCCCCGAATAACTGATACGTTTTTAATTTCTAAACTTGATTTAATCATATTAAAATAAAAATTTAAAAAAAAGTAAGATTTGACAATATATCTTACATTATCATTAATCTATTACAAAAATCACACTACAAAATATAAATCATCAGACTAATTATCTTCGTCGATCTTTATAATCCTATAATAAAAAAAATTACTTTTATATCAATAATAAAATAAATAAAATGGGTATAGATACTGAAATTAATATTTTTAATAAAAACATTTACTCTTTCGCCTCATGCTTATTATGTTTTTCCTCAAAGAATGTGACAAATTGAAAGATAGCATCAGGTTTCAAATCTAAAATAATAAAAATAATATAAGCAATATGACTTATAATCTGAAATAGTTTTGGGTCAAGATCTTTAGAATAAGGTCTGATCGAATAGTAATTTAGGACTACAACTTGTTAAGTATGCTCGAAATTTTTATAACAGATTTGTATAAATATGTTGATATTTATTATTTATACTAATATTTAATATTTAATAATTTAAATTTTATTATTCATTTATTAATAATTCTAAAAAATAAAAATAAAATTAAAAATTAATACAAAAAAATGGAAAAATGCGTAGGGAATGGGGATTTCACCTCATCCTCGTCCCTTCCCCGGGTAAAAAATTGGGTAAAAAATTATTCTCGTCCTTTCTCCAAATAAGAAATTGGATACAAAATTGTCCCCATACCCTACCCAAATAGGAAAAATTCCCAAAGATCCCTGTTCCGTGTAAATTTTTGTCATCCCTAATAGGTAGTTAGGGATAAAATGAAAAAAAATAAATAAATTTGTATCAATATACTCATACTTTTGCTAGTGTGTGTGTGTGTGTGTATATATATATATATATATATATATGTGACAATCATCAGATTGTACTCACACTACCTTTCCTCCATTTACTAGTTAATAGTCATAATTTTAACAAATGAGATTTTTGGGTTGGCGGCCAAAATTGCCATCGGAGAGAGTGATCCCTTGAAAATTATGTTGGATTTCCTAATGGAATGGCAGCCTTTTACTAGCTAGTCAAAGTGGTTACACAAGTTAATACTAAGATAATATTTCATTTATGGCAAAGCTTACCTTACACATACAGCTAAAAATTTCAAACCCTTAGAAAAGATAATAATTATTAAAAAGGTCAATAATTTCTAAAGTTTTACTTTACACCCCAAACTGCGGCCAGTGACAGTACTACAAGCATTTTAATTTTTTTTTGAAGTTCTGCATTTATATTTATAGAAAATTTAGTACCAAATTACTCGACATTTTTTTTCTATTTTATTTAGTTGAATCTCTAACTTGTTTAATCCTCTATCTACTGGGTATTTATTCATTATATTAATGATCTTTTATTTTAATATATCATGATTATCAATGTTGAAGTTTTTTATGACTTATTTAACTTTATTAAATTCTTTAGTTAATTGAAGTTTTTTATGACTTATTTAACTTTATTAAATTCTTTAGTTAATTGATCTCTTAACTTTTTAATTTATTTTGTATTTTCTTCATTGAAATTATTAATTTATAATATTTTGTTTACACTTTCTATATCATTTATCGATAAATTGAAGTTTTCTAATTTATTTAATAAATACAATGACATTTAATTTAATTGATTATTTCTCCACATGTTTGTTCCATTTGTTCAATCACCACTTGTGAAAATGCTGGGTCTATGCTCAAGAAAATTTTTTCTTTCTTCAATCAGGATAAGCCTTGAAACCGAAGAGTTATTTGCTTTGGTTCGGCAAATATTTGGGAGGAAAGATGAAGAAGGTAATTATAACTCTAGTGTGTGTGTGTGATTTTCTTTCCCTTTTTTTTTTCCCCTCAGAAGAAAAAAGCATAGGTTGATTGCGGCTCAAAAAACAAGTGGGATTCCGTGGAATCAGAATTCGGAAAAGGTTTTGGCCTCTGGAATCATTGATGTATTAATAATTAGATTCAATCGTAAATCAATTAAGACCACTTGATCTATTAGTAGTACTGTTCACGGCGTCCATCGATTTCTCTTTGATTTCGGATCAGAATATATCCAATATGAGCTCTGTTTCTTTCAATTTTCAGCAACTGCATTCATTTCATTTAGCAAGTTATCCTACTAATCCGGTGATTTGCTGATAAAAGATAATCATTATAGCGGTCGGAGACAGTTGACTGCCGGTCTTCATAATTGTTTTATGAATTAATAAAAATAAGTTAAATAAAATTAAAGTATTAAATAAATATGACTTGTATGATTGTCAATAATCTATAACACACATATAGAGAAATAAATATTCCTGCATGCCAACGTGATGAAGATGAAAATTTACTTTGTCATGTCTGTCGTTCAGAAGAAAAACAAAAATTGTGATTTCTATTGGATGGAGCAAGAAAAAAATTATCAATAATTTTATATTGGAAATGCCACAATTTCTTTGAAGTCGAAAAATATCTACACAGATATTTGGAGACCGCAGAGTCTAAACGAGAGCCGCACGCAATGCTGTGGCTATGCTCAATCAAGATATGTAATGCCTAAGCATAAAATATACAATAATTTGGTCGTTGATCAGAAGGATAATTTGCTTGCCACTTATTGATCAAGGGACGTGGAGCCAAGCCAAATCAGAGTTGGTGAGAAATAAAGAGCGTGGTTTAGATAAATCCACAAAGAAGGCAGTCCTCTTACCAAACAAAATTTTCTACTATCTTCAACGAAAACTGATACGATTTTTGAAATTACAGTTTCGGTTATGATAATTAAAGGATCAAAATCTTACCAATCCTCATATTATCTTGTCCCCCCCCAAAAAAAAAAAGAAATTTAAAGATAGTGGTTTGCCACTCACAAAACTATTAGAAGGTGACCGGTCAATAATCAACTCTATTAACTCTTTTAATTTGTTCAATCATTATTTTTTTAAAACTGATTTCACATAGAGATATTTATAATTATTATTCCTTCACAGAGGAAGGTATTTCGCGAGAGAAAAAAATTTACGAATGTTTTAATCCCCACAATATTTTAATGAGACTTAAACCGCTGCCTCACCAGTGTGAAGTGTGAGGACAAGCATCTCAACCACTCGGCCTGACTTCATAACTTCTTCTTCATTTTTTTCTTAGTGAGTTATCGTAACATTTGTCTTGATTTACATGGGCTAATTGTATTTGTTTGGACACCATTTTTGTCCCTTTATCGTTTTTTTTTTTTTTTAAATTATAAACGTTATCCACTCTTGCTGTCGTCCACACACCAAATATTGTCTTCACCTCTACATATTTTTCTGCTCCATATTTCAGTCTCCTTCTCCACTTCTCCTGGAGGCCAAACAAAGCCCGTCAATATTTTTCTGCACTTTTTCTCTACCCATGGATTCCACAGAACCGGCAGCAGAAATAGCCATAGACCTCACTCCCACGATAAAAGTATACAAAGATGGCAAAGTAGAAAGGCTCAAAGGAAATGACATCGTTCCCGCATCATTTGATCCCAAAACAAACGTTCATTCCAAAGATGTTGTGTATTCACCAGAAAACAATCTATGTGCTCGGCTTTACATTCCAAACCAAAGACAAAACCAAAACCAAAACCAGAAACTTCCCCTTCTTGTTTATTTTCATGGCGGAGGCTTTTGCATCGAAACCGCCTTTTCTCCCACTTACCACAATTACCTCAACACCTTAGTGTCTGAAGCTAACGTCATCGCAGTCTCGGTTGAATATCGGAGAGCCCCGGAGAATCCTGTCCCTTGCGCTCATGATGATTCATGGACTGCACTCAAATGGGTTGCCTCCCATGTTAACAGAGAAGGCCCTGAAGATTGGCTCAACTGTTTCGCTGATTTCCAGCGAGTGTTTTTTTCTGGTGACAGTGCTGGCGCTAACATAGCTCATCACATGGGCATGAGACATGGTCGAGAAATTCTCGATGGTGTTAATGTTATTGGTATTGTTTTAATTCATCCGTATTTTCTGGGCAGAGAAGCTGTTGGTAATGAAACAGCTGACCCTAAGAAAAGAGACTGGGTCGCGGGATTGTGGAGATTGACTTGTCCAAGCAGCACAAGTGGGTGCGATGATCCGTGGATTAACCCTGTCGTTGCGGGTTCGGACCTAGCGAGCCTGGGATGCGCCAGGATGCTGGTATTTGTTGCGGAGAATGATTTTCTGAGATCTAGAGGATGGTTTTATTATGACAAGTTGAAGGAGAGCGGGTGGAGGGGCGATGTGGAGATTGTTGAGTCCAAAGGAGAGCAACATGTCTTCCATTTGATGAATCCCACTTGTGCGAATGCTGTGGCCATGCTTGGGAGAATTGCTTCTTTCTTGAATCATCAGGAGAAGGCTTGAATTCATATGCCTGTAATTATAATTATAATTTTCAATTTCCCTTTTTTTTTCTTCCCTGTCAGTTGCTATTTACGGGAAATAAATACATTTGTCCTCCGCCGCGCCCCCCCCCCCTCCCAACTTTAAGGTGCAAAGGAAATTTATTAATTAAAAAAAGTATGACAATTCTCAGATAATAAATTGAGCACAGAATTTAATATTATAAGGGGTGTTTGTATTATAAAGCAGGTTGTTAGTACTCCGCCCTACTAACAACTAACCATTTATTAAGATAGCATTTATTCTTTCTATTTGAATACAATATATTTACAAAAATATAAATAATTTAAAGATAATTGTAACTCGTTTGTTTAGGATGCAAATTTTTTACAAGATAATTGTGACTACCCTTATAATTTGAAATAATTTCACTTGAATAGTATAGTTTATTTGAAAATTACTTTTCAATGCTCTTTTAAATTTGTAATGTGATAAATTTTTTTAACATAAATATTCAAAATCTATTACTATTAAGACATTATTTAACACAAATTAAATAAATAAGTTGTAATTATAAACTTTATATATGGTGCAACATAATAAATGATAGAATTAAGTACATATATTTAAATGTCATAAATTACATTAATAAACTCATGAGTGAAATTGTTTATCTAAAAACAGCAGTGGTGGATTTATTGGTGGGTTATACTGTGCAATAGCTTGATATAAAAAAAAATGAAAATTCAATTATGTTAACTAAATTTACAAATATGCCATCGATGATTAATTAAAAGAGTGTCATTCAAATTAAAAAACCTAACTTAATTCACTTTTCGTTCACTTTAATTGACAACAATGCTAGAACAAAAGGCAAGGGTGGTGAAGGGAAAGCCAAAAAGGTTCCTTGGAAGGTTCTACGTTACTTTCCAATTACACCTAGACTTCAGAGGTTATTTATGTCATCAAAAACAGCTACAAACATGAGATGGCACTCTGAAAAACGTGTTAAAGATGGGCTGCTGAGGCATCCTGCAGATTCTGAGGCTTGGAAAAGTTTTGATCGCATCCATGAGTCGTTTTCTAGTGATCCCCGTAATATTCGACTAGGTTTAGCTACTGATGGCTTTAATCCCTTTGGAAATATGAATGTTGGATATAGCTGTTTGCCTATTCTTTTATTTCCATATAATCTTTCACCTTGGATGTGTGTGAAAGAGCCGTATATGTTCATGTCTTTACTTATCCTAGGCTCAAAAGGCCTAGGTAATGATATTGACGTGTACTTGAGGCCATTAATTGATGAGTTGAATGATTTGTGGGAAAATGGAGTGAATGCTTATGATGTTTCCACACGTGTAAATTTTCAATTGAAAGCGGTTGTTTTGTAGACAATTAATGACTTTCCTGCGTATGCTCTTACATCTGGTTGGAGCACAAAAGGAAAGTTGGCTTGTCCATGTTGCGTTAAGAAGACTGCTCATCGTAGATTACCTCACAATTCAAAAATGTGTTATATGAGGCATCGTCGATTTCTGCCATTGGGACATAAATGGAGATTTCAAAAGAGCCAATTTAATGGTATGATATAAAAGAAAGCTACACCTAAAAGACCATCTAGTGAGCAAGTGCTAAGTGAACTTAAAAGTTTAAGACCGATAACATTTGGTAAAATGGGGAAAAAGCAAGTAATTCCTGGGTTTGGAAAGCACCATAATTGGAAAAAACTTAGTATTTTTTTTCAGTTACCATATTGGAAAACGCTTTTGTTACGCTATAATTTGGATGTCATGCACATTGAAAAAAATGTGTGTGATAATATACTTGGCACACTTTTTAGTATTGATGGCAAAACAAAAGACACCTGAATGCTTGCCTTGATATGGAGTCCTTTAATGTAAGACGTGAGCTTCACCCTACATATGATGATGGAGGAAAACCTATTTTACCCACTGCTTCTTATAGTTTGAAAATTGAAGAGAGATGTTGAGTGTTAGAAAGTGTACATTTATAAAGGAGAAAATAGTCATTTTGTACTTCAAGTTTTACTAACATTCCTACTTTTATGTATTTGAATTTTTTATGATTTAATTATGTGTGTTTTATTTTAATTAAGTATTTTATGTATTTTAGGAGTATCGTAGTCATATCACAATGAACGAGAGATCAGACGGTAAAATGGACATCACTTTTGAACTCAGGACAGTCAAAAACCTTAAGAGGAGTATAAAAGAAAAAATGACACTATTCACACATACTAAGACATCGCTCACTTTGTTCACATATGCAGTCTTGTTCACAGATCTTTATCACAACGCAGTTCATACCGCGTCACTGTTCAAGCCGTGTGCAAACCGTGTGATCAAACCTGTGGTCAAACTGCGTACTGTTGACTGATGACGTGGCGCAATCTTGAACGTCCGAATTATTTTTAAACCGATGGCCATGATTTATTCAGTGTATCTATAAAAAGGGGGCTCTTCCCCTATCTCGACACCCCTGAATCCATTTTTGAGTTTAGTTTTTTGTAATTCTTTCTCTATCTTGTATTTTCTACGTATTTTAATAAATTCTCATTTTACCCTTAGTTCAATTATATGTAGCTAATTTTCTTTCAAACTTGGGTTGAAGGTGAAGTCTCAACATGTGTCATGGGCTTTATTTGGTAAATTTGCTTTCTCTTTCCCTCTAATTTTTGTGGAGGTTTTGACTTTTCGTTGAGAAATAGTAATATTCTTGTCTAGATACTGCTTTGGTTTAACCGAGATACCGCTCTGGTTTAACTGGCTCCTTAGTACAAGATTATTACTATGTGGCACGATAAGTTCTTAGCACCATATTGATTAGAGTGTGGTTCATGAGGTATGGAAATCCCCCTCATGATTTAATTGGTATTAATAAGGAACATTTAGCCAATGGTGCGTGTTGATACGGATCCAGATACCCAAGCACTTTATTTCAATAGTTCTCAGTTTAATTTATTCTTGCTATTCTAATTTAAATTCTAGCATAGTTTAAATCAATTTCTCCACAAATCTAATCACCCACTTACAAAATTAATTCTGCACCTAATTAAAATCCACCTCTTCGTGGGATCGACACTTGACACCATTGATCTATTGTACAATAGATTCGTGCGCTTGCGAGTTCAACAAAATTTGCACAACAAGTTTTTGGTGCCGTTGCCGGGGAGGTAAGTATTTTAAGTTGTAGAATTAATTTTTTTTGTAAATAATTTATTATTATTATTATTTTAGTTGTTTCCTTGTAATTTATTTTTCTATTAAAAAAAAGTGAATTTACATTTTTAGGTAAGAATTTCTTTTTTCCTTCTTTAAATTTCTGCAATTTAATTTTCAAGTCATTTTTTTTATAATTTTTCATTTATCTTGTTAATTTATTTTAATTTTAGCTAATTTCACGTATTTTTTTTATATGTTTTCATAGTAAGGTTGTAACAGCGCAATAAGGTTAGTATCGTAATTTCTCTCTCTTCTTTATTTTTATTAAGTTTTGTTTTCATTTTTTTTGTATTCTTTGCATGTATGGTCGAAGGTCATTATTACCCAATCTTCAGCCTATAGACCTTGAATTGGAAAAAACACTCGTACACACAAACACGCTACATCTAAAAATAAAATTGAAATGGATTTGCAACACCAACAACCAGAACTACAAGAGAGGCCATTTAAGGATTATTTCAGGCCCTTAGCTAATTTGAGCACATCATGCATAAGATATCCAAATGTAACTGCTAGGAGTTTTGAGTTAAAACCTAGTGTGCTAAATTATTTCCCAACATTCTATGGCCTAGAAAATGAGGATTCATATAATCATCTGAATAATTTTCATACTATTTGTCAAACTTTTAAGTACGAGAATTTTTCAGAAGATGATGTTAAACTTAGACTATTCCTATTTTCTTTAAACGATAGAGCTCGTTCATGGTTTAATACATTGTCTGCTAATAGCATTACATCATGGGAACAAATGGTAACAAAATTTTTGAACAAATACTTCCCAGTGCATAAAACCAATGCTATTCGCAAGGAAATTTCAGAGTTTACCCGGAGAGAAGACGAGTAGTTTTTCGAAGCATGGGAGCGATTCAATGGGCTACTCTTGAAGTGTCTACATCATGGGTACGAGAAATGGCACCAATGCCAATATTTTTTGGAGGGATTATTGCCACAAGTGCAAGAATGGCTAATGGCAACAAGTGGAGGAGAGCTAACATCAAAAAGTGCATCAGAGATTTGGGATTTCTTCTAGGGACAAGCAGATAATTCCCAACAGCGGAGTCGATCTCTCAGGATTACTAGAAGAATTATAGGAGTGAATGAGGTTCATAGTGGAGGAGAGCTAATGTCAAAAAGTGCATCAGAGATTTGGGATTTCTTCCAGGGACAAGCATATAATTCCCAACAGCGGAGTCGATCTCTCAGGATTACTAGAAGAATTATAGGAGTGAATGAGGTTTATAGTGGCAAGTCAAGTTAAAGAAGTTAAAGAAATGGTTGAAGGTCTTTCCCGACAAATAGCATCGTTATCGACTGCTAAATCAACAGAACCACATGACCGTGACTCATACCTAGATCAAACCAATGCTATAGGTGTAATGAGAAAACCATCAAATTATAACCCATACTCCAACACATATAACCCTAGATGGACAAACCACCCCAATTTTTCACGGTCTTAAGGATTCTAACAGAATTGACCAGCAGCTCCAGCTCTACCAATGCAACCAATTCCTCAAATTTCTCAACCCTCTAAGCCACCATTTAGACTGTACAATCAAAACCAGAATTACTCTCAACCTAGACCATGGGAGGATGCATTCCAGAATGTTAAGAATGTTACTAACTCCATGATCGAGCAACAAAACCGAACCATTGATGAACTACGAAATGAGATGAGAGCAGGCTTTAATTCACAAGCCCAATCAATTTCAAACCTCGAGAAAATGGTAGGACAACTTGTCTCTTTAGTGCAAACTTTGACAATGACTGTTGAGAAAGGCAAATTCCCAAGTTAACCTGTATTTAACCCTAAAAGAGTGCATGAAGTAAGTACCAGCTTACCACAGCAGCATGGAGAGGTCAAAGCCGTCATGACCTTGCGTAAAGAAAAAGAAGTCGACAACAAAGTGGAGATGCCAGTGACGAAAACAAATCAAATTGTACTTGTAAATGCTGAGGACTCATCAACAGAGGAGAAAGAAGAAACCAATTTAGCTAAAGGAAAGAAGGGAAAATCCACAGGTGAGATTCTTGAAATCTTCAAACAGGTAAGTGTTAACATCCCTTTGCTTAATGCTATAAAACAAGTTCCATCTTATGCTAAATTTCTTAAAGACTTTTGTACTAAAAAGAGAAACATTCACGTTCAAAAGAAGGCATTTTTAATAGAAAACGTTCGTTCTATACTCCAACATAAAATTCCTCTAAAATGCAAAGATGCAGGCTCCCCCACTATCTCATGTAGTATAGGTAACCATACAATTGAGAATGCTTTGTTGGATTTAGGAGCTAGTGTAAATCTATTGCCTTATTCAGTATTTGTGAAACTTAGATTGGGAGAATTACACCCAACTCCAGTGGTGTTACAGCTTGCAGATCGGTCCACGAAAATATCCTGTGGTATTGTGGAGGACGTGTTTATCCCGGTCGAAAAATTTTATTTCCCTGTTGATTTCATTGTAATTAACAACACTCAACCAATACAGGATTAAAGGAAGCATATCCCCATTATCCTAGGCCGACATTTCTTGGCAATTGCGGATGCTCATATTCAATGCAAAACTGGAAATATGCAGTTGTCCTTCGGTAAAATGACTATGGAGCTAAACATCTTCAGCATTGCCAAATAACCTCACAATACAGATGATGAAATTGTTGATGTGGATTTAATTGAAGCATTAGTTGATGATACTTTTTTTTCAAACTTTAGTGATGACCCTTTACAAACATGTTTAACTCACTTTGGTTTGAATTTTGATATTAACATATTAGTCGATGAGGTCAACGCCCTACTTGACTCAGCACCAACCATGGACACTAATAAATGGGAGTCAAGAGTTAAACAAATAACACCATCGGAGAAGAAACTCAGCCCGTCATCAGAATCACCACCGAAACTCGAGCTCAAAATATTACCCAACACTTTGGAATATGCGTTCTTGGGAGAAATAAAGCACATATTAGAACCGATGAGGCCAGACAGAAAAGATTGGTCATTAAGACTTGATGATGCATTATGGGCATATAGAACGGCTTTCAAGATCCCGTTGGGATGTCACCCTACGGGTTAGTGTATGAAAAAGCTTGCCACCTACCTGTGAAACTCGAGTATCGTGCGTACTGAGCCATCAAGAAATTTAATTTTGACATGCAGCAAGCTGGCTCAGAAAGACGATTACAGCTGGCAGAACTTGAAGAAATTCGTAATGATGCATATGAAAATGCCAAGGTTTACAAGCAGCGAATGAAAGTCTTTCATGATAAGCAGATTATGAGAAAATCTTTCACTCCATATCAGAAAGTGCTTTTATTTAATTCTCGCTTGCACTTATTCCCAAGTAAGCTACGCTCTCGATGGTCTGACCCCTTCATTGTTTACACTATTTTTCCACATGGGGTAATTGAAATAAAGGACCCAAAGAACGGTGTCACGTTTAAAGTTAATGGTCAAAGATTAAAGCCATATCTAGAGTATCAACCACATGGAGAGGATACCGAAATAAATTTGAGTGACCCACCACATTTGAATTGAAATTTTTCTGTCTTTTAGGTGATTTGATTTTTTTCTTTCTTTTTATTATTCTTTTGCCAATTAAAATTATTTGTGCATAAGTGTGTTTGTTTAACCATTAAATTTCTTTTATCATTGTTAATCATGAGTGTCATAGCTAAACAGTTCCTCCTGGACATTCTTAGATCACTTCAACGTGTAAAAACTGATCTCAAAAGGCAGATTCAATTTTGTAAAACACATCGTATTTGAGCTCTGCAACCACCAGAGTTAGTATCCCACGTTGAAGATTTAAAAAGACAACTCAGAGACGTTGAAGGACGTATCTTCGACATCCAGTTGGAGCTAGAGGTAAATTCCATAAGAGGACGATTGTAATTTTCTTTGTGTGTTTTTGTTTGCTACTCCGTTTGTGTGTTTTAATTTGTCACCCCAGTTAAGTGGCGGATAACGGTACTCCATGACAATCAAGTCGGTTACTTCAATTCCTATAATTCTTGATCTTCTGAGGCGAAGGTATGGACAGAAACGAGATCTTGGCAAAGCTTCACAGTAGATTCCCTTCACTTCCTCAGAATGCCCTCCTTATAATTTATAAAGCTCGGTCCGAACGCATGCGATTGCTTATGAGGAATAACATACTTCCTGATATCTGCTAGTTAATTGAGGCCAAAGTACGCTTGGCAGGTGAGTTGCCTCCTAAATTTATTGCATATATGCCTGGTTGTGGTAAAGGAAATTACGCAAGAAAGCGAAGAGCTCGAAGAATTTCGGTTGCTTGTCAGAATTGTGCCAGAATGAGATGCGATAAAAAATCATATTCTTTAGGAATGGTGTCTGATAACAGAGAAGATAAAATTCAATTCATTAGGGATGGCTTGAATAAGGAGTCATTGGATGATATCTTTTTGTCTCTTGAAACGCATCCCAATGGATATTTGCAAGGAGCGATTCTCCAGTTATGGCTAGGGGTGTTGAATCCAATCCAATCCGCATTTCATTCGATCTGTGAAAATCCGATCCGTATAAATCCGATCCGTGGATTGAATATGGATTGAAAATTTAAAAATCCGCAGTCGATGGATTGGATATGGATTTATGTAAATTTAAAAATCCGTGAATCAGTAAAAAAAAATATATATATATATATATATATAGTTAAAAATTATTATAAATGTGATATTACATAGTTACATAAGTACTATAATATATCTTACCCATTACCCAATAATAATATAAAATAAAAAATAATTAAATCATCAAATATACAAATATAACTTGTAAAAATTGTAAAACAAAATAAAAACAAAGTCACACACACTAGCAAAATCAAAGTAACATAACACCAAGTTACCAACAATTTGCAAAGTCACCCAAAAATAAAGTAACATAACGACAAGTCACCAACAATTTACAAACAAAAACTCTAAGCTTTCCTATTGTCACACGCACTAACAATTTGGGGTTGGCAATGAGACGGGATGGGATGGGATGGGATTTATCAAAGGCCTCAGTATATGCAAGTGGGATGAAAAAACATCCCACTCCGTCCCTTTATTTTTTTGGGACAAAAATATGTCCCGATCTCGCCCCAAAAGAGATGGGATCCCGCATCCAATTGTAATTTTTTTTTTAGTCGGAATGAGATAGGATGGGTGAATTTGCCAATCCCACTCTCGTTTTGTATATGCAAATGGGATAAAAAAATATCTCACTCCAGTCCCTAAATTTTTTTATGAGACAAAAATATGTCTCAATCCCATCCCATCGAGAAAAATTGTAATCCCTAAAGAACACCCAATCGGGTTCGATACACTCGACACCGATTTGAAGGACGTCGATAAGCGATTCCGCCGAGAGCAAGCCTTCTTCTTTCTCGAGTCCATTGAGCCACTTCACAATCACTAGTTCAAGCCAAACAATTGCACTATCACAACCTTCAAGATCGTCACCCGTACTTCTCTTGGTTCCTATCGTTGACGGCTCCGTAATCACCACTTTTCGACAAGTGTGACCTTGGTGAAGGATCAGACTGTGTTTGGTTTCAAAAACTTCGTCATTTCAATTAATGGTGGCTTTATTTGAACAATTAATTTCGATATTATATTAATGTATTATTGTAACTTTAGTTGAACAATTAATCTTAGTATGTTATATTTAGAAACTTTAAATGTATTATTGTAGCTTTATTTGAATAATTAATCTCAATGTGCTATATTTTGAAACTTTGAATGTATTATTTTAGTTTTATTTAAATAATTAATTTGTTTAAACTTTATTCAATTTTAAATTTAATTAGTAGTAAAATTATTTTTATATTAGATTTTTTTGTTTCATTAGTTCATGGATTGGGAGAACTAAAAATTTTTAATTCAGAAACGATGTGCAAAATAGTAGATTGGATATGGATTAAGTTAAATCCGCATCCGATCCCAGACATATGGATTGGATATGATTGAGTCAAATCCGTATCCGATCCATGAGATATATGGATTGGATTTGGATTGAGTTTATCAACGTGGATTGGATTGGATTGAAAAATTATAATCAGTAAAATTATGGATCGGATATGGATTGATGAGTAAAATCCGATCCGCGAACACCCCTAGTTATGGCCATCATTCCAAAAAGAGCATGCACGATACAGTTTCGAGAATCTGACTATAAACGACCATGTTTGCCAGTTTATAAGAAAACTGGATAGGAAGCCTATCCTCGACCCATAGAGGGCGTTCAAGCCGTTTCTGAACGTAAAACCAGAGGAAGATGTGAGCCATAGTCGCAACTACCTGTAAATATCCTTTTACTTCACTGTTATTTTATTTCACTGTTGTTTTACCATTTGCATTATTGTCTTTAATAATTTTATTTTATCATTGTTTACTATTCCTTTTTACTGTTTCTTTTTTTTACTCTCGAGTCATTAATTGACATAGACATGATACCTCATTCACAGCTGTGACCCACTGCCGCCAAGATCCTTAAATATGATTCTTTTTGTTTGCACTCACAAATTATTTTTGAGAAGTATTCCAATGGCAGCTACTCCTAATAAACAATTCAAGAACATTTGCGTACTTTCTGGATTTAACTATAGCAAATATAAACAGTTCGTTGAGGCAGCCATTGATCTTAGTCGAAGCATAGCAGTAAGGAAATTACACTTGGTATATGGCGGAGGTGACCGAGGGTTATCAAAACTGGTCTCAGAAGCTGCTTATGTCAGAGGGAGCCAAGTGTTAGGCATCATTCCAACAACCCTAAAACCTTTGGGTTGTTTCTCTGACTCACCGACTGGAGAATAGTTAGTTGTCTCAGGTATGCAAGAAATAATAACTGAAATGCTTAATCATGCTGATGCTTTTATTTTCTTACCAGGAGATCTTGCAACTCTAGAGGCACTTATCACATTAGCATCTTGGGCCCATCTGCACATTCATCAGAAACACATCGGTTTGTTAAATGTCAATAACTTTTATGATGACTTTATCGCATTTCTTAACCATACAATAAAAAACTATTTCATTCATTCCACAGCGAAAAAGCTTTTTATTTGTGCTCACACTGCTAATAAGCTACTTGATCTGTTACAAGCTTATAAACCAGAGCCAGATCACAGGACCTTGGTATTGAAGTATCCAAATAATGATGGTAACAGCAGCCGCAGTAAGAAGTATAAATTAGATTTAACTCTGCGCCTGTAAATATTTTCTTCTGTATTGCACCACCTAGGTAATGTCTTCTAAACTCTACTTCTTTCCTTTAAAACATTGAGGACAAGTTTCGTTCTGGTTGGGGGGAGGGGATAGTTGACAATTGTGGAATCTTGGTTAAGTTTTTACTAATTTTTTGTTGTAAAAACTAACTGTTGCTAACTTTTTGTGTTGAAGATGGCTGAATATGGAGTGTAGTTACTTTAGAAACGCATCTTCTTCGTTTAAAAAAAACAAAAACCAAAAGAAAAAATTCCAGGCATTTTCTTTTTCTTTATTAAGCTTTGATATTCATTTTTTTTCTTCTTCTTCTTTTTAATTTCTCCTTTATAAATATCCATTTTAAAATTTTTGAGTTGAAGGTGGCTAAATATGGAGTGTAGTACCTCTAGAAACGCATCTTCTTAGTAAAAAAAATTTCCAGACATTTTCTTTTTCCATCATTTTTATTGTAACCTTTCTACACAGTCTTTCTGCATCATTTTCACATTTCTGCATGCATATTTTCTTTTCATATTTAGAATAGGTTGGGGGTAGAATGTTGTTTATATAAAAAAAATTGTATGATTTATTTTAATATTGGATGACATGATGAATTTCAAATTTTAGTATTTGTATTATCTTTGGTCTTAAGAGATGTTACGCCGTGTTTGCTACTCTACATGTTGATGTCGAAGACAAATATGAGTTGCTTGAAAAAATGAACATGTCATAATAAATACCAAGTGAGTTTTTGAGCCTGTCATTTTTCTTGAAGAGTAATCCCTTTTGCTCATTCTTCATACAGCTTAGCAATTTATTATTTTATACATGATCTCTAGATTTCCTTTGAGTCAATCCTCTAAAAAAAAGAGTTAAATAAAAAGAAAAACAATGTGTGTTTATTTGGAGTCCTAAAAGACGATGAAAATGCCATCTTTGACCCGTTTGAGCCTTTCTAGCATTCCCTTTTATGAAATATCCATAGTTAACCCTTTTGAGCCTTTAAAAAAAAAAACTTTTCTTTGTCAAACTTATCATCTTGACCCACTCTGATTTTGAGTATTACCCGATATCTTATAAGTTCCATCACCTATTTATGTTTGAGAAAAATGTAAATAATTGTTTTATTTAGTGAAGTTGTGCAAAAAAAAAATAAAACAAAAACAAAACAAAACAAAAACCAAAAAAATAATTTTTTTTCAAAAAAAAGAAAAAATAAATAAATAATAAGTAAAATCCATCTTGCAACTTTCAAAAAAAAAATCTCTCTATATTTTTCTCAAACATACACTTTGTTTTTCTTTATTTCCCCTCCTTTGTTAGCCATGGGCCTAGCCTACGTTACGTCCTAATAAAAGTCCTTCTTGATTTTAGGGAACTATAGTCTGAAGTAAAAGTTAGATATATGGGCTAAAAAGATGTAATGATGCATAAAAAAATAATAAATAAATAAATACATTGGGTTGACTAGTATTTTGTTTGAGATCGCATTATTTCTAAGCTGTGTGCATATTCCTTTCATCTTGATGAGAGTGTGTGATATTATTTCTTTATTATCTTCATTCAATTTATCATTTATTGAAGTGACAATTTTTATTTGGTTTAATTTTCTTGTGAGAGTGTCACTATTACCGGTGAGATTTTGGGGTTTGACATGTCATTCTTGAAAGTTGCTTGATAACTATAACTGTGACAAAGTCTGCTAGACTGATGCATGTGGATGGTTGATGTGGGTGTGATGTTTCTTTAGACTGCAGATAATTCTTATACTTTTATTTGATTGCTATCATTAGTCTGATTGAATAAACACAATTGTTTTTTTAAAAAAATCATTTTTGATTTGAATTTTGTTTTCGCCTTATTTGCTAGGGACTAACAATAAGCTAGTTGGGGGGTGTGTTGAGTGTTAGAAAGTGTATATTTATAAAGGAGAAAATTGTCATTTTGTACTTCAAGTTTTACTAACATTCTTACTTTTATGTATTTAAACTTTTTGTAATTTAATTATGTGTGTTTTATTTTAATTAAGTATTTTATGTATTTTAGGGGTATCGTAGTCATTTCACAATGAACGAGAGATCAAAACGGACATCACTTTTGAACTCAGGTCAGTCGAAAACCTTAGGAGGAGCATAAAAGAAAAAATGGCACTGTTCACATGTATGGCACTGTTCATGGTACTATTCACGACACTGTTCATGGTACTATTCACGCACTGTTCATACTGCGTCACTGTTCAAGCCGTGTGCAAACCGTATTACTATTCAAACTGTGTGATCAAACCCGTTGTCAAACTGCGTACTATTTACTGATGACGTGGCGCAATCCTGAGCGTCCGAATTGTTTTTAAACCGATGGCCATGATTTATTCAGTGTATCTATAAAAAAGGGGGCTCTCCCCCCCCTTTTTCGACATCCTTGAATCTATTTTTGAGATTAGTTTTCTGTAATTCTTTCTCCATCTTGTATTTTCTACGTATTTTAATAAATTCCAACTTTACCCTTAGTTCAATTATGAGTAGCTAATTTTCTTTCAAGCTTGGGTTGAAAGTAAAGTCTTAACATGTGTCATGAGCTTTATTTGGTAAATTTACTTTCTTTTCCCTCTAATTTTTGTTGAGGTTTTGACTTTTCGTCGACAAATAGTAATATTCTTATTTAGATACCGCTCTGGTTTAACCGGCTCCCTAGTACAAGATTATTACTATTTGGCACGATAAGCCCTTAGCACCATATTGATTAGAGCGTGGTTCATGAGGTGTGGAAATGCCCCTGATGATTTAATTAGTATTAATAAGGAATATTTAGCCCATGGTGCGTGTTGATACGGATCCAAATACCCAAGCACTTTATTTCAATAGTTCACAGTTTAATTTATTCTTGCCATTCCAATTTAAATTCTAACATAGTTTAAATCAATTTCCCCACAAATTCAATCACCCACTTACAAAATTAATTCTGCACCTAATTAAAATCCACCTCCTCGTGGGATCGACACTCGACACCATTGATCTATTATACAATAGATTCGTGCGCTTGCAAGTTCAACAAAATTTGCCCAACAAGAGAAAAAGATTATATGAGTGGCTGGTGAATGTGCAAGTTCCAGATGGATATTCAGCTAATTTGTCAAGATGTGTGAATGTACTTGAGCATAAAATTTCAGGTATGAAGACTCATGATTGTCATGTATTCTTAGAGAGATTATTGCCTTTTACTGTGCGAGAGGTTCTACCTAAATGAGTTTGTGATGCTTTGATAAAAGTTAGCACTTTTTTTAGAGAATTATGTGCTAAGGTTTTAACAGAAGAAGATTTGGATAGGCTGGACAAAAAAAATAGTCTTAACACTTTGCAAATTGGAAAAAATATTCCCTTTTTTCCTTTTTTGATATAATGGAGCACCTACTTATTTATTTAGCTTGGGAAGCAAAAGTTGTTGGACCTGTTCAATATAGGTGGATGTTTCCAATAGAAAGGTAATATCATTGTGAATTTTGTTTCAATTATATTACTAATTCTTTAAATTAAATAATTTTTTAATTTAATTTAAAATTTTGAAATAGGTATTTGCGTAAACTCAAAGGTTATGTTCGTAATAAGGCTCGTCCTGAAGGGTGTATCGCTGAAGGTTATTTAGTTAATGAATGCTTAATGTTTTGCTCTCGATATCTTTATGGAGTGGAAACAAAGTTCAATAAACGTGAGAGGAATTATGATGGAGGTCAACCATCTTATGATTCATCTCAATTACCCGTTTTCTTAACACCTTGTCAGTTTTATGGAAAAGCAACTATGAAGGATTTGAATCTGAAAGTTCACAATATTGCAGCATTTTATGTCTTGCCAAATTGTGAGAACTGCCAATCATATATAGAGTAAGATTTCTGATAGATTATTTGTAATTTAAATTAAAATGTAATCTATCATAATATTAAAATGAGTTGTTTATATTAACAGGGAACACAAGAGCATACTTGCTAGTTTAGGTGTTGAAAACATGGAAAGTGTGCATAGACAAGAATTCGTTGATTAGTTTAGATGTAGGGTAAGATAAATACATTGTCTAACATTTAGAGGTATTCTTATCATTTTCATTTATTTTAATACATCTTAATAATTTTTTTAATATTTTATTATAGATCATTAAGCTCTATAATGACAGACAAGTTGCCAAGGAAATGCTTTCTTTAGCTCATGATCATGACAGGCGTGTTACTTGTTACCCATGCTATAATATTAATGGTTATAGGTTTCACACTTTGGATCGCGATGAAACAAGTAAAACTCAAAATTGTGGAGTTATGGTGAAAGGGGAACATGAAAATGAAAATATACCTTACTATGGACTAATAAAAGATATTGTTGAGCTTTCTTATACAGAAGGAAATAAAGTTGCATTGTTTGATTGTAACTGGTTTGATACAAATAGGCAAAGGATTAGTTATAAGAAAGATCGTTACGGGATAATTAGTATTAATACCAAGCGAAGGCTAAATACTGAAGAACCATTTGTGTTGGCATCCCAAGCACTACAAGTATATTATATTAAAGGGATGAATGAACCTTCTTGGAGTGCTGTAGTTGATGCCAAGCCCAGGAACCTTTATGAGATGCCTTTTCCTATGGATGAACAAGAGCCATATCAAGAAGATGAGATAAAATGTGATAATACACATGTCAATCTTGAGGATGATGAAGATGAAATACAGTTAACAAGGAATTTTGTGGATTGTATGGATCTTGATTAAAAATGGTATATTGTTGTTTGGAATATTGTTGTTTGAATGTTCATTTGACTTTTAATGGTGCTTAATTATTTTAGATGATGCATATCTATGTGACTTATCTATTCAGCTGCGATTTTCAAAATGGAAGTTTCCAGCTATGATTTTCAGATGTTTAATGTTCATTTGACATGCTGCTTGACTTATGCATTGATCTGAAATTTTGAGTGATCATGGCTTAATATTTGTATTTCAATTTTAAATACTTTGGGTTGATTTTTAATAGAATTTCAAAATAGTTGCTGGTTGTCCAATTTTATTAAGTTTAAAGGCCCTTTGCAGGAATTTCAGGATAAAGTTCGATAGAATGGTTAGAAATGGAAAGTCTCCAACTATAAACAAAAGAAAGTCTCCATCTTTATACAAAGGGAAGTCTCTAGCTATAAACAAAAGGAAGTCTTCGAAACTTACTAATAATGGGAAGTCTCTAGCTACTAACAAAAGGAAAAAGTCGGTTGAAATTACAAGATCAAATGACGTAGTTGTTGGCAAAGGAAAGTCTCAAGCTAGCACACATAACAGGGATACTGAATCAGCTTCTGTAATTGGTGGTGAAGCTTCATGTTTTACTACAACTGATGAAGGTAATGATTTAATTTTTAATGCATGATTAAATTCAAATTAATTGCTAATTTACATCTTATTTGATTTTGTATCAGCTTCAAGTAGTAAAAAGAAGAAAATTGGTCGAGGAAAGGCCAAAAGAATTGCTCGAGGGCATGGTCTGACTTTAGAGATATATGATGGCAGGTAAAATCAACTTAATGTAGTTTACATTTAATTCTTTTAGTTCTAATGGCTTGCTTAATACTTTTTCTCAAAAATTGCAAGGATTATAACACCGAAAGCTGTACGTGAAATTGGCGTCATCTTCAACAGCAGCATCAATGGGCCATATATTAAATA
This sequence comes from Atalantia buxifolia, assembly GCA_030444775.1. Taxonomy (NCBI): domain Eukaryota; kingdom Viridiplantae; phylum Streptophyta; class Magnoliopsida; order Sapindales; family Rutaceae; genus Atalantia; species Atalantia buxifolia. The sequence goes on from CM059838.1 coordinate 21,209,660, forward strand.
TTCTGAATATCCAAGGGAAGAATTTGAAACATTATTTGCTTGTTTCAAGGAAGCACAATTTTCTTATGCATGTACAGAACAAGAGCTTAAAGATGCCGTAGAACTTCATGTGAAAATCCGTTTTCTGGATTGGATGTCAAAGCTTAGGAAGGGCATTTTTAAGAAGTATCCATCTGTTGGAGAGCGTCACGCACATGCTCCTGAAAATGTGCCTCCAATAATATGGAGACAAATGGTTGACAAATGGATGGATGAGGCTTGGAAGGTACTAATAATTATTATTAGCATGATACTTTTCTATCATTTTCTTTCTTAAGCTTTGATATTCTTTATTATATGTCATGGTGGTTTAAGTTCAACTTTCTTTGAAAATGAGAGGATTGTGATATTTTATATATGGATTGAATAATAATGAGAGGATTGTGATATTTTATCCATCTCACTGTCACCAAGTTTTACTACTAGATCATATCTTTTAGATTAGTGGTAGTATTATTTCTATAATTTGGAATAAATTCTTAGTTAATGAATGAGTCCATTCATTTAATTTTCTATTTTAAAAATAAATTTTGATGCTCTTGCAAGTTTTTGAGTCTAATTTTTTTAATGTACTCTTTGTGTGTATATTGTGAGAAATTTTCTAAATTTTTTCCAATTCATTAGGGGTTCATAAGCAATATATCATTCTAATCAGATGATTTATTTTCCAAGTAGCAACAAATGTGAAAAAGAAATCAAAATGCAATTTCATTACACTTGCATGCACATTCATATAATATGTCCCTTAATATTTTCGTGAAATTTAGTTTATTTTCATTTTCTGTGTTTCAACCCTGTTATGTTTACATCTTTTATAATATGTCCCTTAATATTTATTAGGTCTAGCTAACAGCTTAGGTTCTTGTTTTGATGGATAATTACTTAACAATATAATCAAATCTTATCCTGTTTTTAAATTACAACATTGCTAGATAGATATGCTTGAAAAATATTGCTGGATACATGAGCTGTTCTTGATGGGTTCATAATAATCAAGTTGATTTTAGGCCTTTTTTTTTTTAACTTATACATAGAAAACAAGCGCAACGAACAAGAGGAACCGAACCAAGTCCAAACTCATTCATACTACAGGTTCGGTCCCGATGGCTAAGCATAGAAAAGAAATGGTAAGAGAAAATGTTTTGACTTTGATCATAACAAAAGTGGTGTTTATTTATTATGATCTTATTGAATTTCAATTCTTTATTGCAGCAACAAACACGCACTGAACTTAGTCCCCTTGATTTATTCAAGTTGTTTCATGTGAGGAAGAATGAGATATGGGCAAGTAACAAGGCAAAGGAAATGCATGTGTGTATGCAATATTAAATTTTCAGGATATTCCTAATTTATTTGCATGGTTTCATTACTATATGCACTCACACAAATGTTTGTATTTATTATAGGAAACAATGGAATCAATGAGATCAACTATTGGCGATCAAGGCTTGCCAGTGGATGAATGGAAAATATATCGAGAAGTGACATGAGAACCAGTACATGGTCGTGTTATTGGTTGGGGAGCAGGCATCAAAGGCAAGGATGTGTATGGTTCTCCAAGTCAGGGAGGTAACAAGCATCAATGTACTGATTTGGAAAAAAAAGTAAAAGATTTAGAGAAAAAAGTCAAGAAGTTGAAAAAACATAGTAAAGTTTGTGCTTGGAAAGTCAAGTACACAAGCATCATCTCAGAAGGTATGGGTTGTTTATTTCATTTCATCAATAGATTATGTGAATGGTATGTAGTTTGTTTTGAGTTCTCATGAAAAATGATTGGAGACTTGCTGTTGCCCTGTTAGTTGATGAATTATAGATGAGGAAAGGATCTTAAGTGATTATGGACAAGCTTATAATAGAGGTGGATGAGGGAATAATTATTAGATTTTTTGAAATGGAGACTATGCATCTATATATAAAGTTGTTTTTAATTATACTATTTTTAGTTGATTCTCATTAATCTCAGCATCTTTGTTATATAGTATAACAGTTTCTGTTTTGATAATAATAATGATTGAAATTCTTTCTTTCACCTAGGATATTGTTTTGACGGAAGAAGATGACGATGGGGATGAGGATGATCAAGTTGAGGCAAACGATTCAGAATTTGAAGAAGTTGTTTTAGAGGATGATCAAACATATTCAAGATATGATGATATCATTTTGTATATACATTTAAGATTTTTTTTACATAAAAGATACTTTAAAATTGATATTTTTGTTGTATTTTTGAATGATGAATGTGATTTTATGAATTTTTGAGATTAATGAAGTCACATTTAGCATATCTTGTATATTATTGTTATGTTTATTACGTTATTTTCCTATTACAGATATTTCAATGATAAAAATAAAAAAATTAATGAAATAATATTACTGAATTAAATAAGGGGGGTCATTAGACAACAAGATAAGACTATTTCTGACAGTGTATATTTTATTTCCGAGGGCAAGTTGCAGTTGAGAATAAATTCAACTAGTTTTATCTTATCTTATTTCCGAGGGCTTTTAATTTCATTTTCGACAGCGATACTCTCGAAAATAATTTTTTTCTTCGACGACTCATCGGAAATTCTACAGTTCTGATAAGACTTAATACGACGAGGATCGTCGACATGTCCCACTCGAAAATGAGTTTTTCCGAGAGGCTTTGAGTATTTCCGAGGGTATTTGCCCTCGGAAAAAACCCATTTTCTTGTAGTGTTGTTTAGAATTACATTTTTTTTTTTATATAATTATTTTGTTTAGAGTAAATATTATTTAGGGTAAGACTTCTAACTAATATCCTCTTATTAAGTGTATTTTTTATTTTTCTACTTCTGAAATTTTATGTCCACTTCATAATATAAAAAAAAAAAATTAGTCCAAGATACTTTAAAATCATGGGTCTGCCTCTGAAATCCATATTATATTTCAAGAGAGGAGGCTAAACCATCAATTAATCAATCACAACATTATTTTTTGGGAAAATATCCACCATCCACCAGATTTTTTCCACTTTTTCACAAATACACAACTATTAATTTTTTTAGCTGCGCTCCACCTAAACTTATATTTTTTTTCACATTTCCACCTCCGTCTGCAAACCGTCAATAAAACTAACAGAATTCTGTCCAAATTACTTTTTTACCCCCAAAATAGAAAATTACATATTTGCCCTAAATAATAATAATAATAAGTTTTGTTGTTTTTAGAATGCATACATTTTAAATTAAAAGGCCTTACGGTCACTTAAATTACATGAAAAATAATATTTACGAGAAAATTGATGAATGACGAGCACCAGTCAAGATAGTCCATCGAATTCTCATTCCCGCTTGGCGCTAAAAAAAGTCATCAATTTGTACGGTGAATGACCGTTCTCCCCTCTAAATCCTCTCCCCTGTAGCAATTCGAACAAAGAACTCATAACATTTGAAAATCAAACCACTCCCAATCAAGACTTGCCTCACGATGCTGCCAGGTGTTCCCAGCGAGATCCTCTGTTTTCTTCAACTTTTTTCCCTTATCACCCCAACACATCCTTCACATTCCCTACCGTATCTGATTCAAATCATTATCCCAAATTAACTAACATTTACAGGAGGCGTATCTCAATAAAACAATTAAAAAAAACAAAAGTAAAAATACGTGACAGACCTTTGAAGGAAAATGAATTGGAGGCAATGCAGGAGTGTGGGCGACGTAAGGATTGGATGCGTCGATTAAGGGCACGGTATTTCGGTAATTATAAGTATTGGGAGCGTGCGATTCGGTCACCAAGTCTTTTAAAGGATCCAACTCCGAGACCAAAGCAGAATCAGTGTCTATAACATTAAGTACCTGAGACTGCTCGACGCGTTGTTGGATCAGATCTAGGACGAAATTGAGCTGGTTCTCCCTGTGGTCGAAGAGATCCGGACTGTGTCGAGCTGTCTGCGAATCGGAGTCTGATATCGGATAAAAATAAGCATTGGCTTGGCGGTGAACATCTTCCGGCGTGGGGAAATCCGGATCGGAGGAGTGGAGGTCAGAGACTGGGAGGAACCAGAGAGGGCGAGAATCAAGGATTTGGGTTTCGTTCGTCTATGTCGTGATTGAGGTGAAGGAAAGAGGAGACTTGCGCCATTTTTTTCGTTTGAGAAAAAAATAATAACAGAAATTCTTTAGCTGTGATATTTTTTGACTGTTTGGTTGTCAAGTGAGGTGAGGGGTTGGTGGCTTTGAGTGGGAGGATTGTTAAGTGTGAAGTTACATAAATGCCCTTGTATGTGGAAGTGGACCCAATGGATGTCTATATTGGTTTTGGACTTTTTTGTCTTTCCAATAATCTTATTGCTGTTGTCGTTTCAATTTTCCAACGAGTTCCTAAACGACGTTCATTTTTTCCTTATTATAGATCTTAAATGAAGTTGTTTTTAAAGCACAGGTGAAATTATCATTTTATCCTTACGACATTAGCAACGTCTTGACGGTTTGCAGACGGAGGTGGAAATGTGAAAAAAAAAAAATAAGTTTAGGTGGAGCGCAGCAAAAAAAATTAGGATTTATGTATTTGTGAAAAAGTGAAAATAATCTGATGGACGGTCGATATTTTCCCTTATTTTTTCCGAAATACAGTATCTTCCTTTCTCTTTTTTCTACCATATAAAGTATATAGGTCACAGTACAAAGGCCTCCCTATATTATTATTTTTTTTTCAGCTCAATTAATATTTCCTATGGATTCCTCAAACTCGAAGCCAGCAGCTGAAGTAGCCCAAGACGTGTCTCCCATGTTTAAAATATACAAAGACGGCAGAGTGGAGAGGCTTACAGGCAACGAGATAGTTCCCCCATCCTTTGATCCAGAAACAAACGTTGATTCCAAAGATGTTGCGTATTCACCCGAAAATAATCTATATGCTCGGCTTTACATCCCGAAAAACACAAATAATCCAAACCATAAACTCCCATTAGTGGTTTATATCCATGGCAGAGGGTTTTGCATCTGTTCTGCCTTTCATCCTACTTACCATAATTATGTTAATACCTGGGTCTCTGAAGCTAAGGTTATTGCAGTCTCCGTTGACCATTGACGAGCTCCTGAGAATCCTGTCCCTTGTGCTCACGAAGATTCATGGGCTGCACTCAAATGGGTTGCTTCCCATGCTAATGGACAAGGCCCAGAAGATTGGCTTAACCATTATGCTGATTTTAAGCGAGTGTTTATTTATGGGGACAACGCTGGAGGTAATATAGCTCATCATATGGGGATGAGACTCCGTCGAGAAATTCTCGACGGTTTTAATGTTGTTGGTATTCTTTTAGCTCATGCCTATTTTTGGGGAAAAGAACCTGTTGGTGATGAGACAACTGATGCCGAAACAAGAGCATTCATAGAGAAGATGTGGCGAGCTGCTTGTCCTGGTACAAGTGGGTGCGATGATCCGCTAATTAATCCGTTCGTCGGTTCGAGTCTAGCGAGCCTCGGGTGCAAAAGGGTGCAGGTTCATGTTGCAGAGAAGGATTTGATGAGAGATAGAGGATGGTTTTATTATGAGAAGTTGAAGGAAAGTGGTTGGGGAGGTGAAGCGGAGATCGTTGAGTCTAAAGGAGAGCCGCATGTCTTCTATTTGCTCAATCGCACTTGTGACAGTGCTGTGGCTATGAGGAAGAAGATTGCTTCCTTCTTCAACGAGATTTAGAGCTGAATTCCTCATATGGATTGTTGAAATAAGCTGCCGCAATTTATCTGCTGGAAATTACAGCACTTCTAAAGTTATAGCGTTTCTCTTTCTTTTTTTTTTTTCCCTTCACCACATGGAAGGATAGGTATTTTCCTAAATTCATATCTGTGATATATATTTCACACTCAGACTTTGATTTGGTGTGTATATGATGTGGCTGTGTCCACTGTTTTTGTATGTTATGGCATGGTTGTCTTCCAGTTTTGCAGATTCAAATCTTAAGATGAGGAAAAATTAATATTTATAAATATTATTTTTAACATAAGGCAAGAAAACACAAAATTCTGACTCGTAGACCTTTAGCGGCTGTATGCACTGTTCAACCAGCACAAACATGTTCGCCGAATTAACTTTCTGTCGTCATGTTTCTTTTTTTTAAAAAAAAGATAGGATGAACAAAATACAAATTAATTTGTAGTCCCTATTATTTTTAAGATTCGAAATGTAGTTGATTAGCACAAGAAACTTACTTAAGATTATCAAATTGAATGGCAATAAAATCAATTTTTAATTTATTCACGACAATGAAATAAAGAGTAATTAAATATGCACATCAAATCATCCATCTATTGCAATGTCGTTCATATATTTTTTTTCTTTTATTGTACATGTCATTCATATTTAATTACTCTTTATTTCATCACCAACCCAACATTTGCTTATTGTCCTGCTAACCAACTGGACCATCATATATTATGAACTATATTCAATGTTATTTAATTATGTAGCTGCTTGTACTCCAGTGTTCTCTCTCTATCTCTCTCTTTTTTTTTGGCTTTTTAATAACTATTTTAATTAATCAAGCTTATGAATAATGAGGATTGAATATTAAAGAGTTGAATTGTGTAGAAGCCAATTTGTGAAAAAGAAACTACAGTTTGATTCGATTTTTTTAGGAAATTGGTGGGTGAAGCAGACACAGTTAAAGTAAAAATTGAGAAATAATTAGACAATAATCACACAGGATAATTGGCCTCGTTCAATTTTGTGAGAAAGTATCCCATATTTCCTTTGTTGTATTTTTCTCCTCTACACTGGATAACACCCGCCTCGCAAGTGGCGGTGTAGATCGCCTGAATTGCATTGCCGCCCATCTCATTCCACTTGTCATCGATTATCTCCATGCCTTTCTCCAATTTTGCTAAGCAATTATTTTTCCTCTAATTGCCCTCATCTTCATTTTTCACAACGAGAAATTGTTAAGTTGAACTTACTCAATTTCATACTTACCACGTCATTTTGTTGATAAATACCGCACACAAAGTAGTGTACCACCCCGAATAGTTGTGAGTATGTGTGAGAATACACACTGTGAAAGTTAAGGAAAGACTGGAGGGGTCACAAACGGTCCCACTTAAAACCCAGACTCCTTAGGCTCTTATTGTCTTTGTGACAGAACTTTCCTACACATGTACAAAACCACACAGTTGCTTACTCACACCACTACTCCCTGCTTTGCACCACAAAATCCTTGGATCATCCCACCGTTTCTCATGAACAAGCATCAGATGTGTGGGTCAGATGCAGACGTGAATAGTAGACTTACGTAAAAAAGACTGATTCAAAAATACAACCAATAGCTCTGATACCACTGTTAAGAAATTGGTGGGTGAAGCAGACATACAGTTAAAGTAAAAATTGAGAAATAATTAGACAATAATCACACAAGAACACCAGAAATTACGTGGTTCGGCTTTTAACTACGTCTACAGGCGAAGACAGAAGAAGATATTTTACTAGTGAAAAGAAGTTATAAATATTGTAGTATTTTAGCTCACTTCCCAAAATCCCAATACACTCAACTCTCAAATCACTATAACTAGAGTTTTATTATTTAAACTCTACAAAATTCTCTGCTCTCTTAAATGTAGGAATTGATCTAACAAATTAGAATGCACAAATGAGAGAATGAATTCCTCTATTTATAGCTAAAATTTTAACTACTATTCACGAAATTTTTTTAATTATTATTTAAAATTCAAAATTTAAAATTTAATATTCAAACTTTGAATATTTAAAATTTTAAATTTGATATTCAAAGTTTGAATATTTAGAACATACACTAATATTGACAGATTTGTCCTATTTCTAAATTTACCTTTCATTGTTATTCCACCGTCTGCAAGATGGATGGATACCCCATGCCCATTGTTTCAAAAGAACTGACTGAAAGCGACCACACAGCAACAGTAATTTGCTGCGAGACACAATTATGCACAATTTTTCAACATGTTTCTGGATGTCAAAAGTATCTATCAATAATTGAATGACACTTATCACGTTATCAGTTGTCATTAGGTCACATCTGTGGAGAAATTCGCAAAAGCTCTTGCACGTGGACTGGAATTAGTTGAGTTTTGTTTTCATCGCCTCCAATGTTACGTACCCAACGCCAATCGAGTGGGCTCCTCCTACTGTAATCGCACGCAACCCATCCCACCCATTATTGGTTTCACGGATTCGGGTTCCATTCTTATTATCGGGTTCTTGATATTTTAAGTAAGAATAAACAATTGAATACACATACGTATGTATTATAATTAAATATATATATATATATATATATACACACGGAGCTGGCTAAGTTACAGATTCTGTAACTTACAGATCCAACTGTAGCCAACTCCTATTGCCTGCATTTGCACGGTTTTTCTGTCTCCTCAAGACACGTGTGTTACTTCCCATTGAATGCGTACGTTACAGAAGATAATATTATATTTACTTAATTGAGATATTTATATTTATAAATAAATAATTATTTTTAATTTTTAATTTAAATAATAAAATTTTATTCCTAATAAATTAATTAATATACTAACTAAATATCTTAAATTAAGAGATATTTTAAGATACAACAAATATATCAGTTTAATCATTTAATAAATAAATAATATTATAATATAATATTTATTTTAAAAAAATATTACGTAAATAATGATTATATTAAATTAATTCAACCACTGCATGCATCAATTAATTAATTGCGATAGAGATGACTCAATAAAATAAAAACAGTAATTCAGTCCTGCACAGGCCAAATCCTTTAGTTATCATCTTTACAAAAACAAACGCCCTCCACATTTTGTGCTCTGCTTCGTCTCCATGGATTCCACCAACCCATCATCAGAAGTCGCCCATGACTTATCTCCTTTGATAAAAGTACACAAAGACGGCAAAGTAGAAAGGCTTATGGGCACCGATATCGTTCCCCCATCACTTGATCCCAAAACAAAAGTTGATTCCAAAGACGTTGTGTATTCTCCTGAAAATAATTTATCTGCTCGGCTTTACCTCCCGAAAAACACAAATCAAAACCAAAAACTTCCCCTTCTTGTTTATTTTCACGGCGGAGCTTTTTTCATCGAGACTGCTTTTTCACCAACTTACCATAATTACCTCAACGACTTGGTCTCTGAAGCTAACATCATCGCAGTCTCGGTCGACTACCGAAGAGCCCCAGAGCATCCTCTTCCGATCGCTTATGAAGATTCATGGGACGCAATCAAATGGGTTGCTTCCCATGTTGACGGAAATGGCCCCGAAGATTGGCTCAACCGCAATGCTGATTTTCAGCGAGTGTTTTACTCTGGGGACAGCGCTGGTGCTAATATTGCCCATCACATGGCGATAAGAAACGGTCGAGAAATTATCGACGGCTTTAATGTTGTTGGTATTGTCTTGATTCATCCATACTTTTGGGGTGTTGAACCTGTTGGTTCCGAGACTACTGACGCTAAAATAAGAGCTGCAACGGAGAGATTTTGGCGATTAGCTTGTCCAAGCACAAGCGGGCTCGATGATCCGTGGGTTAATCCGTGTGCCGACGGTTCGAGCCTCGCGAGCCTGGGGTGCGCCAGGGTGCTGGTGTTTACTGCGGAGAAGGATTTCCTGTGCCCTAGAGGATGGTTTTACTATGAGAAGTTGAAGGAAAGTGGGTGGGGAGGCCATGTGGAGATAGTTGAGTCTAAAGGAGAACAACACGTGTTCTATTTGTTCAATCCCACTTGTGAAAATGCTGGGTCTATGCTCAAGAAAACCTGTTCTTTCTTCAATCAGGATAAGCCTTAAAACTGAAGAGTTATTTGCTTTGGTTCGGCAAATATGTGGGAGGAAAGATGAATAAGGTAATTGTAACTCTAGTGTGCGTGTGTGATTTTCTTTCCTTTTTTTTTTCCTCAGAAGAAATAAGCATAGGTTGATTGCGGCTCAAAATACAAGTGGGATTCCGTGGAATCAGAATTCGGAAAAGGTTTTGGCCTTCTGGAATCATTGATGTATTAATAATTTGATTCAATCGTAAATCAATTTGGACAACTTGATCTATTAGTAGTACTGTTCACAGAGTCCATCGATTTCTCTTTGATTTCGGATCAGAATATATCCAATATGAGCTCTGTTTCTTTCAATTTTCAGCAACTTCATTCATTTCACTTAGCAAGTTATCCTACTAATCCGGAGATTTGCTGATAAAAGATAATCATGATAGCGGTCGGAGACAGTTGACTGCCGGTCTTCATAATTGTTTTATTAATTAATAAAAATAAGTTAAATAAAATTAAAGTATTAAATAAATATGACTTGTATGATTGTCAATAATCTATAATACAAATATAGAGAAATAAATATTTCTGTATGCCAACGTGATGAAGATGAAAATTTACTTTGTCATGTCTGTCGTTCAGAAGAAAAACAAAAATTGTGATTTCTATTGGATGGAGCAAGAAAAAAATTATCAATAATTTTATATTGGAAATGCCACAATTTCTTTGAAGTCGAAAAATATCTACACAAATATTTGGAGACAGCACAGTCTAAACAAGAGCCGCACGCAATGCTGTGGCTATGCTCAATCAAGATATGTAATGCCTAAGCATAAAATATACAATAATTTGGTCGTTGATCAGAAGGATAATATGTAATGCCTAAACAAGATATGCTCAATCAAGATATGTAATGCCTAAGCATAAAATATGCAATAATTTGGTCGTTGATAGGAAGGATAATTTGCTTGCCACTTATTGACCAAGAGACGTGGAGCCAAGCCAAATCAGAGTTGGTGAGAAATAAAGAGCGTGGTTTAGATAAATCCACAAAGACGGCAGTCCTCTTACCAAACAAAATTTTCTACTATCTTCAACAAAAACTGATACGATTTTTGAAATTACAGTTTCGGTTATGATAATTAAAGGATTAAAATCTTACCAATCCTCATATTATCTTGTCCCAAAAAAAAAAAAAAAAAAGAAATTTAAAGAGAGTGGTTTGGCACTTACAAAACTATTACAAGGTGACCTGTCAATAATAAATTCTATTAATTCTTTTAATTTGCTCAATTATTATTTTTTTAAAACTAATTACACATAGAGATATTTACAATTATTATTCCTTCACAAAAATGGTATTTTGCAAAAGAAAAAAATTTATAAATATTTTAATCCTCACAATATTTTAATTTTAATGGAACTTAAACCGCTGCCTCACCAGTGTGAAGACAAGCATCTCAACCACTCGGCCTGACTTGCTCAATTATTGTTAATTATTTAATTATATATCTCACTTCATAACTTCTTTTTCATTTTTTTCTTAATGAGTTATCGTAACATTTGTCTTGATTTACGTGGGCCTAATTCTATTTGTTTGGACACCATTTTTGACTTTTTGCCCCTTTATCATTTTTTTTTTATTTTTAAAATTGTAAACGTTATCCACTCTTGCTGTCGTCCACACACCAAATCTTGTCTTCACCTCTACATATTTTTCTGCTCCATATTCCAGTCTCCTTCTCCACTTCTCCTGGAGGCCAAACAAAGCCCGTCAATATTTTTCTGCACTTTTTCTCTACCCATGGATTCCACAGAACCGGCAGCAGAAATAGCCATAGACCTCCCCACGATAAAAGTATACAAAGATGGCAAAGTAGAAAGGCTCAAAGGAAATGACATCGTTCCCGCATCATTTGATCCCAAAACAAACGTTCATTCCAAAGACGTTGTGTATTCACCAGAAAACAATCTATGTGCTCGGCTTTACATTCCAAACCAAGGACAAAACCAAAACCAGAAACTTCCCCTTCTTGTTTATTTTCATGGCGGAGGCTTTTGCATCGAAACCGCCTTTTCTCCCACTTACCACAATTACCTCAACAACTTAGTGTCTGAAGCTAACGTCATCGCAGTCTCGGTTGATTATCGGAGAGCCCCGGAGAATCCTGTCCCTTGCGCTCATGATGATTCATGGACTGCACTCAAATGGGTTGCTTCCCATGTTAACAGAGAAGGCCCTGAAGATTGGCTCAACTGTTTCGCTGATTTCCAGCGAGTGTTTTTCTCTGGTGACAGTGCGGGCGCTAATATAGCTCATCACATGGGCATGAGACATGGTCGAGAAATTCTCGATGGTGTTAATGTTATTGGTATTGTTTTAATTCATCCGTATTTTTGGGGCAGAGAAGCTGTTGGTAATGAAACAGCTGACGCTAAGACAAGAGACTGGGTCGCGGGATTGTGGAGATTGGCTTGTCCAAGCAGCACAAGTGGGTGCGATGATCCGTGGATTAATCCTGTCGTTGCGGGTTCGGATCTAGCGAGCCTGGGATGTGCCAGGATGCTGGTATTTGTTGCAGAGAATGATTTTCTGAGATCTAGAGGATGGTTTTATTATAACAAGTTGAAGGAGAGCGAGTGGAGGGGCAATGTGGAGATTATTGAGTCCAAAGGAGAGCGACATGTGTTCCATTTGACCAATCCCACTTGTGCAAATGCTGTGGCCATGCTTGAGAGGATTGCTTCTTTCTTGAATCATCAGGAGAAGGCTTGAATTCATATGCCTGTAATTATAATTATAATTTTCAATTTCCCTTTTTTTTTCCCTGTCAGTTGCTATTTACGGGAAATAAATACATTTGGCCCCCGCCCCCCCCCCCCCCACCAACTTTAAGGTGCAAAGGAAATTTATTGATTAGAAAAAGCATGACAATTCTCAGATAATAAATTGAGCACAGAATTTAATATTATAAGGGGTGTTTGTATTATAAAGCAGATTGTTAGAACTCCGCCCGACTAACCACTAACCATTTCTGAAGATAGCATTTATTCTTTCTATTTGAACACAATATTTGTATTTACAAAAATATAAATAATTTAAAGATAATTGTGACTACCCTTATAATTTGAAATAATTTCACTTGGATAGTATAGTTCATTTGAAAATTATTTTTCAATACTCTTTTAAATTTGTAATGCGATAAATTTTTTTAACATAAATATTCAAAATCTATTACTGTTAAACATAAAATATAAAATCTAATAGATTATTTAACACAAATTAAATAAACAAGTTGTAATTATAAACTTTATATATGGTGCAACACTAATAAATGATAGAATTAAGTACATATATTTAAATGTCATAAATTACATTAATAAACTCATGAGTGAAATTGTTTATTTAAAAACAACATTGGCTGATCTATTGGTGGTTTATACTGTGCTATAGCTTGATATAAAAAAAATGAAAATTCAATTATGTTAACTAAATTTACAAATATGCCATCGATGATTAATTAAAAGAGTGTCATTCAAATTAAAAAAAAATAACTTAATTCACTTTTCGTTCACTTTAATTGACAACAATGCCAAAAGCCAAGAGTGAAAAAGAATTGATAGCCCCCTTCACGATTCTTCATCTTCTTGATTTTTCAATTTCTTTAGGTTTATATCTTTTTCTTCTAGTATTGTTCCTGCTTCCATTTTTTTATTCACAATAGGGTGTGCATTTTCAGTCATGAACTTTATCAAGACATCACTTAACAAGATGATAGAAAATGAGTTTGTTTCAAATTGTACGATTGTTTATGCTAAAAGAGAAATTATAAATACTATTGATTTAGATTCTACAGTTAATGAGTTTCATTGTTTGAAATCTCGAAAAATACAACCTTAGTAGTATTTTTTTATTTTGAATTACATTTTTATTTTTTTACTTTTTATATAATTATTTTGTTTAGAATAAATATTATTTGGGGTAAGATTTCTAACTAATATCCTCCTATTAAGTGTATTTTTTATTTTTCTACTTCTAAAATTTTATGTCCACTTCATAATATAATTTAAAAAAAAAAATTAGTCTAACGTAATCTAAAATCATGGGTCCGCCTCTGAAATCCATATCGTATTTCAGGAGAGGAGGCTAAGCCATCAATTAATCAATCACAACATTATTTTTTCCGAAATACAGCTTCTTCCTTTCTCTCTTTTCTACCATATAAAGTAAATAGGTCACAGTGCAAAGGCCTCCCTATATTATTATTATTATTTTTTTTTTCAGCACAATTAATATTTCCTATGGATTCCTCAAACTCAAAGCTAGCAGCTGAAGTAGCCCAAGACGTGTCTCCCATGTTTAAAATATACAAAGACGGCAGAGTGGAGAGCTTAGAGGCAACGAGATAGTTCCCCCATCCTTTGATCCAGAAACAAACGTTGATTCCAAAGATGTTGCGTATTCACCCGAGAATGATCATGGGCGCACTCAAATGGGTTGGCTAACGGACAAGGCTTTACATCCCGAAAAACACAAATAATCTGAATCATAAACTCCCGCTAGTGGTTTATATCCATGGCGGAGGCTTTTGCATCTATTCTGCCTTTCATCCTACTTACCATAATTATGTTAAAACTCGGGTGCGGGTCTCCGAAGCTAAGGTTATTGAGAAGTCTGGTTGACCATCGTTGAGCTCCTGAGAATCCTGTCCCTTGTGCTCACGAAGATTCATGGGCTGCACTCAAATGGGTTGCTTCCCATGCTAACGGACAAGGCTTTAAAACGAAGATTGGCTTAACCATTATGCTGATTTTAAGCTAGTGTTTATTTATGGGGACATATGTATTTATGCAGAGGTAATATAGCTCATCATCTGGGGATGAGACTCCTTTATTTCGAGAAATTCTATGGTTTTGTTTGTTGATTTAATTTTAATGTTGTTGGTATTCTTTTAGCTCATGCCTATTTTTGGGGAAAAGAAACATCTTGGTGGAGGTTGGTGATGAGACAAATCGATCTTGAAACAAGAGCATTCATAGAGAAGATGTGGCAAGCCGCTTGTCCTAAAGAAAGAAATGTGGCTGGGGTACAAGTGGGTGCGATGATCCGCTAATTAATTTAATTGTTCGTCGGTTCGAGTCTAGAGAGCCTCGGGTGCAAAAGGGTGCAGGTTCATGTTGCTAGAGAGAAGGATTTGATGAGAGATAGAGGATGGTTTTATTATGAGAAGTTAAAGGAAAGTGGTTGGGGGGAAGCAGAGATCGTTGAGTCTAAAGGAGAGCCGCATGTCTTCTATTTGCTCAATCGCACTTGTGAAGATCTTTGTGGCTATGAGGAAGAAGATTGCTTCCTTCTTCAACGAGATTTAGACCTTAATTCCTTATATATGGATTGTTGAAATAAGCTACCGCAATTTATCTCTACTGGAAATTACAGACTTCTAAAGTTATAGCGTTTCTCTTTCTTTTTATTTTTTATTTTTCCCTTCACCACATGGAAGGATAGGTATTTTCCTAAATTCATATCTGTGATATATATTTCACACTCAGATTTTGATTTGGTGTGTATATGATATGGTTGTGTCCATTGTTTTTGTATGTTATGGCATGGTTGTCTTCCAGTTCTGCAGATTCAAATCTTAAGCTGAGGAAAAATTAATTTCACGCCGTAACAAATCGGTCATTACAAAAGTACTATTTATGAAGTAAATGACGTGTTTGGTATTACTTTTTCAACAATGATACGCTTACAATAATGAGTACAAAACTTAGAATAGCGAGGACCTTTTTGTAATTTTATTTTGAAATTTTTATGATATTTTAGAATTTATGGGTTTTATCAATTTTGATAAATTGGAGCATTTCTCCTTCATCTCTTCTGCATCTATCCTTAAATTTCTTCAAAGTTTTAACTATATATATATATTTGTAAAGTTCTAAATGATTATCTCGTTCATAGAAATCTATATTTAAATTAATTTTTGTATTTATAATAATTTTTCTCCTTTGAGACATAGATTAAATTTTTTCTTCTAACATTCCTAAGTATATATTTAAGCTATCTTCCCAGCTTAGGTACATCCTATCTAGGCTTTCACATATAAATTGTAATTTGAGATCTGCATCTTGAATCAATATCTCCATATTATTATTCATTGTTTTATGCTCAATTTTGAGTTCTATTATTAATCTTGCACCAATCTTTTATTTCGAGGCTAGATAGAATTGATTCTATTAATGCTATCTTGTTTCCTTCTTCAAATGAATCGAATATTTCTGGATCATTAATTTCTTTTATTTCTTCATACATGCATTTGCTTGTAGCTAATCTAGTTTTAACTATGCTAATTGTATAAGCAACTTGATATTCTTGACTAAAGTCTAGATCATCAATTACGTTTAGAAATTTATTAACAAATCTTTCCATTTTTTTTTATGAAATTGAGTTACTTTTATCACTTCCTATCTCATAACATCTGAGAAGACAAACAAGGCCCAACATGCTTCCGTTTGTAGCTAAAATAAAAGAAGATGGTTCAAGATTACTAACCAATGTACTATCTCTCAGAATTTTGAGATAAATTCATTAATTGCCTTCAACCATAGAGAGGTCCATGGTCAGCATCGCCATAGCTCCACACATCATACAAGATCACTTCAGCAACTGTTCCACATGACCCAACGCAACATATAGCAGACTGGCCTAATAGGATATGTCTAAGTGATTTTCTTGCGGTTGTCTCTGGAAGAGTGTTTAGTAGTAGAAAATCTTCTTCATTTAGCACAAGTATTGGCATGTAAGCTTCTTGGTTATTTTCTAAAAATATATAAGATATCTGAAAGATGATAATTTCACTCAAAATAGTTTTATTTATTTCATGATTGAAATTGTTTACAGAGGATGATTATAGAGAATATAGATGTAGATGAAGGTTAGACATGTGATGTCTTTCCCCTCTTACATGCTTCTATTTATAATCTTAAAGAGATAAGGTTATCTCTTTTACATGACACATATTCAATTTTCCTAGTGGATCATGGATTCTCTCTTGATAAGGTGACCCCTCTTCTTTTTATCATTGAAGACAATGGTTGTCTTCTTTCTCTAGTGGCAAACAACCTTTATCTTGTTGTGATGAGCTTTATCTTTTTGGAATCTTTCTTTTTGAATTATTAATGCTTTTAGGATAACACCTTTTATCTTTTCCAGTAGTTCCCATCACATGCCAATTATCAGATCTTCATCTAGAGACGTGTCTTCCCCACTAGAATCCCTTTTTGATCCTTCGTAGCAGTAGCCACACCCCTTTAGGTGGTGTTTTTGGATTTGTTTTAAAGTATAGATATGACTTTTTTTTAAAAAAATTAATTGTTTTAAAATTAATATATGAAAATAAATCAATAAACAATATTTGATAGTTTATCTAAAACTAATATTATTATCAAAATAAAGGATTATTAAATATTACATTTAGCGAATGCATAGTCGAGTTAGAAACAATCTTTTATATTTTGTGAGATCATGTGATTTGATTGTAAACAATAAGAAAAGGTCAAGTTCACTTCTCATTCGAATGCGGTGTCCAAAAAGAAAGACGTGTTTTGAAACAAAGGACAAAATATTGTTTTCCTATTTCCTGTTATGATGGTGGATGGTCAGATATAAAAAGAACTGATTCCTAATCTGTGCCATGCCCTACAACAAATGTGTGATATAGTAGCATGTAAAAAATGCAATTAAAATTAAATGGTAGTATTTTTTTTTCAAGTGCTGAGATAGCCCATGTTACTAAGAGTATATGACTTTGTTAGCAATTGTTGAATGCTGCAAATTACAATTTCGTAACATATAATAAAAGTTACACATGTATGTTTTGTTTGATGGAGTAAATGGTATCTTTATACTTTTTATAGCACTTAAAAATGCTATCAAATTGCCTATCAAATTGTCTTTTGTAGCACAAGAAAAATGTTAAAATTAAAGTTTTGTAGTACATTAAAAATACTGCCAGATTGTCTATCACAACATACTAAAAATGCTACAATTTTGAATGATTTGTTGCGTTTATAGATGCCACAAATTACCTGACTTGTAGCATTTAAAATTTGCTATTAATTTATTGTTGCTATGATAATTTTAAATAAATTACTAAATAGCTTTGAAAAATGCTAGAGATATATAAATATTATTTTTTGACAATAATTAAACATTTAGGGTGCGTTTGGCACATTATATTATATTTTGTTGTATTGCATTAATTTAATGCAAGTATATTGTATTATTTTTTATTGTATTAGCACTATATTATAACAATGTTGCACAATATTTGGTGATATATTATATTAAATTAATTTTTAATTATATTATGTTTGGTGCTGCACTATATCGTATTAATTTTTTGTAATTAATTTAAATTATATATTTAGAAAATAGTATTTATTATTTAGAAAAATACTAAATATAGAAGTCTTAAATTTTAAAAATTTAACATTTTTTAAGTATAAATGTTAAAAAAATATCATAATTGCTCACAAATATTGAAGCTTATGGTCTAACATTTATTTTTTTAGTTTTTTTAATATATAACTTATGAATTAAAGATCGAAGCAAATAATTTAATCAAATAACCTCTAAATAATATAACAACATAAGTAAATAATTAAAACCTACAAGAGTAGTTTAAAAGTCATCCTACGGTGATAGAATAAAAGTTTATATATAACACAAGATAATCATAAAATAATAAAGTGTTACAATTGTTGTGACATATTCACTAATAAAATAATTGTACTAAATAATTCAAGTAAGAGTTTTTATTATTATATGTAATAATATTTATATCCTTATTTATATTATTAATTTTAAAGTAATATTATTGAAATTTATTCATATTAAATATTTTTATTAGTTATGTTAAATTATTTAAAAGTAATTAATTTTTATGTATTAATTATTGTAATATAATTAAATAATTATAATTATATTATATTATATTTTTATATATTATTTAAGCATTTTTCTTAGTTATATTTGCTTATTGAATATTAATCAATTTTATATCTTAATTATTATAATATAATTAAATAATACACTATTTAGTTATATTTTTAGTATTATAAAAAATATAATATAATTTAGTATTATTGATAACAAATTATAAATTTATTAACTTCTATTAATAATTATAATATAAAAAATAAATATTAATATTATATTAAATTAAAAAGTTATATTTTTTATTGTAAAGTTAAAAAAAAAAAAACTAATGTGGTAACTGCCGCATTAGATTACTCTAATGCAGCCACTTTCCGCACGAAACATGGAGTTGCATTGCATTTATGAGGGATGCCAAACACCCCTTAAATCATATAGAAACTCATAATCCATATGTACAATAATATACTTTATATTATACTAAATGTTGTACCAACGTAACAATGTATGAACTTAATAAGTTGAAAGCAACTATCAATTAGAAATAAAAATTATGCTCAACTACTATAAAGAAAAGTGTGTCGTCTTTCAAAAAGAAAATATCTTTAAACAAACAAATTGTTTCATCTTCAATTTGCGCCCAAAAACTCCTTCACGGGTGGTCTACCATCACAACCTGTATATAAATTAGAAACAAAAATGTAGTTAAGCATACATAACTTATAACCTGTAATAAAAGTATGCAATTAAAGAATTTAATCATAATGCGTATATATCCGTAAACTGTTGGTCACTTACAGCTTTGGACCATCACAGTTTTGATAGGTGAAAATTCAAATAGGCAACTAAAGCACAAAATGAAGCATGAAAAATTGGCAACTCAAAGTTGTGAACTAAAGGATAAAATGCAAAAATTCTAAAAGATAGCCACAAAAAGAAAATTGGATATAGTGCTTAATTAATTTCTTATTTAAAATAAACAAGAACAAAAACCGTTGTCAAGAATACTATTGCAAATTAGCATTTTACCCTTCAAAACATACATTAATTCCTATCACAAACACCATACTAATTAATTAGTCTTGTTTGATAAAAGAAACAAATTTATTGATCAACTCCACAGCTTTTTCACATTTAAGGTTGCCAACATAGAAACCATGCCCTTCGCCATGACTCTCAAAAAGCTCCACCGTTCCTTTCCACCCACTTTTCTTCAACTCTTCGCAGTAATTCTTACCCACAGGTTTCAGAAAATCTTTCTCAGCGACAAATATCAAAACCCTCTCGC
This sequence comes from Atalantia buxifolia, assembly GCA_030444775.1. NCBI lineage: Eukaryota > Viridiplantae > Streptophyta > Magnoliopsida > Sapindales > Rutaceae > Atalantia > Atalantia buxifolia. Next base: position 21,229,666 of record CM059838.1, read on the forward strand.
AGCCAAGCCTGGCCAGATCCTCTGCAGGCGGTTTCAGTCGAGGATCCTGCCCCCCTCCGTTTGTTGGACACATGTACAACCAGGTCTCATCTTCTTCAGGACTAATGCCACCGAAAAATGGATGCACCATAGCCAACCCAACCACCTGCACGCGTGGTAACCCGATTGACCCGACCCCAAACGCAAGATTATGAGCAATATTCCCTCCAGCACTGCCTCCTTCGATGAAAACTCTCCCAAAATCAACATGATCATTCAACCATGGCTCGGGTCCATTTCCGCTGGCATGGGACGCTACCCAGTTGAGTGCAGGCCACGAATCTTCGTAACAGGCGGGTATGGGTCGATCCGGGAAGATCCCATATTCCAGGGACACTGCTATAGCATTAGCTTGTGCAGAAACAACGGTACAGAAATCATGATCGCGCGGATCAAAGGCGCATCACCTGCAGAATCCGCCGCCATGCACTTAGAATAAGAGAGGGAGCTTCTTCTGGTTAGGGTTTTGGGCTTCATAATGTATGAAGATACGAGCAGATACGGGTCGTTCGGATGAAATAACAACGTCTTTGGATCGGACACAGGTGGTGGGGTCGTCAGAGGGTGGGATTTTTTCCAAGTGGGGTCGGAATACCTCAACCCGGCTGTCTTTGTAAACCCAGAAGAATCGGAATTCTTTTGCAATTTCCGAATCGCTTGATGCCATGTTACTAAAAATTTGGAAAAAAAAAGAGAAGAAGGGTTCTTATGTTTGTGTTGTTTGGTAACAGAGGGAGAGCCATCAAACGCTTTCAAATATGGGAACCTACGTAGTACGAAGTTACCTCACTTTCACAATATTAAATATTGATATTATTGTTGTAATAAAGAAAAGCACAGTAAATGGACTTTTGCTCTGAACTTGCTTAAGAAGTCGCCCCCACCCTTGGAGGACGACCGATCCACGAAAAAGACCAAATTCCGTTCAGAGGGAGACGAAGGTGACACACAGCAAATGTCCTTCCAGATAAATTAATGGAGGACCATATGTGGGTGGAGAAGGACTTAACTAGTTGGTAAGGATAACGATTTGGATTTTGACAGTGGTGATGGCGTAGTGGAAACGTATGGAACTTTGCCATCTATCTCTTTCTCCCACAACCTTCATGCACAGCTCATTAAACCTTGGCAATCTACTGCCGTGGTTAAGACCGATTGGCTACAAGTGTTATGCAACCGTGTAGACTGTCTTTGGGGCAAGACTTAAGGATTTACGGTCATTATTGTGTAAATTTTATTATATTCGTAACAGTCTGAATCTATTGAAGTATAGATTAACTAAGAATAATGATCGAACCTACAAGAAATTTAGTCTAAGCTATAATTATAACTCTACCCTAGTTAAAAAAAGAAAATATATTGTTTGAAATGATTAAAATTAAAGATACAAGTAAATTGACACAATAATTTAAGAGATCAAGACTACTAGAGTTTCAGACTCCATCACAGTTCAACTTAATAATTTTCTAATTATAAATTAATTCTCAATTTTGGAGTGACAACTAGAAATCAATTTATATCTTGAATATAACAATTAACCCCAAATAAAATTAATCTTATGTATGTTCTTTTTTCTACTTAATAGTATGATATCTAAGTATCTCATGTAAATATATTGAATAATAAAAAGTCAAAGTTTTTCTAAGTATCCTGTGTAAACAATTTAACAATAAACCTAAAATCAAAGATAATCACATATAAACTTTATGGATCCAACCATAGGTTTTGGTCAAATCACTACAAGAAAATTAGGATAAGGCAACATCATTTTAACAACGTCCACATTTGAAATGTTGTCAAATTTATAATTTAACAACAATCACAAATTGCATGTTTGTAAATATAAAGTTTTGGCAACATGCAATAAGTGACCACTGTGTTAAACCTTATCACAATGAGCAATCATTTGTTGCGGTGTAGGAGTATGCAATGACAACATTCAAATTTTGCATGTTGTAATTAGTTATTTAAGCCAACATTAAATTATCTGTTGCATAAATTATTATTTAAATAACAACTTTTAGTTGCGTGTTGTTAAAAATAACTTTTTTTTTAAAAAAAATTTGTTAAGTCAATTTCATATGAAATTGGTGTAAATTAGACATAAATAGATGCTTATGAAATTTGTTCATAAAAATATTATAATAAACAATTTTTTTAGTATATCATTAACTACAATATTTTTTAAAGCTAAAATAATAGAAAATAATGTGCAATAAATAAAAAAAAATCCATTTGGCGCGCAGGGGTTACATAGCGTCGGTTAAAGTGTGGGAAAAGGAAGAAAAAAAAAGAGACAATTTGACTTAGTGAAACCCTCAATTCAATTTGAAATGCCACTTTACTCTTTCTGTGCCACTTAAGCAAACCAAGCCCCTTAATCTTCATTGTAATAATAGTTATCCACCAAGGAAACAAGTGTATTAGGTGCTCTTCTTTTCAATTTCATTATAAAACTTTCATTTTTCTAATTCCATTTAATTAATAGTTTACTCTTTCCACTAATTCATTTTTAGGAGTTTTGGGTCATTGTCTTGTATTTCTTCCCACTCAAAATCATTTGACATTGTCCTATTGCAAATTCTTTGCATGGTAAGTGGGAGAATTTTTTTTATTGTTTGTGAGGTTCATATGTTATGACATAAATCAACCATATATTAATTTTTTGTGGTGGGTCATTGAAACCATAAGATGATTTTTTTTTCTTTGAAAAGCGTAAAACTAAAATATTCACATGAAAAAGATGATTTAGAAGATTATATTTCATTTTTAACTTAAATTAGTAAATATTACTAGTGAGATGGATAATGATTTCTTTAATTGAGTGGCACAATTTTAATATGTTATTGGTGTTGTTGACTTCATGAAACATATAACTTACTTCTATTAACGCCATTAAACATAGTCTCCTATATCAACAGTGACTTTTTAGGATTTGCCTACAAAGAAAACTTGAGGTATTGTTTCCTCTTGTATAATTAAAATTCTAAATGGAATTTGTCTGTTTTGATGTTTGCTTTACAAAATATATTGCAGTTATATTATTTTCTCTATTTCATGTTTGTTCATAGTCTTATTCTGTTATATATAACTTCTACTAGCCTATTGGATACTCTGAATGGATTCTATTTCTTTATATTTATTTTTAAATGGTCCAAACTGATCACATATGCACAACCAGATCTTCACAAAATGGATAAAAGATGGGTCCACTTGTCAAGGTTTCATGTTCACTTAAAAAAATAATGGATAGTTTTAAGAATAATTATAGCTTTAGATTAACCAATAAATTATTACTCTTATTATTATTATTTTTTAGACATTCAGATGAATAAAGAAATGGAGCACATGACTTTGTTAATAGTGCTTATGCAAATTTAGGAAATCCAAATATAATAGTATGTCCCTGCATTCGTTGTAAAAATGTACAACGCCATGATTTTGATTTAGTGTATGAACACTACGTTATGAAAGGCATGGATCCTACCTATAGTACGTGGGTCCTTCATGGTGAAAGTTCTGCTTATTCTAGTGTGTTAATGAAACATGATGATAGTGAAATGACAGAAACATATCAGTTCTATAAAGATTAAGTCTATTTTCATGAAGGGAAGGAAATGTATCAGAGCACACACATGAAATTAGTTAAAAGGAGTTCATAAATCTTATCAAAGATGTTGAATCTCTATTGTATCCTAGATGTAGAAAGCAAACAAAAATATCAGCAACAGTTTCTTTATTCAAACAAAAAGTTAACCATGGTATACCCAATAAAGGTTTTGATGGACTTCTTCAAATTGTTCGAGATTTCTTCCATCAGAAAACACATTTCTTAAGTCACTATATTCAATAAAAAAAAAACTACTCAAGACCTTTGACCTTAGGTATGAAAAAAATACATGCTTGTATAAATGATTGTTGCCTCTTTAGAAAAGAGTTGGAGAATACACATATGTGCCCTAAATGTGGTGCTTCCTGATGGAAAGTTAATGAGCGCACTAAAAAGATTCACCAATGAGTTCTTACCAAAGTTTTGTATGATTTCTCAATAATACCAAGACTTAAAAGGATGTTTAATATAATTGAGATGATAGACAACTTAGGTGGCATCAAACTCATAAAAGTCAAGATGGCAAAATGAGGCATCCGGTTGATTCATTTGCATGGGATATTATAAACAAAAATGGCTATCTTTTGCATTTGATCCCTGAAATATTAGATTTGGCCTTGCTAATGTTGGTTTTAATCCCTTCCAAGATCTTAGCTCAAGTATAATTGTTAGCCTGTAATTTTAGCCATCTACAACTTGTCTCCACTGTTAAACATGTCCAAGGATAGTTTAATGTTAAGTTTATTAATCCTAGGGTCAAAGCAACTGGGTAAAAACAAAGATATTTTTTTGGCACCACATGTAGAAAACTTAAAAGAGCCATAGATAAATGGAGTTAAAGTGTATGATACATTAAGTGAATCCACATTTAACTTAAGGAAAATTTTAGCGTGGACAATTAATGGTTTCCTAGCTTATGCCAATCTGTCAGGTTGGTCTACAAAAGGAAAATTGGCATGTCCTGTATATCGTCAAAATACTTGTTCGAAATGGTTGCCACATAACAAAAAGTTTGCATACATGGGTTGTAGATGATTTCTTCATTTTACCATTCATTTAAGAGGAAACAAGCATGGTTTGATGATGTAATTGAAGAAGACAGCAACCTAAGATATTTACTAGTGAAGACATTTATTCTAAAGTTAAAAACTTAGTGAATGATTGGAGTAAAGAAAGAAAAAAGAGGAAGAAAGATTCTTCACCATTATAGAAGAAGAAATCAATATTTTTTGACCTCTCATACTGGAAGGTATTGTGTACTAACCATATTATTTTATCTTCTTTCTATTATTCTATAATTATATAATATGTTTTAAAATAAAACATCATTAATAATTTTAAAAAATTATGAAATTTGCTAGTGTGCCATAACTTGGATGCGATGCTTATTGAGAAGAACATATGTGATAGTATAGTGAGAACATTGTTAAATATAAAAGGGAAAACAAAAGATAGTCTTAATTTAAGATTAGATTTGAAAATTTTGGATATTAGAAAGGATTTTCATCCTAAAAAGGAGAATAATGTATTGAAGTTACCTACTGCATCACACATACTCTTTAAGAAAGAGAAATCAATATTTTGCAAAAGGCTTACTAATTTAAAGCTACTTGATGGCTATGACTCAAATAGAGCTAAATGTATTTCAGTAGATGAATGCAAGGTGGTTGGACTCAAGTCTCATGATTTCCATTTTCTAATGCAACAACTCATACTCGTAGCTTTTAAAGGAATTTTACCCAAGGGTCCACAAAAAGTAATTTTTTTGATTATGTGCATTTTTTAATGAATTGCGTGACATGATCCCATATAGAAGTATATTAGAACAATTGGAATAAGAAGTGACTGAGACATTGTGCATGTTAGAGAAATTCTTTCCGCGTTCGTTCTTTGATATCATGATCCATTTTACTATTGATATAGGAAAAGAAACTCATCTATGTGGACCTCTACAGTATCATGGATGTATGCAATTGAGAGGTTTCTATATGCCACCAACTTTTTGAAAATAAAAAATGAATTTATAAAAAAATAATTAATTTATTTTAGCTCTATTATGTCTCAGGTTTATGAAAGTTTTGAAAGGATATGTTGAAAATCATGCATGACCTGAAGGGTGTATAGTTGAGCGATACATTGCTGAAGAGTATGTATCCTTTTGTGGCAAATATATAAAGCAAGCAGCTGAAATAAGTTACCCAACATGAGAGAAATGAAGAATTTGATAATAAATTATTTTAGGAGGGTGTCTGGGATCTAAAGGCAATTCTGTTGTTCTTTCAGACAAGATGTTACATATTTCTCGTCAATACATTTTGTTTCACAACTTAGAGGGGTCCAACCTTGCATAGAGTAAGACTTCAGGGCATTATGTAATTGTTGTTTTTCAAGTTTAAAAGATGTAAAAATTAACTTGAAGTTCATTTTTTTTTCACTAGAGGGCACTTGGAGGAATTAAAATGTATAGATAAAAAAACTTTTGAGAAATGAGACCATGTTACAGAAAAAGCATAAGGACATTTTTAGCACATGGTTAAATAATAAGGTCGTAAGTAATGTAGTTTTACTTTTTACAAATATTCAATACATATGTTTCTGAACTTATGCTTAACAATTTTTTTTTTCAATAGATAACAGGGCAGAAAGGCAAACCAATTTTTCAACTATAACTTGGCTTGCAAGATGACCAAGGAATCAAGTGATGTCATTTTCTGGATATGGTATTAATAGCCTCAAATTTCATATAAAGGAAGCTAAAAAGTCTCGACAAGATAGTGATGTTTCACTTGAAGCAAATACAATTTGTAGACCTAGTGCAAAGGACCCTACACAAGTTGTTGGAAAAGTCACTTACTATGGAGTTTTGAAATATATATATTAGTGCTTGATTACAATACTTTTTAGGTCCCCATATTCAAATGTGATTGGGCTAACATAGTTAACGGTGGTAAAGCCAATTTAGAAATGATCTATTCACTTTGGTTAACCTTCACAAGGGATAAAGCCAATTTAGAAATGATCTATTCAGTTTAGCTTCACAAGCTAGACAAGTGTTCTATTCTGAAGATAGTGAAAAATCAAATTGGTATGTAGTATTAAAAGCACCACGAAGAGGGTTTTAAGATTTATTATTGGCTAGTGAAAGTGATTACAGTATATGCCTACCAAGTGACTTGAGTGGGCATGAAACTAAAAATGATAGTGAGGATCAACCTCTTAAATGGGAAGCAGTTGAGGACATAGAGTGTGATGACTAGTTTAATATATTAATTATTTATATATTCTTGAATTATAGTTTATTGTTATAAATATTTATTTTCATAAATCTGTTAATTAGTTCATTAAAATCTATGATTATTTTTATATGCTTATTTCTAAAAAAAAAAAAAAGGGCTCTAGCTTTGTCATTGGCATTAATATGTTGTCATAATAATATATACATTTTGTTCAACATTTAACAATTGTGCAGAAAGTAAAAGAGATAGACAACACTAAAGTACGTAATTTTTTTTTTTGTCTAGCTTTAAATTATAATTTTTTTTATCTTTATATACTTATTTTTTCTGTTTATTCCTACATTAATTATGCTATGTATAAAGTCTTCTAGGCAAGCTTAGAAAAAAAGTAGAATAAATTTTGGAGAAAATACAACTATTCAAGAGGAGAATGGACCATTAGCAACTAGCAATAGAGAAAATGCTCACACATCTCAATCTGATGATAGAGGCACTAAAAGGAAAAGAGGTCTAACCAAACTTGGAATGACTAAGGATCGATCACCACCATTGAGCATTGAATTTAACAAATATGGCCGGCCAATAGGTATAAATTTTGACAAATATGCATCTTTTACTTGAGTTAAAACACGAGAACATGTGCCTATTTGTATTGAAAATTAGCTTTTGGTTGACTGCGAGCTAAAAAAAGATCTTTGGTCATTAGTGCAAGCATATGATATTATGTAATAATTATCTTTATTAACAAATACATCATTTATCTTGAGATTTATTATGTTAACTACTAGTTTGCATTTTTCTTACAATTTATACAGGAAAAATTCATTGTAGATGACTCTCATAAACGCTTAACATTAAAAATAATGGGTGACTGTTAGAGACGACACAAATCAGAGCTAACAACTAAGATTAAAGAAGAAAACAAAGAACTTAATAGAGCACATTAACTTGCTCTTGTTAGGCCAAATATAACTTATAAAAAAGATTGGACTAAATTTGTCAGTAAAGATTGTCTCTAAAATTTAAAGTTAGTCATTTGCATTGTACTAATAGTATTCAAGTTAAGTTTCATGTCTATAAAAATTATACATTTTAATGTTGGATTGATAGGTTGACTTTCTTTACAATGCTCAAGAACTTCTAAAAGATTATCAATTGTTTTTCTAACCCTAAGAGTGGTTATAGATTTGCCTTTCTCATTAGGCATATTAGAAATGGACGATGATCCTATTTCAAATTGACTTTTAGGGTTAGGAATTGGTTAACTAGATAGTTTTTATTTCTCCCTCATAGCTACAATAGTTGTTAATGGACCCAATTCATTTCAAGCTTTAAAATAGCTTTAGTGTTTCAATGTAAGGCTTATTGGGTTGACTGAATGAAATTTTGAAGTGTATCTCTAAAAAAAGCCTTCTTTGTTGGGGTGCAGCAAATTGAGACATAAGTTGTTGAACAAAAGGATATGCTTGGTTCGGAGGGACGTGCGAATTCTTTATCAGGCATGCTAAATTGTTGTCCTCCTTTGTTTGATATAGTTTGATTTTGCTTTTAGAAAAAAATTGAGGTGATTCTCTAATTAGGATAAAATGTGGGTAAATATGGACTATTAGAGGATTTTCCATATAATTCTAATGCATGTACTAGCTCAGAATAAGCCTTTAGATAGGTTGGTAATGAAGGACAATTCTGTGCCATATGAGTTAAGTTGGAACAAAGAGCACAAACTTCATTAGCTACACTAGGATGATGATTCATTGATTGGTTTAGAGTTAAGACTTCTACTTTCTTTGAAAGATTAGCTAGAATGGCTTTCACATCAAAATCATCCTTAACTTCATGTAGACCATATCTAGAGTCTTAGAATGATTTTTCTTTTTGATTTAAAATATCCCATTGTTAAGAATTCATAGAAAGTGAACCGAAGAAACCCCAAGCAACCCTTTTATATAGATTCAAAAATTTGCCACCATTCATAGACTCTACCATACAATGATTTGATATCTATTATAAAAGTATTCTACTAGTCTACATTTCTTAAAACCATTGTGAGGACACTTAAGGAGTAGTCATTAAATCTTTCCCAACACTCATAAAATGTTCACTCTCTCTTTGATAAAAATCACTTATCTTTCTCCTAAGGGTATTTGTTTTAGATATAGGGAAAAACTTGGAGAGAAATTTATTCCTCAAATCATCTCATGTAGTAATAGACTCAGTGAACAGTAAATTCAACCAAACTTTTGTTTTGTCTTTTAATGAGAAAGGGAACATATGAATCCTAATTGACTCATCGTTAAAATTTTGGAAACGGAATGTAGAGTACATTACTCAAATCGTCCAATTTTAATGGTTCTCTTTCTCTTTTAAACCCTTCAATACTTAAAATAAAAACTCAAAATTTTCATTTACAATTCTCTTTTCTAGTACAATCTTCTGATGGGCAACTAATTTTTACAACTCTTTGCATTCATCGTTGATTGTTGTTTCATTATCTTTGAGAATTTTAGTTTATTATGTATTTAATATCATTCTTTTTAGATTAATATAATTATTTGCATATATTTTTTTATGTGTACCGCAGTGCTAGAGTATGAAAAGGAATTTTGAATTTCACTATATATTTAAAAAAAAAAAAAAGGAAATCAATAGCCTTAACATATGCATTACATCAAGAGAAAGATAGAAGCTAAATATACTAACAAAAGCAAACCATACATTTAATTTTTCTCATAAACACCGTACTAATTAATTAAAGTTGTGTGATAAACGAAACAAACTTATTGATCAACTCTACGGCTTTTTCACATTTAAGGTTGTCGAAATAGAAGCTATGCCCTTCGCCGTGACTCTCAACAAGCTCCACCGTTCCTTTCCACCCACTTTTCTTCAGGTCTTCGTAGTAATTCATAGCCACGGGTTTCAAAAAATCTTTCTCAGCCACAAATATCAAAACCCTCTCACACCCAAGCCTGGCCAGATCCTCTGCGGGCGGTTTAAGCCGAGGATCCTGCAACCCTCCGTTTGTCGGACACATGTACAACCACATCTCATCTTCTTCAGGACTAGTGCCACCGAAAAATGGATGCACCATGATCACCCCAACTACCTTTACGCAGGGTAACCCGATTGACCCGACCCGAAATGCCAGAGTATGCGCAATATTCCCTCCAGCACTGCCCCCTCCAATGAAAACTCTCCCAAAATCAGCATGATCATTCAACCATGGCTGGGGTCCATTTCCGTCAGCATGGGACGCCACCCAGTTGAGTGCAGCCCACGAGTCTTCGTAACAAGCGGGTATGGGTCGATCCGGGAAGAGCCCGTATTCCACGGACACCACTATAGCGTTAGCTTGTGCAGAAACGACGCTACAGAAATTATGATACCGCGGACCAAAGGCGGACCGCCTGCAGAATCCGCCGCCATGCACGTAGAATAAGAGATGGAGCTTTTTCTGGTTAGGGTTTTGGGCTTCATACGGAATGAAGATACGAGCAGATACTGGTGGTTCGGACGAAATAACAACGTCTTTGGATCGCACGCCGGTGGTGGGGTCTTTTCGCAGTCGGGCTCAAATAACTCAACCCGGCCGTCTTTGTAAACCCGGAAGAATCGGAATTCTTTTGCAATTTTCGAGTCGCTTGATGCCATGTTATTAATTTGAAGCTTCGGTTTGAAATATAATCATAAAAGAGAAGAAGGGTTCTTTGTGTTTGTGCTGTTTGATCTTCCAAATATAGATAAAGGATTTAAGTGGGTTACACGACTGTCGTTTTTAGGCTAACCAAACCAACAAATGAAAGAAACCAGTCACCAACTCTTCTTTTTCCTCCCTTCTCATCTGGTGGAAGAGAGGAAAACAATTAAAAAATCTATTTCTGCGCCACTTCATGCTTGTTACAAGGACAGAATACTTGGGAGTTATTATATCAACTACACAATAAATAAATGATGGTATGATATATATGTTTTTATTTTGAAAAAGTAACATGTAAATGGTAATTATATTAAATTCAATTAAACATATTATACATATATTAGTTGGTTGTATTACCTCTAATGTATTCTAGAATTCTTCCCAACATTAATAGAATTGTTCGAAGGATTAATGAATTAGAAGGATTAGGATTTAGTATTCGGTTGAGTTTTTATTTGAACACTGAATTAATAGTTAGGATTATTTTAATTTTTTATTTTTTATTTCTCTTGTCTACCAGTTTTTACTCTCTTATTTCTTTTTTCAATTTGTCTTTATTTTATTGGGGTTAGAAACTCGCTCTTTTTTTTTTTCACACACTAAAATCACCGACAATGGATCCACCCGATAACTAGTGGTGGTTTAAACCCCCACTAGAGAAAATAATTTCAAAAAAATTAAAAAAATTACTTGAGTTACTAATTATCCCTGTTAAATTTATAAAAACAGCCCTATAAACTTATAAGCCCATATAATTTAAAGATAAAAATCCTCTCATGATCTGATCATATCTGAGCTTTGAAGAATCTTTTGACATTTATACAGTATTATTTATGTATGGTTAAAATTTACTTAATTATTATATTCTCATTTATTTCCCACTAATCATATAAAATATATTTGCTCAAATAAAAGATCATATCAGGAGAAAACCTAATCCAAAATTTAAACTTTAACTTTGAGAAAATAAAAATCCACATTTTAATTAAAAATAAAACTATTAAAGAGACAATCGCTCATTTGGGTGTTTTATAAGTGAATTAGAAATAGCACACCCAAAACAAAGATAAATGGATGAAAATACTGCATACTTTATTCATATTGAAGTTGCCTTTTATAGGCGTTACGTGAACAAACTTGACAAAATAACAAGGGCCACTATCCACCAAATACTGCCGCAACTCTCCAGTAACTATAACCTAAAGAAAAGGTAAACATAATCTTGCAAATAACACTACTAAACTTCCCTAGGACTAGGACCGCAAAAGCATTTTATTGACACAATTAAAAAATTTCCAACAGATTTTATTATTATTTAATTTAGTCCCATTAAATTTATTAAAATAATCTTTACAAATCACTAATCTATAAAAATTTAGTTTTTATATTTTATCATTATGCAATTTAAACTCTGATAAATTGTTTTCATGAAGCCGCCACTAAGTTCATCACTCTTTCGAACCTTTTAGTCGTCGTAAGGAGCTAGAGTAAGTTTTACAGAATTAAGGCATGCGAGAGCTCATTGTAAATATAGAAAATTCTTATCCTGTAGACCTTCTTAATTCTCTTTTATCATGATAATATATGCTTTTATATAAAATTTATTTACCTCTAAAAAGAATTTTAAAATGCGGCTCCACGCATCTTTATCATGATCCGGTATATCTTTAATAAAGCTGAAGCCTGAAGGCTTGTAGCTTTCAAACAGAAAAAAAATGATTTTGATGACCTTTTTTTCCGGTAAAAAAGAAAAAAAAAGAAAAAAAAGAAAAAAGTAATCAGCGGTTGCATATGTGGAAGGCATCAACTCACAATGGACAACTAGAGATGACAAAAATCTCTACCGGCACCGGTACTCTCGGGAATTTTTTCTATTTGGGGAGGGTACGGAAATAATTTTATACCCAATTTCTTGTTGAGAGAAGGGACATGGATGAGGTGGAATCTCCATCCCCTCCCCATTTCTCCCATTTAAAATTTTAATTTTCTTTTTATTTTTTTAAAATTACTAGTAAATAAATAATAAATTTTGAATTATAAAATTATAAATATTGGTAAAAATAACTCATATCAAAATATTTATATTATTAAACTTTTAGGCCTAAATAACTAATTAAAGTCTTAAAATTTTTATTTAGGACATTAAAAAAGCCGGGTAAATTCTATTAGCCCAAAAATTTAATTTTAATTTTATTTTATTTTATTAAAAATATTAATTAAGTATCTACATTTATTTTATTGTTGATATAAACGTAAATTATTTTTATTTTTATTGTAGGATTATGAAGATTGACAAAGATAATTATTTTGATAATTTGTATTTTGCATGTGACTTTTTTAATGGATCTGTATTAATATAAGATATATTTCAAACTTTACTTTTATTTGAATTTTTAATTTTAATATAATTAACTCAAAATCGAAAGTAAAAAAATGTATTAGTTATTCAGGGATTGGAGACCCTCGGGGATCCCCTGTTATTATTCAGAGAGGGGATAAGGATTCTCTCAAGCAATTCTGACGGAAACCGGGACATACGCAAAATATCAGGGATGGGTACGAGGAGATTGGTCCCCTCCCCTCCCCACCCCTGCCCCCGCCCCATTGCTATCCCCATGGACAACAAATCTAACCAACTCAAATTAATGAATTTTGAATTTATGCCACCATGCGCTAATAGAGCATCATTCTATTAATTATGTCGTCATCACTGACATCAAGTCTAAATCCATATTTGGAGCAGATCAAGAAAGTCCTTTAAAAATATCTTTAATTTTATACATATTAAGAATTTAAGATATATTAAAATTAAATATTTAAGAATTTTTAATATTTTATTTATATATATAAACCCGACCTTATATTTTTTTTTCTCTCTTATGTTTTTTTTTAAAATTTTCCATTGCACTCTCTTTCTTTCTCCTCTTCTCTTGGTTTTTTAATCCCTCACTTTTGGTTTGATTTTTTTTTTCTCAATCACAAAAACATTTGTTGGGGGGACTTAATATAAGATTTATAGGTATTTAAAGATAATGAAACAACAATCAACGATGAATGCTGTTAATATTACTTTTATTAATATTATCATTATTAACATTTATTATTATTATTAAATTTTATTAACTTTATTATTTTAGTTACTATTAATTATTTTTATTATTATTATTATTATTATTATTATTATTATTAACAACAATAATGATAATATTGTTAACAAAAATAAATTAATTATTTTTATTAATTATTATTTTTATCATTATTTAATAATGATAATATTAATAAAATAATAATAACAATAATTAATAATAACTAAAATAATAAATTTAATAATTATTATTATTATTACTATTAATGACATTTAAAATAATAAAAATAAATATGATTTGAACAAGGGTAATTTGGAAAATATAAAAAAATTAGAGGGATATAAAAGTAAACATATATTTAATTCTCATTTCTTCATTTTCATTCTCAACCCCCCGTGGGAATGGGATTCTCATTTTTTATTCCTAAATTATGTGGGACCCACATATTTTATTCTCATTCTCAAATTACATTTTATCAAGTAAACATGAGTTTTATTCGTATTCCTTCATTCTTATTCCCTAAACCCTCAAGTAAACACACCATTAAAGAAATTGTGAGCAGCTGCTTCGGGAAAATTGCTAGCCCATAAACAAAAAAAATTATAAAAGTACAACAATATACTATATCTTTTATGCTTTCAAACATTTAGCGAGATGAATTCGGAGAGAGAAATGGCTCATAAAAAAATAAAACGAAGAATGAGGGATTAAATATTTTTAATATTTAATTTCAATAAAATTTATCATCAATTTATCTTAAATAAATCGAATATTAATTGAGTATAAATTAAGAATATTTTGAAGAGACTGTTCACCCGCTCCATCTTTATTATAGGATTGATAATCATTATTTGATTTTTTTTCAAAATTTGTGCCACTAAAAAGGAAAATAAAGCAGCATAGTTAGTGGAGCATGAAAACGAATACCGCTGTCACATAAAATGCCACGATTATGCTGCTAAGTAGAAGTCAAAATTGATTTCCTCCCTCCTCCCTCTTATATTTGAAAGCACACATTTCATTCTAACGCAGATATAAGAGATTGATTAAAAGTCCATACCGTATGTGTTGGAGGAGCATGATTGCCACCAATAATGGAGTAGGTATGGCCATGTGGGAACGTTCGGTAAACGTTTTCTCTTCAGTTTTAACATGGAAAATACTTGGTATAAAGAAAGATGAAAGAAAGATAAGAAAAATGAAAAAGAAAAGAAAAGAGAGAAAGTGGGTGGATAGAGAGTAATATGCATCTATATATAGAGTTGTTTTTAATTATGCTATTTTTAGTTGATTCTCATTAATCTCAACATCTTTGTTATACAGTATAACAGTTTTTGTTTTGATAATAATAATGATTGAAATTCTTTCTTTCACCTAGGATATTGTTTTGACGGAAGAAGATGACGATGGGGATGGGGATGATCAAGTTGAGGCAAACGATTCAGAATTTGAAGAAGTTGTTTTAGAGGATGATCGAACATATTCAAGATATGATGATATCATTTTGTATATACATTTAAGATTTTTTTTACGTAAAAGATACTTTAAAATTGATATTTTTGTTGTATTTTTGAATGATGAATGTGATTTTATGAATTTTTGAGATTAATGAAGTCACATTTAGCATATCTTGTATATTATTGTTATGTTTATTACGTTATTTTCCTATTACAGATATTTCAATGATAAAAATAAAAAAAATTAATGAAATAATATTACTGAATTAAATAAGGGGGGTCATTAGACAACAAGATAAGACTATTTCCGACAGTGTATATTTTATTTCCGAGGGCAAGTTGCAGTTGAGAATAAATTCAACTAGTTTTATCTTATCTTATTTCCGAGGGCTTTTAATTCCATTTTCGACGGTGATACTCTCGGAAATAATTTTTTTCTTCGACGGCTCATTGGAAATTCTACATTTCCGATAAGACTTAATACGACGAGGATCGCCGACATGTCCCACTCGAAAATGAGTTTTTCCGAGAGGCTTTGAGTATTTCCGAGGGTATTTGCCCTCGGAAAAAACCCATTTTCTTGTAGTGTTGTTTCGAATTACATTTTTATTTTTTATTTTTTATTTTTATATAATTATTTTGTTTAGAGTAAATATTATTTAGGGTAAGACTTCTAACTAATATCCTCTTATTAAGTGTATTTTTTATTTTTCTACTTCTGAAATTTTATGTCCACTTCATAATATAAAAAAAAATTGATGAATGAAAAATAATATTTACGAGAAAATTGATGAATGACGAGCACCGGTCAAGATAGTCCATCGAATTCTCAATCCCGCTTGGCGCTAAAAAAAGTCATCAATTTGTACGGTGCATGACCGTTCTCCCCTCTAAATCCTCTCCCCTATAGCAATCCGAACAAAGAACTCATAACATTTGAAAATCAAACCACTCCCAATCAAGACTCGCCTCACGATGCTGCCAGGTTTTCCCAGCGAGATCCTCTGTTTTCTTCAACTTTCTTCCCCCATCACCCCAACACATACTTCACATTCCCTACCGTGTCTGATTCAAATCATTATCCCAAATTAACTAACATTTACAGGAGGCGCATCTCAATAAAACAATTAAAAAAAAAAACAAAAGTAAAAATACGTGACAGACCTTTGAAGGAAAATGAATTGGAGGCGGTGCAGGAGTGTGGGCGACGTAAGGATTGGATGCGTCGATTGAGGGCATGGTATTTCGGTAATTATGAGTATTGGGAGCGTGCGATTCAGTCACCAAGCCGTTTAAAGGATCCGACTCCGAGACCAAAGCAGAATCAGTATCTATAACATTAAGTACCTGAGACTGCTCGACACGTTGTTGGATCAGATCCAGGACGAAATTGAGCTAGCTCTCCCGGTGGTCGAAGAGATCCGGACTGTGTCGAGCTATCGGCGAATCACCGGATAAAAATAAGCATTGGCTTGGCGGTGAACATCTTCCGGCGTGGGGAAATTCGGATCGGAGGAGTGGAGGTCAGAGACTGGGAGGAACCAGAGAGGACGAGAATCAAGGGTTTGGGTTTCGTTCGTCTATGTCGTGATTGAGGTGAAGGAAAGGGGAGACTTGCGCAATTTTTTTCGTTTGAGAAAAAAATAATAACAGAAATTCTTTGGCTTTGATATTTTTTTACTGTTTGGTTGTCAAGTGAGGTGAGGGGTTGGTGGCTTTGAGTGGGAGGATTGTTAAGTGTGAAGTTACATAAATGCCCTTGTATGTGGAAGTGGACCCAATGGATGTCTATTTTGGTTTTGGACTTTTTTGTCTTTTCGATAATCTTCTTGCTGTTGTTGTTTCAATTTTCCAATGAGTTCCTAAACGACGTTCATTTTTTCCTTATTACAGATCTTAAACGAAGTTGTTTTTAAAGCACAGGTGAAATTATCATTTTATCCTTACGACATTAGCAACATCTTAACGGTTTGCAGACGGAGCTGGAAATGTGAAAAAAAAATAAATTTAGGTGGAGCGCAGTACAAAAAATTAAGATTTGTGTATTTGTGAAAAAGTAAAAAAAATCTGATAGACAGTGGATATTTTCCCTTATTTTTTCCGAAATACAGTATCTTCCTTTCTCTCTTTTCTACCATATAAAGTATATAGGTCACAGTACAAAGGCCTCCCTATATTATTTTTTTTTTTCAGCTCAATTAATATTTCCTATGGATTCCTCAAACTCGAAGCCTTGAAAGTCTCCTATGTTTAAAATATACTAAGTAGCCCAAGACGTGTCTCCTATGTTTAAAATATACAAAGACGGCAGAGTGGAGAGGCTTACAGGCAACGAGATAGTTCCCCCATCCTTTGATCCAGAAACAAACGTTGATTCCAAAGATGTTGCGTATTCACCCGAAAATAATCTATTTTCTAAAAGGAGGCTTTTTACATCCCGAAAAACACAAATAATCCAAACCATAAACTCCCATTAGTGGTTTATATCCATGGCGGAGGGTTTTGCATCTTTAACAAATATTATTTCGCCTTTCATCCTACTTTACCATAATTATGTTAATAAACCGGGTCTCCATAAGCTAAGGTTATTGCATTCTTCGTTGACCATCGACGAGCCCGAGAATCCCATTTTCCCTTGTGCTCACGAAGATTCATGGGCACTCAAATGGGTTGCTTCCCATGCTAATGGACAAGGCTTAATCAAGAGACGATCACAAAGATTGGCTTAACCATTATGCTGATTTTAAGCGAGTGTTTATTTATAAGGGGGACAATGTACTGAGGTAATATAGCTCATCATATGGGGATGAGACTCAACGAGAAATTCTCGACGGTTTTAATGTTGTTGGTATTCTTTTAGCTCATGCCTATTTTTTGGGGAAAAGAACGAAAAATTGTTTATTGGTGATGAGACAATGCGAAGCATTTTCCCAAAGAAACAAAACAAGAGCATTCATAGAGAAGATGTGGCTTTACAGCCGCTTGTCCTGGTACAAGTGGGTGCGATGATCCGCTAATTAACCGTTTGTCGGTTCGAGTCTGACCAGCGAGCCTCGGGTGCAAAAGGGTGGTGAGGTTCATGTTGCAGAGAAGGATTTGATGAGAGATAGAGGATGGTTTTGTTATGAGAAGTTGAAGGAAAGTGGTTGGGGAGGTGAAGCGGAGATCGTTGAGTCTAAAGGAGAGCCGCATGTCTTCTATTTGCTCAATCGCACTTGTGACAGTCTTCTATTTGCTTGTGGCTATGAGGAAGAAGATTGCTTCCTTCTTCAACGAGATTTAGAGCTGAATTCCTCATATGGATTGTTGAAATAAGCTACCGCAATTTATCTGCTGGAAATTACAGCACTTCTAAAGTTATAGCGTTTCTCTTTCTTTTTATTTTTTTTTCCCTTCACCACATGGAAGGATAGGTATTTTCCTAAATTCATATCTGTGATATATATTTCACACTCAGACTTTGATTTGGTGTGTATATGATGTGGTTGTGTCCATTGTTTTTGTATGTTATGGCATGGTTGTCTTCCAGTTTTGCAGATTCAAATCTTAAGATGAGGAAAAATTAATATTTATAAATATTATTTTTAACATAAGGCAAGAAAACACAAAACTCTGACTCGTAGACCTTTAGCTGGTTGTATGCACTGTTCAACCAGCACAAACATGTTCGCCGAATTAACTTTCTGTCGTCATGTTTCTTTTCTTTTTTAAAAAGATAGGATGAACAAAATACAAATTAATTTGTAGTCCCTGTTATTTTTAAGATTCGAAATTTAGTTGATTAGCACAAGAAACGTACTTAAGATGATCAAATTGAATGGCAATAAAATCAGTTTTTAATTTATTCACGACAATGAAATAAAGAGTAATTAAATATGCACATCAAATTATCCATCCACTGCAATGTCGTTCATATATTTTTTTTTTCTTTTATTGTATATGTCATTCATATTTAATGACTCTTTATTTCCTCACCAACCCAACATTTGCTTATTGTCCTGCTAACCAACTGGACCATCATATATTATGAACTATATTCAATGTTATTTAATTATATAGCTGCTTGTACTCCAGTGTTCTCTCTCTATCTCTCTCTTTTTTTTTTTTGGCTTTTTAATAACTATTTTAATTAATCAAGCTTATGAATAATGAGGATTGAATATTAAAGAGTTGAATTGTGTAGGAGCCAATTTGTGAAAAAGAAACTACAGTTTGATTCGATTTATCCTATTATTGCTTTGCTTTGGTTTTGGTTTTGGTCTTGGACTTTTGGTTTGCTTATGCGAGCTGTGCGCCGCCGCTGGGGCTGTAGCCTCCTGTAGCTGCTGCTCTATTCGTCTTGCTTTTGCTCTAGTTGAAACCAAATTACCTACTCACTGCGCCAATGTGTTTGCTTCTTTATATGATAAATAAATGAAAAAAAAAAACACTGACCTTTAACGCGTGGCAAGATGGGACCCGTCACGTGCCTCTTGCCATCACAATTCTAACCTCCCTCTCCCATTTCCTTAGCTTTGGGAAGTGAAAAACTTATATAAGATATGGTCTTAATTGATAAAACCAACCAATAAATGTATTTCGTGTGTTCTAAATAATTTTTCTTCTTTGTATTATGATTGGTGAGTTTTAAAAAGGAGTGTGTAGATAATTGCAGTACACTCTTCCCGTGTTTAAGTTTTTTTTCTCTTGGTTGATGATAAGTATCAGGTTGACAAAAAACACAGATTGAATTATTAGGCAAAAGTCCATGTCAGCGGCCGGATTGTGGTCCACATACAGCATCGTCATCCACATTAGTACAACCTAATTGCATACATGATCATCATTAGGATTTGTTTAATCAAAATGGTTGCCTTAATTAATCACCTTTCATTGTTATTCCACCGTCTGCAAGATGGATGGATACCCCATGCCCATTGTTTCAAAAGAACTGACTTAAAGCGACCACACAGCAATTATCACGTTATCAGTTGTCATTAGGTCACATCTGTGGAGAAATTCGCAAAAGCTCTTTCACGTGGGCTGGAATTAATTGAGTTTTGTTTTCATCGCCTCCAATGTTACGTTACGTACCCAGCGCCCGTCGAGTGGGCTCCTCCTACTGTAATCGCACGCAACCCATCCCACCCATTATTGGTTTCACGGATTCGGGTTCCATTCTTATTATCGGGTTCTTGATATTTTAAGGAGTGCTGCTAAATAGCTGAAAGAACGAGAGAGACGAGAGAAACTACCGTCCAAACTGCCGTTTTTCTTTGTCTCTCTCTCTTCTGTCAGCTTTTTTTCTCTTTCTCTTCTCTCAGCACAACACTCGTTCTCTCGCCTTTCTCTCATTTTTCTTACTATTTAACATTTTTCTATTTTAAGTAAGAATAAACAATTGAATACACATACGCATGTATTATAATTAAATATATATATATATATATATATATACACACGGCGCTGGCTAAGTTACAGATTCCGTAACTTACAGATCCAACTGTAGCCAACTCCTATTGCCTGCATTTGCACGGTTTTTCTGTCTCCTCAAGACACGTGTGTTACTTCCCATTGAATGCGTACGTTACAGAAGATAATATTATATTTACTTAATTGAGATATTTATATTTATAAATAAATAATTATTTTTAATTTTTAATTTAAATAATAAAATTTTATTCCTAATAAATTAATTAATATACTAACTAAATATCTTAAATTAAGAGATATTTTAAGATACAACAAATATATCAGTTTAGTCATTTAATAAATAAATAATTTTATAATATAATATTTATTTTTAAAAAATATTACGTAAATAATGATTATATTAAATTAATTCAACCACTGCATGCATCAATTAATTAATTGCAATAGAGATGACTCAATAAAATAAAAACAGTAATTCAGTCCTGCACAGGCCAAATCCTTTAGTTATCATCTTTACAAAAACAAACGCCCTCCACATTTTGTGCTCTGCTTCTTCTCCATGGATTCCACCAACCCATCATCAGAAGTCGCCCATGACTTATCTCCTTTGATAAAAGTACACAAAGACGGCAAAGTAGAAAGGCTTATGGGCACCGATATCGTTCCCCCATCACTTGATCCCAAAACAAACGTTGATTCCAAAGACGTTGTGTATTCTCCTGAAAATAATTTATCTGCTCGGCTTTACCTCCCGAAAAACACAAATCAAAACCAAAAACTTCCCCTTCTTGTTTATTTTCACGGCGGAGCTTTTTTCATCGAGACTGCTTTTTCACCAACTTACCATAATTACCTCAACGACTTGGTCTCTGAAGCTAACATCATCGCAGTCTCGGTCGACTACCGAAGAGCCCCAGAGCATCCTCTTCCGATCGCTTATGAAGATTCATGGGACGCAATCAAATGGGTTGCTTCCCATGTTGACGGAAATGGCCCCGAAGATTGGCTCAACCGTAATGCTGATTTTCAGCGAGTGTTTTACTCTGGGGACAGCGCTGGTGCTAATATTGCCCATCACATGGCGATAAGAAACGGTCGAGAAATTATCGACGGCTTTAATGTTGTTGGTATTGTCTTGATTCATCCATACTTTTGGGGTGTTGAACCTGTTGGTTCCGAGACTACTGATGTTAAAATAAGAGCTGGAACGGAGAGATTTTGGCGATTTGCTTGTCCAAGCACAAGCGGGCTCGATGATCCGTGGGTTAATCCGTGTGCCGACGGTTCGAGCCTCGCGAGCCTGGGGTGCGCCAGGGTGCTGGTGTTTGCTGCGGAGAAGG
This sequence comes from Atalantia buxifolia, assembly GCA_030444775.1. NCBI lineage: Eukaryota > Viridiplantae > Streptophyta > Magnoliopsida > Sapindales > Rutaceae > Atalantia > Atalantia buxifolia. Next base: position 21,251,543 of record CM059838.1, read on the forward strand.
ATTTCCTGTGCGCTAGAGGATGGTTTTACTATGAGAAGTTGAAGGAAAGTGGGTGGGGAGGCCATGTGGAGATAGTTGAGTCTAAAGGAGAGCAACACGTGTTCCATTTGTTCAATCCCACTTGTGAAAAAGCTGGGTCTATGCTCAAGAAAACCTGTTCTTTCTTCAATCAGGATAAGCCTTAAAACTGAAGAGTTATTTGCTTTGGGTCGGCAAATATTTGGGAGGAAAGATGAAAAAGGTAATTATAACTCTAGTGTGCGTGTGTGATTTTCTTTCCTTTTTTTTTTCCTCAGAAGAAATAAGCATAGGTTGATTGCGGCTCAAAATACAAGTGGGATTCCGTGGAATCAGAATTCGGAAAAGGTTTTGGCCTTCTGGAATCATTGATGTATTAATAATTTGATTCAATCGTAAATCAATTTAGACAACTTGATCTATTAGTAGTACTGTTCACAGAGTCCATCGATTTCTCTTTGATTTCGGATCAGAATATATCCAATATGAGCTCTGTTTCTTTCAATTTTCAGCAACTTCATTCATTTCACTTAGCAAGTTATCCTACTAATCCGGAGATTTGCTGATAAAAGATAATCATGATAGCGGTCGGAGACAGTTGACTGCCGGTCTTCATAATTGTTTTATTAATTAATAAAAATAAGTTAAATAAAATTAAAGTATTAAATAAATATGACTTGTATGATTGTCAATAATCTATAATACAAATATAGAGAAATAAATATTTCTGTATGCCAACGTGATGAAGATGAAAATTTACTTTGTCATGTCTGTCGTTCAGAAGAAAAACAAAAATTGTGATTTCTATTGGATAGAGCAAGAAAAAAATTATCAATAATTTTATATTGGAAATGCCACAATTTCTTTGAAGTCGAAAAATATGTAATGCCTAAACAAGATATGCTCAATCAAGATATGTAATGCCTAAGCATAAAATATGCAATAATTTGGTCGTTGATAGGAAGGATAATTTGCTTGCCACTTATTGACCAAGAGACGTGGAGCCAAGCCAAATCAGAGTTGGTGAGAAATAAAGAGCGTGGTTTAGATAAATCCACAAAGAAGGCAGTGCTCTTACCAAACAAAATTTTCTACTATCTTCAACGAAAACTGGTACGATTTTTGAAATTACAGTTTTGGTTATGATAATTAAAGGATTAAAATCTTACCAATCCTCATATTATCTTGTCCCAAAAGAAAAAAAAAAAGAAATTTAAAGAGAGTGGTTTGGCACTTACAAAACTATTACAAGGTGACCTGTCAATAATAAACTCTATTAATTCTTTTAATTTGCTCAATTATTATTTTTTTAAAACTAATTACACATAGAGATATTTACAATTATTATTCCTTCACAAAAATGATATTTCGCAAAAGAAAAAAATTTATAAATATTTTAATCCTCACAATATTTTAATTTTAATGGAACTTAAACCGCTGCCTCACCAGTGTGAAGACAAGCATATCAACCACTCGGCCTGACTTGCTCAATTATTGTTAATTATTTAATTATATATCTCACAATTTTATTCATTATTTAATTATATATCTCACTTCATAACTTCTTTTTCATTTTGTTCTTAATGAGTTATCGTAACATTTGTCTTGATTTATATGGGCCTAATTCTATTTGTTTGGACACTATTTTTTTCCCTTTATCATTTTTTTTTTATTTTTAAAATTGTAAACGATATCCACTCTTGCTGTCGTCCACACACCAAATCTTGTCTTCACCTCTACATATTTTTCTGCTCCATATTCCAGTCTCCTTCTCCACTTCTCCTGGAGGCCAAACAAAGCCCGTCAATATTTTTCTGCACTTTTTCTCTACCCATGGATTCCACAGAACCGGCAGCAGAAATAGCCATAGACCTCCCCACGATAAAAGTATACAAAGATGGCAAAGTAGAAAGGCTCAAAGGAAATGACATCGTTCCCGCATCATTTGATCCCAAAACAAACGTTCATTCCAAGGACGTTGTGTATTCACCAGAAAACAATCTATGTGCTCGGCTTTACATTCCAAACCAAGGACAAAACCAAAACCAAAACCAGAAACTTCCCCTTCTTATTTATTTTCATGGCGGAGGCTTTTGCATCCAAACCGCCTTTTCTCCCACTTACCACAATTACCTCAACAACTTAGTCTCTGAAGCTAACGTCATCGCAGTCTCGGTTGATTATCGGAGAGCCCCGGAGAATCCTGTCCCTTGCGCTCATGATGATTCATGGACTGCACTCAAATGGGTTGCTTCCCATGTTAACAGAGAAGGCCCTGAAGATTGGCTCAACTGTTTCGCTGATTTCCAGCGAGTGTTTTTCTCTGGTGACAGTGCGGGCGCTAATATAGCTCATCACATGGGCATGAGACATGGTCGAGAAATTCTCGATGGTGTTAATGTTATTGGTATTGTTTTAATTCATCCGTATTTTTGGGGCAGAGAAGCTGTTGGTAATGAAACAGCTGACGCTAAGACGAGAGACTGGGTCGCGGGATTGTGGAGATTGGCTTGTCCAAGCAGCACAAGTGGGTGCGATGATCCGTGGATTAATCCTGTCGTTGCGGGTTCGGATCTAGCGAGCCTGGGATGTGCCAGGATGCTGGTATTTGTTGCAGAAAATGATTTTCTGAGATCTAGAGGATGGTTTTATTATGACAAGTTGAAGGAGAGCGGGTGGAGGGGCAATGTGGAGATTATTGAGTCCAAAGGAGAGCAACATGTGTTCCATTTGACCAATCCCACTTGTGCAAATGCTGTGGCCATGCTTGAGAGAATTGCTTCTTTCTTGAATCATCAGGAGAAGGCTTGAATTCATATGCCTGTAATTATAATTATAATTTTCAATTTCCCTTTTTTTTTCCCTGTCAGTTGCTATTTACGGGAAATAAATACATTTGTCCTCCGTCCCCCCCCCCCCCCCCAACTTTAAGGTGCAAAGGAAATTTATTAATTAGAAAAAGTATGACAATTCTCAGATAATAAATTGAGCACAGAATTTAATATTATAAGGGGTGTTTGTATTATAAAGCAGATTGTTAGAACTCCGCCCTACTAACCACTAACCATTTCTGAAGATAGCATTTATTCTTTCTATTTGAACACAATATTTGTATTCACAAAAATATAAATAATTTAAAGATAATTGTGACTACCCTTATAATTTGAAATAATTTCACTTGAATAGTATAATTTATTTGAAAATTACTTTTCAATGCTCTTTTAAATTTGTAATGCGATAAATTTTTTTAACATAAATATTCAAAATCTATTTCTATTAAGCATAAAATATAAAATCTAATAGATTATTTAACACAAATCAAATAAACAAGCTGTAATTATAAACTTTATATATAGTGCAACACTAATAAATGATAGAATTAAGTACATATATTTAAATGTCATAAATTGCATTAATAAACTAATGAGTGAAATTGTTTATTTAAAAACAATAGTGGCTGATCTATTGGTGGTTTGTACTGTGCTATAGCTTGATATAGAAAAAAAATGAAAATTCAATTATGTTAACTAAATTTACAAATATGCCATCAATGATTAATTAAAAGAGTGTCATTCAAATTAAAAAAAAAATAACTTAATTCACTTTTCGTTCACTTTAATTGACAACAATGCCAAAAGCCAAGAGTGAAAAAGAATTGATAGCCCCCTTCACGATTCTTCATCTTCTTGATTTTTCAATTTCTTTAGGTTTATATCTTTTTCTTCTAGTATTGTTCCTGCTTCCATTTTTTTATTCACAATAGGGTGTGCATTTTCAGCCATGAACTTTATCAAGACATCACTTAACAAGATGATAGAAAATGAGTTTGTTTTAAATTGTACGACTGTCTATGCTAAAAGAGAAATTATAAATACTATTGATTTAGATTCTACAGTTAATGAGTTTTATTGTTTGAAATCTCGAAAAATACAACCTTAGTAGTATTTTTTATTTTGAATTACATTTTTATTTTTTTACTTTTTATATAATTATTTTGTTTAGAATAAATATTATTTGGGGTAAGATTTCTAACTAATATCCTCCTATTAAGTGTATTTTTTATCTTTCTACTTCTAAAATTTTATTCCCACTTCATAATATAATTTAAAAAAAAAAATTAGTCTGAGGTAATCTAAAATCATGGGTCCGCCTCTGAAATCCATATCGTATTTCAGGAGAGGAGGCTAAGCCATCAATTAATCAATCACAACATTATTTTTTCCGAAATACAGCTTCTTCCTTTCTCTCTTTTCTACCATATAAAGTATATAGGTCACAGTGCAAAGGCCTCCCTATATTATTTTTTTTTTTTTCAGCACAATTAATATTTCCTATGGATTCCTCAAACTCAAAGCTAGCAGCTGAGGTAGCCCAAGACGTGTCTCCCATGTTTAAAATATACAAAGACGGCAGAGTGGAGAGCTTAGAGGCAACGAGATAGTTCCCCCATCCTTTGATCCAGAAACAAACGTTGATTCCAAAGATGTTGCGTATTCACCCGAGAATGATCTGTGCGCTCGGCTTTACATCCCGAAAAACACAAATAATCTGAATCATAAACTCCCGCTAGTGGTTTATATCCATGGCGGAGGCTTTTGCATCTATTCTGCCTTTCATCCTACTTACCATAATTATGTTAAAACCTGGGTCTCCGAAGCTAAGGTTATTGCAGTCTCCGTTGACCATCGACGAGCTCCTGAGAATCCTGTCCCTTGTGCTCACGAAGATTCATGGGCTGCACTCAAATGGGTTGCTTCCCATGCTAACGGACAAGGCCCTGAAGATTGGCTTAACCATTATGCTGATTTTAAGCGAGTGTTTATTTATGGGGACAGCGCTGGAGGTAATATAGCTCATCATCTGGGGATGAGACTCCGTCGAGAAATTCTCGACTGTTTTAAAGTTGTTGGTATTCTTTTAGTTCATGCCTATTTTTGGGGAAAAGAACCTGTTGGTGATGAGACAACTGATGCCGAAACAAGAGCATTCATAGAGAAGATGTGGCGAGCTGCTTGTCCTGGTACAAGTGGGTGCGATGATCCGCTAATTAATCCGTTCGTCGGTTCGAGTCTAGCGAGCCTCGGGTGCAAAAGGGTGCAGGTTCATGTTGCAGAGAAGGATTTGATGAGAGATAGAGGATGGTTTTATTATGAGAAGTTGAAGGAAAGTGGTTGGGGAGGGGAAGCAGAGATCGTTGAGTCTAAAGGAGAGCCGCATGTCTTCGATTTGCTCAATCGCACTTGTGACAGTGCTGTGGCTATGAGGAAGAAGATTGCTTCCTTCTTCAACGAGATTTAGACCTGAATTCCTTATATGGATTGTTGAAATAAGCTACCGCAATTTATCTGCTGGAAATTACCGCACTTCTAAAGTTATAGCGTTTCTCTTTCTTTTTATTTTTTATTTTTCCCTTCACCACATGGAAGGATAGGTATTTTCCTAAATTCACATCTGTGATATATATTTCACACTCAGACTCTGATTTGGTGTGTATATGATTGTGTCCATTGTTTTTGTATGTTATGGCATGGTTGTCTTCCAGTTTTGCAAATTCAAATCTTAAGCTGAGGAAAAATTAATTTCACGCCTAACAAATCGGTCATTACAAAAGTACTATTTATGAAGTAAATGACGTGTTTGGTATTACTTTTTCAATAATGATATGCTTACAACAATGAGTACAAAACTTAAAATAGCGAGGACCTTTTTGTAATTTTCTTTGAAATTTTTATGATACTTTAGAATTTGTGGGTTTTATCAATTTTGATAAATTGGAGCATTTCTCCTTCCATCTTTTCTGCATCTATCCTTAAATTTCTTCAAAGTTTTAACTATATATATTTGTTCTAAATGATTATCTCGTTCATAGAAATCTATATTTAAATTAATTTCTGTATTTATAATAATTTTTCTCCTTTGAGACATAGATTAAATTTTTTCTTCTAACATTCCTAAGTTTATTCTTAAGCTATCTTCCCAGCTTAGGTACATCCTATCTAAACTTTCACATATAAATTGTAATTTGAGATCTGCATCTTGAATCAACATCTCCATATTATTATTCATTGTTTTATGCTCAATTTTGAGTTCTATTATTAGTCTTGCACCAGTCTTTTATTTCGAGGCTAGATAGAATTGATTCTATTAATGCTATCCTGTTTCCTTCTTCAAATGAATCGAATATTTCTGGATCATTAATTCCTTTTATTTCTTCATACAAGCATTTGCTTGTAGCTAATCTAGTTTTAACTATGGAAATTGTATAAGCAACTTGATATTCTTGACTAAAGTCTAGATCATCAATTACGTTTAGAAATTTATTAACAGATCTTTCCTTTTTTTTTTATGAAATTGAATGACTTTTACCACTTCCTGTCTCATAACATCTGAGAAGACAAATAAGGCCCAACATGCTTCCGTTTGTAGGTAAAATAAAAAAAGAGGGTTCAAGATTACTTACCAATGTACTATCTCTCATAATTTTGAGATAAATTCATTAATTGCCTTCAACCATAGAGAGGTCCATGGTCAGCACCGCCATAGCTCCACACATCATACAAGATCACTTCAGCAACTGTTCCAAACGACCCAACGCAACATATAGTAGACTGGCCTAATAGGATATGTCTAAGTGATTTTCTTGCAGTTGTCTCTGGAAGAGTGTTTAGTAGTAGAAAATCTTCTTCATTTAGCACAAGTATTGGCATGTAAGCTTCTTGGTTATTTTCTAAAAATATATAAGATATCTGGAAGATGATAATTTCACTCAAAAGAGTTTTATTTATTTCATGATTGAAATTGTTTACAGAGGATGATTATAGAGAATATAGATGTAGATAAAGGTTAGACATGTGATGTCCTTCCCCTCTTACATGCTTCTATTTATAATCTTAAAGAGATAAGGTTATCTCTTTTACATGACACATATTCAATTTTCCTAGTGGATCGTGGATTCTCTCTTGATAAGGTGACCCCTCTTCTTTTTATCATTGAAGACAATGGTTGTCTTATTTCTCTAGTGGCAAACAACCTTTATCTTGTTGTGATGACCTTTATCTTTTTGGAATCTTTCTTTTTGAATTATTAATGCTTTTAGGATAACACCTTTTATCTTTTCCAGGAGTTTTGGGTCTTTGTCTTGTATTTCTTCCCACTCAAAATCATTTGACATTGTCCTATTGCAAATTCTTTGCATGGTAAGTGGGAGAATTTTTTTTATTGTTTGTGAGGTTCATATGTTATGACATAAATCAACCATATATTAATTTTTTGTGGTGGGTCATTGAAACCATAAGATGATTTTTTGTTTCTTTGAAAAGCCTAAAATTAAAATATTCACATGAAAAAGATGATTTAGAAGATTATATTTCATTTTTAACTTAAATTAGTAAATATTACTAGTGAGATGGATAATGATTTCTTTAATTGAGTGGCACAATTTTAATATGTTATTGGTGTTGTTGACTTCATGAAACATATAACTTACTTCTATTAACGCCATTAAACATAGTCTCCTATATCAACAGTGACTTTTTAGGATTTGCCTACAAAGAAAACTTGAGGTATTGTTTCCTCTTGTATAATTAAAATTCTAAATGGAATTTCTCTGTTTTGATGTTTGCTTTACAAAATATATTGCAGTTATATTATTTTCTCTATTTCATGTTTATTCATAGTCTTATTCTGTTATATATAACTTCTACTAGCCTATTGGATACTCTGAATGGATTCTACTTCTTTATATTTATTTTTAAATTGTCCAAACTAATCACATATGCACAACCAGATCTTCACAAAATGGATAAAAGATGGGTCCACTTGTCAAGGTTTCATGTTCACTTAATTAAATAATGGATAGTTTTAAGAATAATTATAGCTTTAGATTAACCAATAAATTATTACTCTTATTATTATTTTTTTGTAGACATTCAGATGAATAAAGAAAGGGAGCACATGACTTTGTTAATAGTGCTTATGCAAATTTAGGAAATCCAAATATAATAGTATGTCCCTGCATTCGTTGTAAAAATGTACAACGCCACCATTTTGATTTAGTGTATGAACACTAGGTTATGAAAGGCATGGATCCTACCTATAGTACGTGGGTCCTTCATGGTAAAAGTTCTGCTTATTCTAGCGTGTTAATGAAACATGATGATAGTGAAATGACAGAAACATATCAGATCTATAAAGATTAAGTCTATTTTCAGGAAGGAAAGGAAATGTATCAGAGCACACACATGAAATTAGTTAAAAGGAGTTTATAAATCTTATCAAAGATGTTGAATCTCTATTGTATCCTAGATGTACAAAGCAAACAAAAATATCAGTAACAGTTTCTTTATTCAAACAAAAAGTTAACCATGGTATACCCAATAAAGGTTTTGATGGACTTCTTCAAATTGTTCGAGATTTCTTCCATCAGAAAACACATTTCCTAAGTCACAATATTCAATAAAAAAAAAAAACTACTCAAGACCTTTGACCTTAGGTATGAAAAAAATACATGCTTGTATAAATGATTGTTGCCTCTTTAGAAAAGAGTTGGAGAATACACATATGTGCCCTAAATGTGGTGCTTCCTGATGGAAAGTTAATGAGCGCACTAAAAAGATTCACCAACACCAAAGTTTTGTATGATTTCTCAATAATACCAAGACTTAAAAGGATGTTTAATATAATTGAGATGATAGACAACTTAGGTGGCATCAAACTCATAAAAGTCAAGATGGCAAAATGAGGCATCCGGTTGATTCATTTGCATGGGATATTATAAACAAAAATGGCTATCTTTTGCATTTGATCCCTGAAATATTAGATTTGGCCTTGCTAATGTTGGTTTTAATCCCTTCCAAGATCTTAGCTCAAGTATAATTGTTAGCCTGTAATTTTAGCCATCTACAACTTGTCTCCCTTTGTTAAACATGTCCAAGGATAGTTTAATGTTAAGTTTATTAATCCTAGGGTCAAAGCAACTGGGTAAAAACAAAGATATTTTTTTGGCACCACATGTAGAAAACTTAAAAGAGCCATAGATAAATGGAGTTAAAGTGTATGATACATTAAGTGAATCCACATTTAACTTAAGGAAAATTTTAGCGTGGACAATTAATGGTTTCCTAGCTTATGCCAATCTGTCAGGTTGGTCTACAAAAGGAAAATTGGCATGTCCTGTATATCGTCAAAATACTTGTTCGAAATGGTTGCCACATAACAAAAATTTTGCATACATGGGTTGTAGATGATTTCTTCATTTTACCATTCATTTAAGAGGAAACAAGCATGGTTTGATGATGTAATTGAAGAAGACAGCAACCTAAGATATTTACTAGTGAAGACATTTATTCTAAAGTTAAAAACTTAGTGAATGATTGGAGTAAAGAAAGAAAAAAGATGAAGAAAGATTCTTCACCATTATAGAAGAAGAAATCAATATTTTTTGACCTCTCATACTGGAAGGTATTGTGTACTAACCATATTATTTTATCTTCTTTCTATTATTCTATAATTATATAATATGTTTTAAAATAAAACATCATTAATAATTTTAAAAAATTATGAAATTTGCTAGTGTGCCATAACTTGGATGCGATGCTTATTGAGAAGAACATATGTGATAGTATAGTGAGAACATTGTTAAATATAAAAGGGAAAACAAAAGATAGTCTTAATTTAAGATTAGATTTGAAAATTTTGGATATTAGAAAGGATTTTCATCCTAAAAAGGAGAATAATGTATTGAAGTTACCTACTGCATCACACATACTCTTTAAAAAAGAGAAATCAATATTTTGCAAAAGGCTTACTAATTTAAAGCTACTTGATGGCTATGACTCAAATAGAGCTAAATGTATTTCAGTAGATGAATGCAAGGTGGTTGGACTCAAGTCTCATGATTTCCATTTTCTAATGCAACAACTCATACTCGTAGCTTTTAAAGGAATTTTACCCAAGGGTCCACAAAAAGTAATTTTTTTGATTATGTGCATTTTTTAATGAATTGCGTGACATGATCCCATATAGAAGTATATTAGAACAATTGGAATAAGAAGTGACTGAGACATTGTGCATGTTAGAGAAATTCTTTCCGCGTTCGTTCTTTGATATCATGATCCATTTTACTATTGATATAGGAAAAGAAACTCATCTATGTGGACCTCTACAGTATCATGGATGTATGCAATTGAGAGGTTTCTATATGCCACCAACTTTTTGAAAATAAAAAATGAATTTATAAAAAAATAATTAATTTATTTTAGCTCTATTATGTCTCAGGTTTATGAAAGTTTTGAAAGGATATGTTGAAAATCATGCATGACCTGAAGGGTGTATAGTTGAGAGATACATTGCTGAAGAGTATGTATCCTTTTGTGGCAAATATATAAAGCAAGCAGCTGAAATAAGTTACCCAACATGAGAGAAATGAAGAATTTGATAATAAATTATTTTAGGAGGGTGTCTCGTATCTGAAGGCAATTCTGTTGTTCTTTCAGATAAGATGTTACATATTGCTCATCAATACATTTTGTTTCACAACTTAGAGGGGTCCAACCTTGCATAGAGTAAGACTTCAGGACATTATGTAATTGTTGTTTTTCAAGTTTAAAAGATGTGAAAATTAACTTGAAGTTCATTTTTTTTTCACTAGAGAGCACTTGGAGGAACTAAAATGTATATATAAAAAAATTTTGAGAAATGAGACCATTTACGGAAAAAGCAGAAGGACACTTTTAGCACATGGTTAAATAATAAGGTCGTAAGTAATGTAGTTTTACTTTTTACAAATATTCAATACATATGTTTCTAAACTTATACTTAACAATTTTTTTTTTTCAATAGATAACAGGGCAGAAAGGCAAACCAATTTTTCAACTATAACTTGGCTTGCAAGAGGACCAAGGAATCAAGTGATGTCATTTTCTGGATATGGTATTAATAGCCTCAAATTTTATAAAAAGGAAGCTAAAAAGTCTCGACAAGATAGTGATGTTTCACTTGAAGCAAATACAATTTGTAGACCTAGTGCAAAGGACCCTACACAAGTTGGTGGAAAAGTCACTTACTATGGAGTTTTGAAATATATATATTAGTGCTTGATTACAATACTTTTCAGGTCCCCATATTCAAATGTGATTGGGCTAACATAGTTAACGGTGTTAAAGTCGACGAAGAATTCACTTTGGTTAACCTTCACAAGGGATAAAGCCAATTTAGAAATGATCTATTCATTTTAGCTTCACAAGCTAGACAAGTGTTCTATTCTGAAGATAGTGAAAAATCAAATTGGTATGTAGTATTAAAAGCACCACGAAGAGGGTTTTAAGATTTATTATTGGCTAGTGAAAGTGATTACAGTATATGCCTACCAAGTGACTTGAGTGGGCGTGAAACTAAAAATGATAGTGAGGATCAACCTCTTAAATGGGAAGCAGTTGAGGATATAGAGTGTGATGACTAGTTTAATATATTAATTATTTATATATTCTTGAATTATAGTTTATTGTTATAAATATTTATTTTCATAAATCTGTTAATTAGTTCATTAAAATCTATGATTATTTTTATATGCTTATTTCTAAAAAAAACAAAAGGGGCTATAGCTTTGTCATTGGCATTAATATGTTGTCATAATAATATATACATTTTGTTCAACATTTAACAATTGTGCAGAAAGTAAAAGAGATAGACAACACTAAAGTACGTAATTTTTTTTTGTCTAGCTTTAAATTATAATTTTTTTATCTTCATATACTTATTTTTTCTGTTTATTCCTACATTAATTATGCTATGTATAAAGTCTCCTAGGCAAGCTTAGAAAAAAAGTAGAGATAAATTTTGGAGAAAATACAACTATTCAAGAGGAGAATGGAACATTAGCAACTAGCAATAGGGAAAATGCTCACACATCTCAATCTGATGACAGAGGCACTAAAAGGAAAAGAGGTCTAACCAAACTTAGAATGATTAAGGATCGATCTCCACCATTGAGCATTGAATTTAACGAATATGGCCGGCCAATAGGTATAAATTTTGACAAATATACATCTTTTACTGGAGTTAAAACACGAGAACATGTGCCTATTTGTATTGAAAATTGGCTTTTGGTTGACTGCGAGCTAAAAGAAGATCTTTGGTCATTAGTGCAGGCATATGATATTATGTAATAATTATCTTTATTAACAAATACATCATTTATCTTGAGATTTATTATGTTAACTACTAGTTCGCATTTTTCTTATAATTTATACAGGAAAAACTCATTGTAGATGACTCTCATTAACGCTTAACATTAAAAATGATGGGTGACTGTTAGAGACGACACAAATCAGAGTTAACAACTAAGATTAAGGAAGAAAACAAAGAACTTAACAGAGCACATTAACTTGCTCTTGTTAGGCCAAATATAACTTATAAAAAAGATTGGACTAAATTTGTCAAGTAAAGATTGTCTCTAAAATTTAGAGTTAGTCATTTGCATTGTACTAATAGTATTCAAATTAAGTTTCATGTCTATAAAAATTATACATTTTAATGTTGGATTGATAGGTTGACTTTCTTTACAATGCTCAAGAACTTCTAAAAGATTATCAATTTTTTTTCTAAACCTAAGAGTGGTTATAGATTTGCCTTTCTCATTAGGCATATTAGAAATGGATGATGATCCTGTTTCAAATTGACTTTTAGGGTTAGGAATTGGTTAACTAGATAGTTTTTATTTCTCCCTCATAGCTACAATAGTTGTTAATGGACCCAATTCATTTCAAGCTTTAAAATAGCTTTAGTGTTTCAATGTAAGGCTTATTGGGTTGACTGAATGAAATTTTGAAGTGTATCTCTAAAAAAAGGCTTCTTTATTGGGGTGCTGCAAATTGAGACATAAGTTGTTGAACAGAAGGATATGCTTGGTCAGGAGGGACGTGCGAATTCTTTATCCGGCATGCTAAATTGTTGTCCTCCTTTGTTTGATATAGTTTGATTTTGCTTTTAGAAAAAAATTGAGGTGATTCTCTAATTAAGATTAAATGTGGGTAAATGTGGACTATTAGAGGGTTTTCCATATAATTCTAATGCATGTACTAGCTCAGAATAAGCCTTTAGATAGGTTGGTAATGAAGGACAATTCTGTGCCATATGAGTTAAGTTGGAACAAAGAGCACAAACTTCATTAGCTACACTAGGATGATGATTCATTGATTGGTTTAGAGTTAAGACTTCTACTTTCTTTGAAAGATTAGCTAGAATGGCTTTCACATCAAAATCATCCTTAACTTCATGTAGACCATATCTAGAGTCTTAGAATGATTTTTCTTTTTGATTTAAAATATCCCATTGTTAAGAATTCATAGAAAGTGAACCGAAGAAACCCCAAGCAACCCTTTTATATAGATTCAAAAATTTGCCACCATTCATAGACTCTACCATACAATGATTTGATATCTATTATAAAAGTATTCTACTAGTCTACATTTCTTAAAAACATTGTGAGGACACTTAAGGAGTAGTCATTAAATCTTTCCCAACACTCATAAAATGTTCACTCTCTCTTTGATAAAATCACTTATCTTTCTCCTAAGGGTATTTGTTTTAGATATAGGGAAAAACTTGGAGAGAAATTTATTCCTCAAATCATCTCATGTAGTAATAGACTCAGTGGACAGTAAATTCAACCAAACTTTTGTTTTGTCTTTTAATGAGAAAGGGAACATATGAATCCTAATTGACTCATCGTTAAAATTTTGGAAACGGAATGTAGAGTACATTACTCAAATCGTCCAATTTTAATGGTTCTCTTTCTCTTTTAAACCCTTCAATACTTAAAATAAAAACTCAAAATTTTCATTTACAATTCTCTTTTCTAGTACAATCTTCTGATGGGCAACTAATTTTTACAACTCTTTGCATTCATCGTTGATTGTTGTTTCATTATCTTTGAGAATTTTAGTTTATTATGTATTTAATATCATTCTTTCTAGATTAATATAATTATTTGCATATATTTTTTTATGTTTACCACAGTGCTAGAGTATGAAAAGGAATTTTGAATTTCACTATATATTTTAAAAAAAAAAAAGGAAATCAATAGCCTTAACATATGCATTACATCAAGAGAAATATAGAAGCTAAATATACTAACAAAAGCAAACCATACATTTAATTTTTCTCATAAACACCGTACTAATTAATTAAAGTTGTGTGATAAACGAAACAAACTTATTGATCAACTCTACAGCTTTTTCACATTTAAGGTTGTCGAAATAGAAGCTATGCCCTTCGCCGTGACTCTCAACAAGCTCCACCGTTCCTTTCCACCCACTTTTCTTCAGGTCTTCGTAGTAATTCATAGCCACGGGTTTCAAAAAATCTTTCTCAGCCACAAATATCAAAACCCTCTCACACCCAAGCCTGGCCAGATCCTCTGCGGGCGGTTTAAGCCGAGGATCCTGCAACCCTCCGTTTGTCGGACACATGTACAACCACATCTCATCTTCTTCAGGACTAGTGCCACCGAAAAATGGATGCACCATGATCACCCCAACCACCTTTACACAGGGTAACCCGATTGACCCGACCCGAAATGCCAGAGTATGCGCAATATTCCCTCCAGCACTGCCCCCTCCAATGAAAACTCTCCCAAAATCAGCATGATCATTCAACCATGGCTCGGGTCCATTTCCGCCAGCATGGGACGCCACCCAGTTGAGTGCAGCCCACGAGTCTTCGTAACAAGCGGGTATGGGTCGATCGGGGAAGAGCCCGTATTCCACGGACACCACTATAGCGTTAGCTTGTGCAGAAACGACGCTACAGAAATTATGATACCGCGGACCAAAGGCGGACCGCCTGCAGAATCCGCCGCCATGCACGTAGAATAAGAGATGGAGCTTCTTCTGGTTAGGGTTTTGGGCTTCATACGGAATGAAGATACGAGCAGATACTGATGGTTCGGACGAAATAACAACGTCTTTGGATCGGACGCCGGTGGTGGGGTCATCGGAGGGTGGGGTCTTTTCGCAGTCGGGCTCGAATAACTCAACCCGGCCGTCTTTGTAAACCCGGAAGAATCGGAATTCTTTTGCAATTTCCGAGTCGCTTGAGGCCATGTTATTAATTTGAAGCTTCGGTTTGAAATATAATCATAAAAGAGAAGAAGGGTTCTTTGTGTTTGTGCTGTTTGATCTTCCAAATATAGATAAAGGATTTAAATGGGTTACACGACTGTCTTTTTTAGGCTAACCAATCCAACAAATGAAAGAAACCAGTCACCAACTCTTCTTTTTCCTCTCTTCTGATCTGGTGGAAGAGAGGAAAACAAGTAAACAATCTATTTCTGCGCCACTTCATGCTTGTTATAAGGATAGAATACATAGGAGTTATTATATCAACTACACAATAAATAAATGATGGTATGATATATATGTTTTTATTTTGAAAAAGTAACATGCAAATGGTAATTATATTAAATTCAATTAAATATATTATACATTTATTAGTTGGTTGTATTACCTCTAATGTATTTTAGAATTCTTCCCAACATTAATAGAATTATTCGAAGGATTAATGAATTAGAAGGATTAGGATTTAGTATTCGGCTGAGTTTTTATTTGAACACTGAATTCATAGTTAGGATTATTTTAATTTTTTATTTTTTATTTTTTATTTCTCTTGTCTACCAGTTTTTACTCTCTTATTTCTTTTTTCAATTTGTCTTTATTTTATTGGGGTTAGAAACTCATTCTTTTTTTTTTCACACACTAAAATCACCGATAGTGGATCCACCCGATAACTAGTGGTGGTTTAAACCCCCACTAGAGAAAATAATTTCAAAAAAATTAAAAAAATTACTTGAGTAACTAATTATCCCTGTTAAATTTATAAAAACAGCCCTATAAACTTATAAGCCCATATAATTTAAAGATAAAAATCCTCTCATGATCTGATCATATCTGAGTTTTGAAGAATCTTTTGACATTTATACAGTATTATTTATGTATGGTTAAAATTTACTTAATTATTATATTCTCATTTATTTCCCACTAATCATATAAAATATATTTGCTCAAATAAAAGATCATATCAGGAGAAAACCTAATCCAAAATTTAAACTTTAACTTTGAGAAAATAAAAATCCACATTTTAATTAAAAATAAAACTATTAAAGAGACAATCGCTCATTTGGGTGTTTTATAAGTGAATTAGAAATAGCACACCCAAAAAAAAGATAAATGGATGAAAATACTGCATACTTTATTCATATTGAAGTTGCCTTTTATAGGCGTTACGTGAACAAACTTAACAAAAATAACAAGGGCCATTATCCACCAAATACTGCAGCAACTCTCCAGTAACTATAACCTAAAGAAAAGGTAAACATAATCTTGCAAATAACACTACTAAACTTCCCAAAGACTAGGACCGCAAAAGCACTTTATTGACACAATTAAAAAATTTCCAACAGATTTTATTATTATTTAATTTAGTCCCATTAAATTTACTAAAATAATCTTTACAAACTCACTAATCTATAAAATTTTAGTTTTTATATTTTATCATTATGCAATTTAACCTCTGATAAATTGTTTTCGTGAAGCCGCCACTAAGTTCATCACTCTTTCGAACCTTTTAGTCGTCGTAAGGAGCTAGAGTAAGTTTTACAGAATTAAGGCATGCGAGAGCTCATTGTAAATATAGAAAATTCTTATCTTGTAGGCCTTCTTAATTCTCTTTTATCATGATAATATATGCTTTTATATAAAATTTATTTACCTCTAAAAAGAATTTAAAAAAGGGGCTCCACGCATCGTTATCATTC
The DNA here is from genome assembly GCA_030444775.1 of Atalantia buxifolia. Lineage (NCBI taxonomy): Eukaryota > Viridiplantae > Streptophyta > Magnoliopsida > Sapindales > Rutaceae > Atalantia > Atalantia buxifolia. The sequence continues at coordinate 21,268,371 of CM059838.1, forward strand.
TCCGATATATCTTTAATAAAGCGAAGGCTGAAGGCTTGTAGCTTTCAAACAGAAAAAACTGATTTTGATGACCTTTTTTTCCAGTATAAAAGAAAAAAAAAAAGAAAAAAGTAATCAGCGGTTGCATATGTGAAAGGCATCAACTCACAATGGACAAGGACAACAAATCTAACCAACTCAAATTAATGAATTTTGAATTTACGCCACCATGCGCTAATAGAGCATCATTCTATTAACTATGTCGTCATCACTGACATCAAGTCTAAATCTATATTTGGAGCAGATCAAGAAAGTCCTTTAGAAATATCTTTAATTTTATACATATTAAGAATTTAAGATATATCAATAATGTAATTTATTAAAATTAAATATTTAAGAATTTTTAATATTTTATTTTTATATATAAACCCGACCTCATATTTTTTTTCTCTCCTATGTTTTTTTTTATTTTCCATTGCACTCTCTTTCTTTCTCCTCTTCTCTTGGTTTTTTAATCCCTCACTTTTGGTTTGATTTTTTTTTTCCTCAATCACAAAAACATCTGTTGGGGGGACTTAACATAAGATTTTTAGGTATCCAACTCAAAAGACTAATCTTTCAGGTGGAGTGACTTATCTCCTTATAAACCCAAGTTTTTCCCCTTTACTAGCTAATGTGGGACACAACTCAATAATCCCCTCTCGGACGAAACTACCGCCGGACTCCGATCCTTTCGTCCGACAAAGTTGAGTTGTTTCACCACCACGTTCTGGCTACTAGGGTCTAGCTCTAATACCACTTGTTGGGGGAACTTAACATAAGATTTCTAGGTATCCAACGCAAAATACTAGCCTTTTAGGTATAGTGACCTACCTCTTTATAAACCCAAGTATCTTCTTTATTAGTCAATGTGGGATACAACTCAACAATATCTTTACTCTCTCAAGATTTGATAACTTGTCATATTTTTAAAATTGTTTTTATTTATTTTCTACAGTTAATTTTAGTTTTACCCTCCTAAATGAATATACATGAATTAGATTAGTCATCCAAAATGGAGAACAGGGAATCATAGGGATGGCAAAATACTCCACGGATTTGGGGTCTCATAGGGCTCCACCCCAAATGGAGTAAATTTTGAATAATTTTTGGGAAATGGGGTGGGGAATGTGGGAAAAATAATCCCCAAATTCTTAATAGGGTGGGGTATGATTTTGTACTCTCTATCTCGTCCCCCACGCTAATTCTCATTATCTATAAATATTTTTTCTAATTTTTATTTAATAATTTTTATTTTATCAATTACAACATTAGTTAATAAATTTTCTTTTTATTTTTGCTTGATATAAATGGGCTACAACTAAAAGAAAACCTTAAAATATAGTTTTTATTCAATCCCAAAACATTATTATGTTTTCTTTTCTCTCTTAACACGCTACTCTCTTCAAATATTTTTCAATTTTGATATCATTTCAAGATATTGTTTCAAATATTTGGAGATTTTTAAAAATAATATAAATACTTTGTAATATGATAATGATTTTATTTTAATTTTTAATTTATTGAAATCATGTATTTACATCTACTATAAATTAAATAAATGGGGAATGAGATGGGGCTGGAGAAATCATTCCCCACGTGGGGATTCCTCATCCCCACCCCACTAAATTTATTGGAAAATGGAGTGGAGAATGAAGGTAAAATTTTTAATGGAGTGGGAAATGGGGTGGGGTGGGGGCTAGGGAATGGGGTAAGCCTTCCCGCCCCCAACCCACCCCACCCCATTGCCATCCTTAAGGAATCAACTTCTTTCTGAAGCCCTGCAACCACCTTTGAATTTATGGTGCGTTTACTTCATGAAATAAAAATAAGTTGGAATGGGAATGAACTGGGATGTGAATGAGAAATGAGAATGAGATTCTAATGTTTACTGTACAAAAATAAATGGGAATGAGAATCAATTTACCAAAATACCTATAGTATTAAATAATATAATTTTCATTATATAGATATATGTATAAATATTATTATAAAAATGATATTAATTAAAAATAAAATTAATAATACTAACAATAATAGTAGTAATAATAAATGTTAATAATAATAATATTAATAACAATAATTAATAGTAATTAACATAATAAAGTTAATAAATTTACTAATAATAATAATAATAAATGTTAATAATGATAATATTAATAAAAATAATATTAATAAAAATAAAAATAACTAAAATAATAAAGTTAATAAAATTTAATAATAATAAAGTTAATAAAATTTAATAATAATAATAAATGTTAATAATGATAATATTAATAAAAATAATATTAACAATAATTAATAATAACTAAAATAATAAAGTTAATAAAATTTAATAATAATAAATGTTAATATATATTTAATTCTCATTCCCTCATTTTCATTCCCAACCCTCCATAGGAATGTGATTCTCGTTCTTTATTCCTAAATTGTGTGAGACCCACACATTTTATTCTCATTCTCAAATTACATTTTACCAAATAAACATGAATTTTATTCTCATTCCTTCATTCTCATTTCCTAAACCCTCAAGTAAACATACCATTAAAGAAATTGTGAACAGCTGCTTCGGGAAAATTGCCAGCCCATAAAAAAAATTATAAAAGTACAACAATATACTAAATCTTTTGTGCTTTCAAACATTTAGCGAGATGAATTCAGAGAGAGAAATGGCTCATAAAAGAATAAAACGAAGAATGAGGGATTAAATATTTTTAATATTTAATTTCAATAAAATTTATCATCAATTTATCTTAAATAAATCGAATATTAATTGAATATAAATTAAGAATATTTTTTAGACTGTTCACCCGCTCCATCTTTATTATAGGATTGATAATCATTATTTGATTTTTTTCAAAATTTGTGCCACTACTTAAAAGGAAAATAAAGCAACATAGTTAGTGGAGCATGACAACGAATACCGCTGTGACATAAAATGCCACGATTATGGTGCTAAGTAAAAGTCAAAATTGATTTCCTCCCTCCTCCCTCCTCCCTGCTATATTTAAAAACGCACATTTCATTCTAACGTAGATATCTAAGAGATTGATTAAAAGTCCATACCGTATGTGTTGGAGGAGCATGATTGCCACCAATAATGGATTAGGTATGCTCAAGTGGGAACGTTCGGTAAACATCTTCTCTTCAATTTTAACATGAAAAATACTTGGTATAGAGAAAGATGAGAGAAACATAAGAAAAATGAAAGAGAGAGAGTGGGTGGGTAGAGAAAGAGAAAATAAATTTCTCTCATCTTTCTCTACACCTAGTACTATTCTATTTTAATATAGCTAGAGTACGCATGTAAAGATTTATAAATATCAACAGACATTAAGTGAATTATTATGTTTTAAGTTTTTAAAAAATAAATATTTTTTCAAAAAAATCTAAAATATAAATGTAAATCATGAAATGGGATGGGTGTAAAAATTTTGTTAAAAGAAAATCTCATTTAATTATTTAATTAAATTTTATTTTAAAATAAGAAATGAACTAAATTTTTTTAATTATTTAACTAAATTTCTCTTAAAAAAAGCGGGGTTTATTAGGAATTTTGAAAGGTGTCAAAAGTCTTCATTTTTTATTTTCTTTTTGAGAAGGAAATTTCTGTTGAACATGTGAAAAGTGAAAACAATGGGAAACACAATTGTACTTTTTTAGACAAAATCTCATGGTAAGCCACATACAATAGTAAAATATTATGTAATGGAAAAAAATTGAATTTAAATACTTTATATATGTTGCAAACAGGATTTCAATTCAACGACTCCCTATAACTCTTTAATATTGAAATGTTTATCAGTTAATTATGTTATGTATATGGCCAGGCACATCATGGGTTCGAGTCTAGCACTGGGAGTCGACTCCTTTATATAATAAAAATTTATTTATCTCTTCACATTAAAGTAGAATCCATCCTCCTTTAATAATAATTTCTAATTCAATAGAGCTCTGATTAATTATAATATACCAGTATATATAAAAAAAAAATTATGTTATGTCAATACCAATTCAATCACAAGTATCGGGACATGAAAAGTAATAAAACAATCACAGATTCACAGTTGACAATTAATATTTGCTTTCAATACTATTACTGGGGGAACCATTATTTGGCTTGATGAAGGAGATGAATTTATTGGTCAACTCCAAAGCATTTGCACATGTAGGGTTTCTCAAATAAAAGACATGCTTCTCATCGAGATGCTCAACGAGCTCCACTCTCCCTTTCCATCCACTTCTCTTCAACTCCTCGTAGTAATTTTTCCCAGCGGGACACAAGTAGTCTGTCTCAGCCACAAATATCAAAACCCTTTGACACCCAAGCCTAGCCAGGTCCTCTGCGGGCGGCTTCATCCTAGGATCCTGCGGCCCACCATTAGTTGTACACATGTACAACCACATCTCATCATCCTCCGTACCACCAAAAAATGGGTGCACCATCATCACCCCAACCAAGCTTACGCCGGGTAGCCCGATTGATCCGACCCGGAAAGCCAGAGTGTGCGCGATGTTCCCTCCCGCACTGTCCCCACCAATGAAAACTCTTCCAAGATCAGCATAATGATTCAGCCATGGGTCAGGTCCGTTTCCGCTAACATGGGACGCCACCCACTTGAGTGCAGCCCACGAGTCTTCGTAACAAGCCGGTATGGGTCGATCCGGGAAGAGTCCGTACTCCACGGATACAACTACGGCATTCGCTTGAGAAGAAACGGTGTTACAGAAATCATGATAGGGCTTGGCAAAGGCGGATAACGTGCAGAATCCACCGCCATGCATGTAGAGTAAGAGAGGGAACTTTTGTTTATCAGCGTTTGTTACTTTAGGGATGAAAATACGGGCGGATACAGTTGGTTGAGAAGAAATAACAACATCTTTGGATCGGACGCCGGTGATGGGGTCATCGGACGGTGGAACTTTCACGCACGGGGGTCGGAAGAACTCGAGGCGGCCGTCATTGTAAACCCGGAAAAATGGGAACTGTTTGATAATTTCTTTGGGTTTTGAACTTGCTGCCATTAAAGAATACTGAGTAAAACAATAAGTAAAAATAATAGAGAAAAGAAATCCCGTGCACTATTTTGAAACTGGCGTAACGTTTCATAGTTTTATTGAGAATTGCATTCATGTGACGTGATGTGATATGCACGTGAGTCAAATATCGAGAACCAGCTTTCTGCGCTCTTCACACAGCCCACCTGACTCCATCTCAATCCCACTAGAATAATTTTGGGATATTACATCTAATTAATAGGTATGCGGTATTTGCAAGTGAATTTAATATCATTATTATTTATATGGTAATTTGTTAAAATAGATGTACATATGTTATGATATTATTGACTTGTTATATTGTTAACATGATATTTTTATATATTATAAAAAATTCTCTAATTCTACACTCATAAATAAATAAAAATTATCTTAAAAGATTTAACTTGTTACGATTGAGATAGAGTTTATTAGTGGAGAAAATATCAATTTTTTTCTTTTCTCTTCTTTGTATGTTTTTTTTTATATTTCTTGAATCTCAATTTAATTTATTTATGTCTAAAATTATTTTTTGGTTATTAGCATTTTACTCTCGGTTATTGAATGCATTTGGATTTTTCATAATTTTGATAAATTAAAATGCATTTTAGCGGCATCTTATGAAAAGCCAAATGCATTTTTTATTGAAAAGCCAAGTGCAGAACCCACCGTCATGCCTGTACTTTGGCTTTTCATAATTTTGGTCACGCATGCATGTGTAGCGGTGTAATTACGCACTGAATCCAAATCTTCCCCTTCCCCCGCGCGTGGCTTATCAAAATAGTTTTATGCCCATTGGTTATTGTGAATATAACTAAAAATAATGCTAAATTGGAGGACATAAGGTTTGGCCGTTCATGTGGCCATGTGGGGCAAAACAAAATAAGATTAAAAATAATTGTTTTCAGCTTTCCTTTCCTTCATAATTATTATTTATTAGAAAACAAGGGCAACTTATTAGAACTTATTTCTATTACAATTTTCTCGACTTGATTATTTCCTTTAATTTTATCATGGAGTCAATTTATTATTATTTTTTTTATTAAAAAAAAAAGTGTCCAACTTTTATTGCTGCTGAGACCGAGATGACTCACACAAATAAAGAGCTACAAATATACGAGTACAATTCGTTAAGTCTATGCATTATTGATAAAATGAACCATTTTCTCAATGAATGGTCCAACTTTCTCACTGTCTGGAGTAAACATGTGAAAGCAATGATCTTCCCCTAAAGTCTCATAAAATTCCACGTTACCGCCCCATCCACTTTTAGCCAAAGTCTCGTAATACGCCACGCCTCTATTTCTCAGCCCATCTTTCTCCGCCACGCAAACCAGCACCCTATCCCCAGCCATATTCTTCAAATTCGGATCCGCTTCCGGATTCAACTTCGGGTCATCATCGGATCCGGAACTGCCCGGACACATGTACTTGTACATTTCATCCGGCTCTTTGGCTCCAAAGAATGGGTGCACAATAAGCAGCCCATCAATTTTGATGCCAGCTAATTTAGTAGCGCCAGCTTGGACTGCCACGTAGTGTGCTATGTTGGCTCCGGCACTTTCACCCGCCAGGAGAACCCGCCCAAGGTCTGCGTGATCGTTGAGCCATGGCTCGGGCCCGAGCCCATTAGAGTGGGATGCAACCCACTGTAGCCCCGCCCATGAGTCATCGTGTGCAATTGGTAGAGGGTGCTCTGGGGCTAACCTGTAGTCAATGGAAATGGCGATGATGTTGGCTTGGGAGACAAGTGAAGTGAGAAAACGCTTGCTCATAACGCCCAAGGCTGATCCCAAGCAAAATGCTCCACCATGGTAGTGAACAAGAAGGGGGAGCTTTTGATCTGGGCCGTTGATCTTGGGCAGAAAAATACGGGCCTTGACGCCGGTTTCCGGTGAGATCATCACATCTTTGGATTGGACTCCGGTGGTTGGGTCAAGGCCTGCGTCAACAGATTGGAAAACCCAGTACCTCTCTACACGCCCGTCTTTGTGAACCTTGAAGAAGGGTGGGAAATTATGGGTTACTTCACTATCGCCAGAATCCATCACTGAATTCAAATGAGTGATTAGAAAGAAAAGAGGACTTTGTTTTGTTTTGGTTGTGTAAAATGCAAAGCAGTTAAATTATGAAGCTAGAAAAGTGACAAAATTTCTAGTTGATAAGAGTAGGTAAAGTCAATAAATAAATTTGTTGAGTTGTATATTTTGGTTGCCGTCCCATTTTAGTTAATGAATTATTTGTTTCATCACTCATGCATGAATGACAATGGCATGTGATGTCCCTTGTCAGTCATGCTACTTGTTAAACATGCATCAATGACGGCCCCATTTGCATGCCCCTCGTCCTTTATAAAGACTGACGTAAACTTATAAGCAAACAATCTCCCACCGATATGGATTGCTGATTGCCTATATAAATTATCGAGAAGGTTGGTTTAATGACACAATTTAAAAGTATTTAATTTATTCTCTGGTATAAAAATATTTAATTATAATATAGTTTTGTAAATTCGAGGTCAATTCATAAAAAAAAAATTATTTATTTATTTTATTTTAACTTATAAAAATGAAGATAAAATTTAAATATATGCAACTTAGTTTAAGTGAAATTTTGAAATTAAATTAGTTACGATTATGGATCCACTCTTAGTAATAAATATAATTTAATAAATTCTTTTTATTTTTATTTTATTACCCAAAAAATTAATTGTATAAATTACAATTATTTTCCCATTAATTATATTATGGTTTAAGTATTTAGTGTGCCAAAATTTAACTTGTGTACAATAAGTCAAAATATTATTTTACCATACTTTATACTATAATATTAAGAATTTATTGTGTCAAACTCCCATGTTTGTCTACAATAAATTAAAATTTTAAAATATAAAATATGGATAGAATTAGATAGAAAATAATTTTAAGTATATAATTAAAAATAGAATTTGATTACATCATATTTTTTCACTAAGAGTTTTACCTTACCCTAACTATTAGTATTTAGTTAAGCATAATTGAAATAAAAGTAATTATTAAAATTAAAAAAACACATAATTAAAAAAATGGTATTTGAAAATTGGAAAAAAAATAATTTTATTTATTGAAAATATATTACAAAGAAAAATGAGAAGAAAAATTTGAGGAGAAAGAAGTGAAGAAAAAGACGTAGAGAGGTGGGTCCTCCCCCCCCTTCTATTTATATTAATACATCATTAATCCACACCACACATATAAATAAGGTCAAATATCTCATGGCCATACATTTATCCCACTAATAAAGTATAAACATAACTTAATCCACTCAAGCACACCCAACTAATTCCACTAACAATTACCATAGCTAACATAGTAAAAACTTATAATTTCACAATTACCACACTTTACGTAATAAAAACTTATAATTTTACGACAAAAGTTGCGGATTCTCCGTGGCAATGACCTAATTTCTCATATCTCCAAAATCCAAATTTGACATTAGTTGATTTGTTTGGAGCCTCAAATTGCGTAAAATTATTATTTTTACTAATAAACACACAAAATCAAATATTTAGAAACATAATTAGAAATTCACAATATGTTACATAATTACAAATGTAAATTATAATATAAGCACGAAATAACATTTTTACCCTTAATGAACATACAATTTTTAATACTAATCATTTAATTTTCCTAATAACCAATCTTGGTATGAAATTAATTAAATCTTGATTAAAAATATAATTTTAATTTAATTTGCCATTGTTGATAGGGAAATTTGTTAACAAGCTACCTCGAGGAATGAGGATCATCGGATGAGAAATAACTATCACTTGAGGGTGGGAGTATAGATCACCAAATGGGCAATGAAGATCCCTCAGAGAAAATGAGGAGTCGTGGATTAAGTCTATGAATTGGTCAAAGCTACTTAGGCAACAAGGCAAAATTTATAGGGATAAGGTTTAGTAATGCACAATTAAGGTAATTGAAGAAGTTGACTATAAAACCACCAAGTGCATGATCACTCTCTTTCCATGGATCAGATCAAGCCAGCTGCGGCACCATCCCACAGCCTCCTAAAATAAAAGAGATCAAGTCAATAACTCCTAACTTTCACTAAAATAAGGGGATTCACTCACCTAAATATGTGGTATAATATAAATACCTAACTACTCACTTAAAGAGAGGTAAATACACTAGAACTCTAATTTTAATGATTCAACTCGAATCTCCAGCCACTAACTTAAGCATTAGAGTATGATCGCCGAGAACCCCTCTTTTCCGACCGCATTTCACTGCTTTTTGTTTGCTACTGTGTGTGTAGTATTACCTCTATTTATTGTACTTAGTTCGACCCTAGACTGGAAAAAAATCAGGTATCAACAGTTGGCGCTAGATGGAGGGCTTCTGTTAACACAGTGTTGTTGATAACAATATGCAACAAAAGTCACATCAATCGTCAATTTCGCTATAGCAACTCACTTTTAACTTAAACATGTCTTCCTAGACATAAGTCGTCTTAAAATTCACTAAATACCAGTAAGACTAAGAAGGAGAGGCTCTCATTCGAAAGGGCTGGGAAATATCCTTCCCTAGACGAACTCTATAGCGAGAAAGTGTGAAAAATAAACACTCGAGTCGGGAAAAGCAAAAGTTTGTAAAAAAATAAGGGATTTCAATGTAAATATCTAGGAAAGTGAAAAATACACCTGAAGCCAGCCAAGAGCAAATAACTTGGCAACCCTAGCGTCGTTGGGAGAATAAAATTACACCGTCTAAGAAACTTTGCCACACCGACATGCTTTGCCTTGAAAAGCTAAGTATTGCGATCACCACAGTGGTCACTGGGTTTTTCTTAAAACTATTGGCACTTAAATCTTTTAAATTGACAAATATTGCATTTTCATATAAAAACATACTATGTGAGGCTGACCTAGCTTAAGAAAGCCTATATATTGGAGCTAAGATGAAAGTATGTAATATGAATTTCTAAGCGAGACAAAACAGTTGCATGTTGACGTTTTGATGAGTCGAAGTAATGATTTATTTTATAAGTTTAGAATAACATATTAAAGTGTCCTTAAGAACAGGCAGAATTAGGTTATTTGACCTCACTAAAAACTAAAGGCTAAATGGAAAAATGTGGATTCCTGAAATGAAGAGAACTTGCACAATTAGAAGAGATGAGATGCCAAATAAACACAAATCACCTTTCACCAAAGATGATGCTGAAAGCCTCCTACCGCCTAAGATCGGAAAATTTGGCATGGAATCTGTTGTACAAATTTTATTGTACACGCAAGCTTACAGATTTATGATGTCGAATGTCAATCCTGTAAGATAAAAATGATTTTTTATCTGGAAACTTATTTCTATTACAATTTTCTCGACTTGATTGTTTCCTTTAACTTTAACATGGAATCAATTTATTATATTCTTAAAAAAGTGTTCAACTTTTATTGCTGCTGAGACCGAGATGACTCACACAAAACAAGAGCCACGAATATACGAGTACAATTCGTTAAGTCTATGCATTATTTATAAAATGAACCATTTTCTCAATGAATGGTCCAACTTTCTCACCGTCTGGAGTAAACATGTGAAAGCAATGATCTTCGCCTGATGTCTCATAAAATTCCACGTTACCGCCCCATTCACTTTTAGCCAACGTCTCGTAATACGCCACGCCTCTATTTCTCAGCCCATCTTTCTCCGCCACGCAAACCAGCACCCTATCCCCAGCCATATTCTTCAAATTCGGATCCAGTGCTGGATTCAATTTCGGGTCATCATCGGACCCGGAACTACCCGGACACATGTACTTGTACAGTTCATGCGGCTCTTTAACTCCAAAGAATGGGTGCACAATAAGCAGCCCATCAATTTTGATGCCAGCTAATTCACTAGCGCCAGCTTGGACTGCCAGGTAGTGTGTTATGTTGGCTCCGGCACTTTCACCCGCCAGGAAAACCCGCCCAAGATCCGCGTGATCGTTGAGCCATGGTTCGGGCCCTAGGCCATTAGAGTGGGCCGCAACCCATTGTAGCCCGGCCCATGAGTCATCGTATGCAATCGGCAGGGGGTGCTCTGGGGCTAACCTGTAGTCAATGGAAATGGCGATGATGTTGGCTTGGGAGACAAGTGAAGTGAGAAAATTGTTGAACATAACGCCAAAGGCTGATCCCAAGCAAAATGCTCCACCATGGTAGTACACCAGAAGGGGGAGCTTTTGATCTGGGCCGTTGATCTTGGGCAGATAAATACGGGCCTTGACGCCGGTTTCCGGTGAGATCATTACATCTTTGGATTGGACGCCGGTGGTTGGGTCAAGGCCTGCGTCTACAGATGGGAAGACCCTGTACCTCTCTACACGCCCGTCTTTGTAGACCTTGAAGTAGGGTGGGAAATCATGGGTTATTTCACTCTTGCTTGAATCCATCACTAAATTGGAGCGAGTGATTAGAAAGAAAAGAGAACCTCTTTGATTGTGTAATACTTAAAGCAATTAAATTATGAAGGTAGAATAAGTGACAAAATTTCTAGATGATAAGCATAGGTCAAGTCCATAAATCTGCTGAGTTGTATATTTTGACCGCTAGCTTTGGTCAAGTTAAAGATGTGCACAATTTCCGACCGATGGGGATGGCCCCTGTAAATTATTCAAAAGGTTGATTAATTTTCCAATAACCAATCTTGGTCTGAAATTAATTAAATCTTGGTAGTGCACACGAGGGACCGGCGGTTTTGAGACCTCAGATATTTTTGGATCAAGTAAGTCTTTTGATATCTCTCAAAATTTCTCATAAATTTTTTTTTTAAATAAAATTATTTAAATAACTAAAGACAATTTAATTTATTTTAGCATGCATCAACAATTTTATTGACCATCTTTACATGCCCATTTTTGTTATGTATTTAAGATTAGGAGTAACAGTTGTTCATTCCACAAATAATTTAATATTTAGATATCCTTTTTTTTATCAACCCTTTTTTATTTTTAATAGAAATAAAATTTTTCAATTTATCTCTTAAATTTATGAAAATATCAATTTACTTTCCTTTACCATTAAAAAATAAAAAAAAAATCATTAACGGCCCTTCATCTATCGTAATGTTTTGAAATATAAATGAAGATAAATTGCTGTTTTCGTAATCTAGAGATTAAATTGAAGATTGTCATTTTAGGTTGTAGTTAAATTGAAATTTTTATCTATTATAATCTATAGATATATATAATACTTTGATGGAATTTTTACTTTTTCTTTTTTACAATTTATTAAACAAAGATCTAGCTAACTTTTTCACGTTTTGTTCAATATGTCCCTGCCACAAAATTATTTCCATCAGTTTCATGGTGGAAGAGAATTAAATTTCATCGAATATTTCCTACTTCTGAACTTTTATTCACTCCTCGTCCATTGCTAATTAACCAGTAAATAAATAAATTATCATTATGGCTTATTTAATGTAAATATAATAATATATATGCTAGATTTTTTAATAAATTAATTTGTATTCTATCCCCAAAAAAAATCCAAATAAAAGTAGAATCAAAACTCTCACAAAAATGATTGTCTACACCAATCATTCTTTTATTTTCAACATGAAAAGTGATTGATGCGGTTTAAGTTATATATGCACAGATAACAAGTAGCATATCTAATAAAAAGGCCACTTATTGGCAATAGTTTCAAGCATAAGAACTTAATAATAAGACGGAAAATAAATAAATAAATCAATCACTTGGTACTCTTAATAAAATTAATCAGTTTTTGCAAAAACGGTCCTACATTTTTACTGTTGGGATTGAACATATGAAAGCAATGATCTTCCCCTAAAGTCTCATAAAAATCAACTTTGCCGTGCCACTCACTTTTCTTCAGGGTCTCGTAATAATACACGCCTCTACTTCTTAGACCATCTTTTTCCGCCACGCAAACCAAAACCCTATCCGATCTCATCATCTTTAGATTCGGGTCCAAGTCCGGGTTCAGTATCGGGTCTTTCTCGAACCCGCCACTTGTGGGACACATATACGCGTACATCTCATCTAGCTTTTGTTCCCCGAAAAATGGGTGCACCATGAGGGTACCAACGATGTTCAAGCTACACAAATATTTAGCGCCAACTTGGACTGCCACGTAGTGGGCAATGTTTGCCCCGGCACTCTCACCCGCCAAAAATACCCGTCCAAAATCCGCATGCCTGTTAAGCAACGGCTCGGGCCCCTGCCCGTAAGAATGCGAGGCAGCCCATTCTAGCCCGGCCCATGAGTCTTCGTGTGCAATTGGTAAGTGGTGCTCCGGGGCCAGCCTGTAGTCAATAGTAACGGCCACAATGTTGGCTTTGACCACCAAAGATGTGAGAAAACGTTTGAATGGCGCGTCCAATGCTGATCCAAGGCAGAACCCTCCACCGTGGTAGTGTATGAGGAGAGGAAGCCTTTGATGTGGGCCGTCGATTTTCGGGACGAAGATACGGGCTTTTACGCCCGTTTCAGGCGAGACCACCACGTCCTTGGACTGGACTCCAGTATCCGGGTCTAGGCCCGGCAGAGCAGGCTCCATGGTCATGCACCTCTCGATGGTGCCATCTTTGTACACTTTGAAGAAAGGAAAATCATGGATTACCTCATTATTGCTTGAATCCATTTTGCAGGAAAGTGTCAGGTGAAAGAGAAATTGTGAGTGTTTTTAACAAGTAATAAACGTAACGTGTTATAAAGAAATAGACAAAATTTTGCAAGCTAAATATCTGCTTGTTTGGTGGGAAAATTGGCAAGAGGTGGCACAATGTATGGACACAATTGTTTTTATGACCGGGTTGTGAGGCTCATCCACAGCTGGTCCAGGTTACCATACATGTAAATACTCAACTATATTGATGTTTGTGACAAGAACGAAAGTTAATTAAAGGCCATTTCAAATAATATAAAATAATACGTGCACCCACGAATGTTTATTAATTATCCGAACCAAGAAGTAAAACGCTAATGTTCAGCTTGATTGATAGATGAAATCAACCATTTTCTTCACCAAGTGCTTAACCTTCTCGGTGTTGGGATCATTAAATATATGACAGCAATGGTCCCCATCAAGAGTCTCGTACAATACTACTTTGCCACCCCCACTCACTTTTAGCCAAAGTCTAATAATAAGCCACGCCTCTTATCTCTAAGCTCATCGTTCTCGGCCACACACACCGACACTTGCTTCCAAGCCATTTTCATTAGAATCTCATTCTCATTTTTCATTGTCGTTCCAACTTATTTTTATTTTCAACTCATTCTCATTTCAACTTATTCTTTCATTCTCATTTCATGAAATAAATATACCATAAATATTACTTTGGACACTCTATTATTTTGGATACTCATACACTAATTACCAATGGCGAATTTAGAAAAATAATTTACCGAGTACTAAATTAGATAATAATAAAATATAAAAAACTAAAATTTTAAATATATAAAATATTTACTAATACATTTATAATTAGTCTCTACACATTTTTAATGCTATGTAATAGACTCATTATCAATATTATTAAATTTATTGTTTCCTATATAAACAACCAAACTATCACTTATCTCATCCGATTCCAAATATGATTGTTAATGAGTTTTATTACTGAAAACGTTCGTTCCACTATTATTATAGAAATTGGAAGAATTAACCATATTTTTTAGAATAGAAAATATTTTGGGTGGTGGGCTATGATTATTTTTAATTAAAATATAGATTTTTATATTTTTTAAAAGTCAAATTTTAAATTTTATGGGAATTTATATTTTATAGTGACTATTTTAATAAATTTAATGGAGGCTAATTAGAAAATTAAAATATTTTTCTCTTTTATTTTTTAAAATTTTTTTGGCCAGTGGGGGCTTGAGCCTCCACTGGTCATGTGTTGCATCCGGCCCTGTTAATTACTGGAAAAAAAAAAGTGTTACTTTATACACTATTAAAAATTTCAAAAATATCCTTACTTAAACTATATAAGTTACTTAACTTTATTTACTTAAAACACTAATAAATCTATTGAGCACACTAAATTTAAAGATTTAACATATACTTACAATAATATATTTCATTCAAGTTGTTTAAAAAAAATTAACATAATTTTAGTTATTATTATTTCTTGTTGAATTATGTTTAATATTAAATTTTGCACCAAAAATAACTAGGAATGAGACCATAACAATAATAAATATTATATAAATACCAC
Source organism: Atalantia buxifolia (assembly GCA_030444775.1). Taxonomy (NCBI): domain Eukaryota; kingdom Viridiplantae; phylum Streptophyta; class Magnoliopsida; order Sapindales; family Rutaceae; genus Atalantia; species Atalantia buxifolia. Next base: position 21,283,634 of record CM059838.1, read on the forward strand.
AAAAAATTGAAAAAGAAAAAAGAGTAGGAGAGAAGATGTACCTTTTTTTCATTTTATTTTTTTAAATAAAAATATATCATATATTTTATAGTCAAAATTTTTTTTCAAAGTTGATTTTCTCATTGTTCATCTAAATATTAATTAAGATACTAGAAATAAAAGTTTTACAATTTAAAGTATGAGAATTATAAATTGAATAATGAGTATGCTTTATGAGTGTTCAAAATAATTAGATAACATTGATTTATAATAAATTATCCTTGATAGTTAACCAAATCATTGGTGTTTTTGTAATACATATTTTTATTAAAATTTAAGTGTTCAGAGTAATTATTAGAGTGCAAATAGCCTTACTCATTAATAATTAGTATTGGAATCCACATATGTAGATTCGGGTAATACTCGTGTAAATTAAAAACATATGTTGTGTTGGCTCTTGAAAAAAGTGGTGATATTTACCTCTTATTTTATCTCAACAACCCAACTGATTGATTTTATATCAATATCCACTTTGTCCTTGTAAAAAAATTACTTAAAAAAAATTTATAATTTTTAAGTACATCCACATGATAATTAAATTATTATATAACAATAAATAGCTTTAAACTCGGTTCTACAATTTGCTTCCGACGCAAGAATAGCTGGTCCAGATCTCGGGCGGTTATCGAGCCAACACAGCAGGAAATACGTGGCGGCCCACATGAATCCCAATGCCGAGCCAACATGAGTTTTTGAATGGGAGTAATACATAATTGACATTGTTATCTTATCTCATGAGTCCATTTTTCAATTAACCTCATTAATAATTTAAGATTAAATGAGATATATTGAGATTCCAACCGTAAAATCGAAGTAATATACCTTCTTGAGAACTTTTGCTTTAAACTCTCCTATATTTTTTCTCCTTCCATTTTCAGCTCAATGTTCATCCATCTCTTCTTCCTTAATGTATCAATTAAGTTATAATTGCATCAATTTGATAATTGCAATTATTGTTTTTAAAAAATGAAACGTAATGGAAATAAATTACAAAGTTAGAAGCAAATTACAAAATCGACCTTAAAGCTATTTTTTATTATTAGATACTAATTTAATTATCTTGTGGCGTATTTCAGAATTACATATCCTTTTAAGTATGCTAAAAATCTACTAATTAAAACGCAGGAAATATGCTATATCATATGGTCTATATTAAAACGCATGACATAAGCTAAAAGTATACTAATTTAAAAGTTAGAATGTTGGGTGAGCAATGAGCGGCTTGGAGTCTAGCTACCTCATTTTCTGTGCTGGAAGTTTAGTTGTTTTTGTATCATTATATGTTGCTTTCGATTTCAAATTTAAATACGACGTGGGTTACATTTATATGTGCCATAGAAGTGATACAATGCAACTTAACATGAAGAAAGCAACGAGAATATGGGGAAATAACCGAACAAAAAAAATCCCATATGGGTACAAAATGAGATTTATTTATTAATAGCCCAATGGGATATAGCCAAAATTTAATGACTATTTTACAGGTACGAAATAATTGAGGGACTAAGAGACATTTGAGCATTTAGTGGCAGAGTATCCACGCTCCGTAAAGAGTCACTCACCAAGTAAATTATTGTAACCAACATGGGAATGGGACTGTGGATTTCAATAATTGATACCAACTTAGACTACACGTTCAATATTTTGATTAAATTCATATTAATAATCCCATTCTTCATAATAGCACATCATTAGTGTTAAGCAATTGTACTGGATTTTTACTTTCTTTTCTTTCATTTTGCAATTAAGTTGAGAGGCCGCAACTTTTAATGCGAAAAACATATTTAAAACTCTAAATTTGGCATAATAAACAGTTAACGTCGTACAGTTCTAGAAACATACATGCAACCTTTTTTTGTTAATGAATCTGGTCCATTTGGATTGAGAACATCACAGTGTATTCATATTGGTGTATATTATAGCATATTAATTTTAGTTTGGGTATTGTTGCACATTGATACCTTTATCTTTGTTGAAATAGATAAATTTCACTAACCAAATGAATCTGAATTTTTAATTTTTTTATTCCCAAGCCAATGACATTGAGCTATATAATTATGAAACAGATGAAATTTAACTGTTCATTCATACGAATTTTGTGAGTTTTATTTTTAATTTACATGGGTTCTGATATGAATTAACTATTTGTGAATTACAATGATGCATATATATATATATATAATCAAAAAACATAAAATCAGATCGAATACCTAAACTCACAATGAGTTAATCTATTTTTAGATATTAAAAAAAAAGAATAACTTGTAATAACCCAAGCGTTTGAAATGACCCAAACTATTACGCGGATGAGTGGACAAGAAAATACTTTACCACGTACTACGTTATCGGGTGAATTTCCATGTGGTTAATAATTCTAATTGCTATATATTATTAACAAAATCATTATTATTTCTTTGGTGAAGTCAAACTCAAAGGCAGGTATTTGGCAAGGCCTTAGGCATTCATTTTATTTAATAATTTTTTTTTTTGGTCCAAATTTTTTTGTTTAATAATTTTTTTTTAAATATATATAAAAGGGAATGATTTGGAAAGAAATAAAAGCAAAGTGCCGTTACCAAACTTCACAGGAAAGGCGTCCGAAAAGACACGGGTGGGGCATCAAATAAATCATTATTAAAATAAACAAATAATGACTTGCCAACTGAGTGGTTCCGTGTCACGTTAAACGACATCGTTTCCTCCTTTAAATCAATGTCGTTAAAACTAGTTGTAATCATTATTATTATTATTATTAAAAAAATTTCTTAATCTAAATAGGATTTAATTTCGTACCTCGCCAGTATACTACCAAGATCCATTGGTGAATCAGAAGGCTCAGCACCAGTCAATACACAAAGCACGAAAACACAAAAACACTAACAAATTCTAACGAGCAGCAAGCGACCGTGCAGCCAACGGTCTTAACATAAACATAAAATACGAGGAAGGAACAGCTTTTATTTTTTTCCTTTTTTCAGTTGTCTTTAAATCATCAATTTATGAATTAAAATGAGAGCTGGAAAAAGCTCTGGTGAAAATTGAAAAAGAGAGTAAAGGTGGGAGCTTTGCAAAGGAACTGAGCTGACGGATGACTTTTTGAGCTTTTTAATTCAACCCCATGGCTGAAGATCTCTGTTCCTTCACCAAGGTAAAATGCTTATATATCTTCTCTCTTTCTTTCTTTCTTTTTTCCATTTAATTATATTTTTGGTTCCCATGTGAGTGTTTGTGATCTGGTTTTTGAATAAATAATATTTTGTTTCCTTTGTTTTCGGGGTTCCTTTTGTCAAACAGAAGCAAGCCCCCATTACCCAGATTCCCTTTTATTTAGGACGTGTGTTTAGTTAAATTTTTGGTTATATTAAAAGTGATTAATGATGTTTTGCATTTCTTACTGCTTGTTGACATCTGGTTAAATTTTTAAATTTCAGGATACTTTCAATTTAAAGTCTCCTAAGAAGTCTCCTTTGGTGTTGAGAATGTTAGTCTTGGTGTTTGTAATGGTCTGTGGTGTGTATATATGCTCGGTCTGTGTAAAGCAAATCAGCGCCCGAACAAAGTCTGAATTTTTGAATGTTCAAGTTATTGAAAGGCCCTGCCCAGTGCCTAATATTGAACCGTGGGAGATTCCTTATGTGCATTATCCTAAACCCAAAACTTATAGCCGGTAAGATATAATCTACGTTGCCCTTTTAGTTAGTCTTGATGATAATGGTTTTGATATGGTTTTTCGATGTATTATTAGGGCTGAATGTGCGTGCAATCCTGTGCGGTATTTTGCTATTCTGTCGATGCAGCGATCGGGCAGTGGATGGTTTGAAACATTGTTAAATAATCATACGAATATAAGCTCAAATGGGGAGGTTTTCTCTGTTAAAGTAAGGAGGAGTAATGCTTCCACCATCGTGGAAACTTTGGATAAAATTTATAATCTGGATTGGTTCAGTAGTGCTTCCAAGAATGAGTGCACAGCCGCAGTTGGGTTGAAGTGGATGCTTAATCAGGTGAGACTGCTATACTGGAAATGCTCGTTAATAAGTTTTAGTTTTCAACGTCCTTTTGTTGGTAGTTAATTTTTATAGAAGTTATTTATGTCTGTTCCTCAATTCTCTCTTTTATGAGTTAAAGCATGATTTGTGGTATATTTCTGGGGATTGCCTCGTTCTCTGTGATATTATTAGTTTTTTTTTTTTTTTTCAAAAACTAGCTGGCCATGATTAGGATTCTGAGGATGGTAACAAGATTCCAACGCTTTTTTTTCAAAAAATAGTCGGTCATGATTAGGATTCTGAGGATGGTAACAAGATTCCGACGCCAAAACAAAAGAGGGTGAACGTAAAAATACTAAAAGATCTTCTTTCTGGTAATATGAAGTTGCCTATGGGGTCTCCTGTCAAGTAATGTTTAACTTCAGATAAAGTATGACTAGGGATATTAATTTTGAATACGCAAATATGACCTACAAATGAACAGTCCTAAGACTTCAGATTGGAGAGTATGTGTTCTAATTCATGCAATTTTTTCTGATTCTGTCTAGCAAAATCATTGTGCCCATTCTTTCTGAGCTCATTTCCTAATATCTATTATTAAGGTGATTTTACTGGAACAGTTAATATGTTGATCCTAACTGCTATACTATTCTCTGAAAAGATCTTGAAGCTTTTTAGATGTTGATGCAATGCAATGATTTGCCTAAGTTTATACTTTCTCCTTGATTCGTAATTTAAATAGGATTATGTTCTTGAATATGAGCAGTTAACTTTCAGATTTTAAAAAAAAATTACAAAATTTTCACGACATTCAAATCTATCTCCTAGATTTCAAAAATGACATTTTCCAGTCACTTTTATGTCTGATTTTGATATCTGAATTCACTATGGAATTTATTACGTATAATATCTAAACCTTATCAATGCATTTCAGCTAGTTATCCAGCTTGCATTGTCATGTGAAAGGTAATGATGATAGTCAAGTTTAAGGATGAAGCTGTCAGTGAAGTGACTAATAATTCTTAGACATACTCTTAATTGGACTGGTAGGACGCGGCTTTATTAGGTTCTAGGGTAAAAGAATGAAACAATTAAGAATGTACATAGTACTTCTAGGGCGTTGTTGCTAGGTTTGTAGAAGCTTTATTAGGAATGATACTGTAGTAATTTAGGCTGTTCTTTTGAAAATCTTTATGCCTACAGTAGCAACTGAGAGTTGGCAACTAAGATATTTTACAGAACCAGCATAGTAGGAACCGGGTTTCAATCTTGTCATGATGTGAACATTATGGCAATAGGAAATTATTGAATGTGTTATTTGATGTAGTTTACATGATTACAACAAATGAAGTCCGAAGCTGTGGTGTTTGAGATAAAGTAAGCTGATTCTTTCCCAGAAGAAAAGTACTGACAAAAATCTATTCAATTAGAAATTTGATAGATAATGTCTTTTTCTAGTTATAGGGGGTTCAGGACTCAGATCAACATCCAGTGGACAAGGGCAGTTTGAAATTATAACTTAAAAGGGGCTGCGTGAATGAGTGTTGATGGGAATTAATAAAACTATGTTAATTTATACATGTCCTAAATGTAAATGGGTAGGTTGGACTCACCAGTTAATGCAGCATTTTGGTTTTTCCTGTTTTATGCATGTTTTTTGGATAAAATTTGGTAATGGTGAATGGTGATTATATGCTGCAACAAGTAATGGTTTTTTCATGCAGGGTTTGTTGCAGCATCATGAAGAAATAGCAGAGTACTTCAGAACAAGAGGTGTTTCAGCTATATTTCTCTTCAGAAGAAATCAGTTGCGCAGGATGATTTCAGTACTTGCAAATTCATATGATCGAAATGCTAAGCTATTGAACGGGACCCACAAATCACACGTTCATTCACCGCATGAGGTCTCTTTCCCTCTCATCTCCCACCCCTCTCTTTTCAAATGCTAGTTTTTGAACTTATAATAGTTAATGGTTTCAGGCAGAGATACTTGCAAGATACAAACCTTTAATTAATGCAACATTGCTCATCCGTGATATGAAGCAAGTAGAAGATACACAAACCAAAGCTTTGGAGTACTTCAAGAGCACTCGGCATATAATTGTTTACTATGAAGATATACTTAAAAACCACACTGTAAGACACACTATTGTTACAGGAAAGCTGGTACTCCACTCATCGTTGAATCATTCTTTTGTTTGAATATGGGTTCCTAACATATTCAATATCTATTGTTGTTGCAGAAATTAGCGGACATTCAGGAATTTCTAAAGGTCCCACAGAGGGATTTAAGGAGTCGTCAGGTAAAAATACACAGAGGGCCACTGGCTAATTATGTTGAGAACTGGGATGATGTCCAGAAGGCACTGAAAGGAACTCAGTATGAAAACTTCCTACATGGGAAGTATCGAAAGTGAACTCAGTATGACGTACATAGTTTTTCTTTTTTCCTGTTTTCATTCCCATATTCATTCAGTGTAGGAGCCAATGGGAGACTACCCTATTGAAATTTTGGCAGCCGAGTGCCGCACCTGCTTTTTTTTTTTTTTTTTCCTTCTCTCACTTAATATTCTTTTGATTCTTTTTTGGTTTTCCTTATTTACACAGAAAATCTGTTGTTTATTAAGACAATCCAGAGAGAAAATTGTTGTTTTCCTCTTGAGTACTTCCTCCATCTATACTTTTCTCATCTGTTGTGCAGATCTTAAGGATCCGAGAACACAAAGACGAAGGATCATATAACTTTTAGACTTTTCTGGCAATGTCAAACAAATTTCACATTGCCTCACTACTTAAGTCTTCAAACAGCTATCCGAATCCACTGGTTTAAGAACTATGATTTTTCTCAAATTTTAGCAGGTTGTAGAAAGGTCTCCATCAATACCATGCTGCATGCTTTAACCAGATGTTCTTTGTTAATACTCAATTTCTAAACTAGGCGGATTTCTCCGTTACTAAAAGGACTGTAGATTTGGCACCATCATCATTTATGCTGGCAAGTCTTCTGTAGTACAGTTGTTGTTTTTGGCTATGATTTATTCGCAGCTGTACCACACTACCTTATTTTGCTTTGTTGTCTTGAAATTGATCGAACAACTCAAGAACACTAGTGTCTTAAGTCCTTATCCGGATTTGAGCTGTTATGCAAGTATTTATAGATTTGTGATGGGTGTGTAATTGAAGTTGATGCAAAATAAAGTCTTTGATGTTCAATTTTACAAACGAATTTCAGTGCAATTTAGTTAAAATCTAGTCAAATAAAAATGTATAAAAAAGAATAGATAGATGATTAGAAAATTACTAAAATCTAATTATTTGTCGGTGCCTGAGGGTACTATCATTAATGCCTAATGATAAATTTGGTTTTTATTTTTATTTTTATTTTTGTTCCTTTTCGATTATCTGTCTTTAGGCAACTTGTGTTGAGTAGATAGATGGTGTGTGCACGTCAGGGACTAATTCAAATTTCAAAGTTCCGAACGGCAGCGTCCTTTGACTGCCACACCGCAAACACCATGGCCGTCGGCCCCACACGGCCCATATTTTGACCGGTCCACTCCATCAAATCTGTAAAATCCTTCTGATATGGGAAAGTACCCGTGCCGCAGCCGTACGATTATCTTTACGCGAAACCGACGGTGTAAGATTGCGTTGGGACAGACGACACACCTATCATCGTAGAAGGCCCACTCCGCATCGTAGTTAATTCACTTTTCTTGGAAAAATATTTAACCTGCTCTTTTTAAGTATGTTACTTAGAGGTTGTGTTTGGAACGAGGTATTGTATTTTTTAAGTTGTAGTTGTTATGGAGTAAAAGTTATAGTTGTAGAATAAAAAATTTAAAAAAAATTGTTAAGTTACCAAATCTCAATTACAAGTGTTACTAAATATTTTAATAGTTAGGCTTTGACAGCCAAATTATCTCACCATATTTTTAAACGGGTTAAAAATGTAATTAACAAAGTTAACGATTCTGTTCGCACAAATAAAGCACTTTTACAGCATTACAAAGAAAACGCGTTCGCACCTGAGCATTTTTAATAGTATTAATGTGGTTATCTAAAATTAATTTATGGAAGAATTCTAAAAAAATATAAAATGGAATGGATAGTCTAATTTCACTTGCAAAAAATATAACAATTTGAATAAATAGCTTCATGTAATAATAGCACAACCAAATTTCAAATTTAGAGCAGGATCTCACACGCTCTTACATATATACGAGTCATTATATGATGACGGTGCAAACTTTGTTAAAATTTTTTTCTATATATGTATATGTACATGTATAAATAAGTTAGTATGCACCTTTTTCATCACACCCCTAAATTAATGGTCATAGACCTCTTTCTTCACTAAAAGAAGACAACTTTTTAAGAGTATTATTTAGAAATAATTTAACTCAATAGTAATATTTATGCATAACATATAAGGTGTTTTATGTATATATTGATAAACTCTTATCCAACATAAAAAAAAATTAAGAAAACTAATGATTTAATGAAGTAATTTCGAAGATTACCCTTTTCTTTTTGGTAAAAGCTTATTATTATTAAATAATTTATTAAGCATAGAAATAAAAGAAAAAGTCCCATTGTATGTATATATTATTATTGTGAATGAAAAAGGAATAATGATTTTTGTAAACAATAAAATTAGAAATTTTAATAGATAAATTTTATAACTTAAAAAATTAATATTATACCAGCTAATAAATAATTTGAATCCTTAAAGTCTTTCCATGAATAAACTCAAATCATTGTGATCCATCACCTTTGGAACCTAAATAAATGCATTACTTTCCTTAAATAAGTGCGTAAATAGAAGAATATCAAACTCGAACTCACGAACTGCTTAATTTAAAAACATTAATTGGTTAATATATATATATATATATATAGAAAACACTCGGGTTGATTAAAATAAGACACCGTCGGTTGCATCTGAGTCGTACACGTAAGCACGAAGAGCGGAGCCCAAGCGCCACGGACGACAGATGATCGTTGCAACCGAGGTCCTAAACCCCAACCCTCGTCAGATCAGATCCCACACGCGCACACAACACAAAGCCGCAGCCTCCCTATAAAACCTCAAGGCATGCACTTTTGTCAACTCTCTTGAAGTCTCTCTCTCGCCGAGCTCGCTCGCTCTTCACGCGTAGCAGGGTAAAAACTAAAATCTTTCCCGAGAGAGAGAGAGAGTGAGTGAGTGAGTTGAAAAAAGAAAATTTTTGAATAATTAATTTTAGTCCTCCAATCAGATCAGAGAGTATGCAGCAATCTAACGGTGGAGACGCGAACGCCGCGGCGGCGGCGGTGTCCGGAGGAGCTGGAGGAGGATCTCAGCCGACGCCACAGCAGCCGTACCACTGGGTCCCGCCGCACCAGCAGCAGTGGATGGCTATGATGCAGTATCCGGCGGCGGCGATGGCCATGATGCAACAGCAGCAGATGATGATGTATCCTCATCATTATATGCCGTACGGCGGCGGCGGTCACCCGTATTATCAGAACGGCGGCGGCGTAAAGCAGCAGCAACAGCAACATGGATTGAGTAACGGAAAACAAAACGGATCTAATAATAATTTTTCTAATGACGAGACTAAGACTATATGGATTGGTGATTTGTTTCATTGGATGGACGAAACTTTTCTTCATAATTGTTTCTCACATACTGGTCAGGTCAGACTTATAGGCTTTTTTTTTTTAGAATTTATTATAAAAATTATGTTTTAGAAGATTACAGAGGTTGAATCTTGGTGGATCTTCTGCTAAAATTACAAGTTTCAATGCTAATTGATTAATGTAGTGGGATCTTGTGTCTCAATGTTATGCTCACTGATGTTTTTGGGATAGTTGTCGTTGTTAAATTGCTGGAGAAAATGAAATGCATGCTTGCTCGAGCTAGGTCAACAATTGTATTTAACAGGTGAAATAGTGTGTTATTGCATGATTCGGGTATGTGGATTGGTTAGTTGATTGACGGCTGATTGGTGTAATCCCAATAATCAACAAAATAGGTTGATGATTATAATGCAGTCCATTTATGGAATGCAAACTCCTTCTGGGGTCGCGGAAGTCTTATTTTTTTTGGTTTTCTTATGAGGTGATCTTGAAATGGAAATGTATTGTTAATGTCTGCTATCTTTGTTGATAAATTTCATTCGTCATTCAAGTCATGCAACCCAGGTTGGGTAAGGTTTGTTCATCCCTTTATGGGTGGCAGGGGTGATCTCCCATTTCCTACTTTAGTCTGAATGGCAAATGAATCACTGATCTACCTTAACATGATGATACCGTTTCTGGTAAATATGGGGAAAACAATGGTTAGAGTAAACTTGACGATTGGATCATTTAAAAGTTGTTTATTTGATTTGGGTTCCCACAGATCAATGCAATCTTAAATTACAAGGTTAATGTAGAGACCTCAGTCCTAATGTATGCTGTGAACACTGTTCTTTCCTGTTTAATCCATCATAAATTGTGTGCTTATCACAAGTCAGCTTTTGACAGGTATTTACTTTCATTCATCAGTTAGTCTAACATCAATCATGTTGCTAGCTTTGATGACTCTGATACTTGCTGCCCTGCCTTGTTCAGATAGATGAACGATTGACCCTTGTGTTTAATCGTTGCAGGTTGTAAATGTTAAAGTTATCCGCAATAAGCAAACTGGTCAGTCTGAAGGGTATGGATTTGTTGAGTTCTATTCACGTGCCGCAGCTGAGAAAGTTTTGCAGAGCTATAGTGGTTCTCTAATGCCAAATACTGACCAGCCTTTCCGACTTAATTGGGCGACCTTTAGTGGCAGTGATAGACGAACAGAAGCATGTTCTGATCTGTCTATATTTGTAGGAGATTTGGCTCCAGATGTAACTGATAGCATATTGCAGGAGACCTTTTCTAGTAAGTATCCATCTGTAAAAGGAGCCAAAGTTATCATCGACTCAAATACTGGCCGTACAAAAGGTTACGGTTTTGTTAGATTTGGTGATGAAAATGAGAGGTCAAGGGCCATGACCGAAATGAATGGTGTGTATTGTTCAAGTAGGCCGATGCGCATAGATGTTGCAACCCCCAAAAAGGCTTCTGGATATCAACAACAGTATTCTTCACAAGGTATGCTATAATGCTTTGGCATTGTTTATTCTTGTTGAAACTAGGAGATCTGAAGGTGCTAGCTTTGATTTCCTATTAGTATATGCTCTGGACTTCATAAATTGTAGCTTTAGATTTGTTGGTTAATGATCACAGTTTCAGTCTGGTTTCTTTTTCTTTCACTACTCCTGTATTTGTCTAGGTATTTTTGATGTAAGCTAATCAATCTTTGGTTTCTTTTTCCTTGGCAATATTTACACTTGCTGTGTTTATCCAATTTAGCTGTTTGATAGACCTACTTTGTGCTTCTAGCCAGGATATGGATCTTTTTTTTTTTTCCTACCATCTTATTAGTTCTTTTTTTTTTTCCGAATTTGAATTTGAATTGTTTCAGTCCAAATTTTAACTTTCATCTGAAACCCCTTCATGGGCCATTCTTGATTATCCTTTGACCAAGCCTTTTGAGTAGTTATCCTTGGGTCAACTTGAACTGAATGTGCTGTTATTACATAATTTTTGGATGGACATTTTCTCCAGGTCAGCTTAGGGCTTGGTCTTTTGTGTGCTCATTTGCTTGTTCTTTCCACATTATTTTGCTTTTCCCATAGAGACCTTAATCTCAAGTTTGTCGTGTCCCATTGGATGATTTTGCAAATGATTGATGTTATTCTTCTTGTTTGTTCTTCTCATGTAGTCACGGATTTGGTAATATTAATTTTTTTCTTTGATTAGCTCTTGTATTGGCTGGTGGACCTGCGTCAAATGGTGCTAGGGTCCAAGGTTCTCAATCTGATGGCGAGTCCAATAATGCGACTGTGAGTCCATCTTTTTCCTGCTTTTGTAATCATTGCCTAGTCTCTGTATCTCATTTACTCTGAACTCATAATTTATTGCAGATATTTGTTGGGGCACTTGATTCTGATGTCAGTGATGAGGATCTCAGAGAGCCTTTTTCTCATTTTGGTGAGATTCTTTCTGTTAAAATACCTGTTGGTAAAGGATGTGGGTTTGTGCAATTTGCAAACAGGTTCGTTTCTTGATTCACCACATTTGAAGTTTTATCTTGTAGAGATGTAATTGTCATCATTCTGAAATATGTTCTAATTTCAGCTGGCTAATTACAATGCCTTCAATAGAAAACATTTGCATGCAATGTGACCAAAGTGACCAGGATTGATATGGCTATATGTCTTTAGGTTAAAATATTTAATACTGATCTTTGTAGCCATTTGATGACTACACTGTGTTGTTTATGTTAACAGAAAGGATGCTGAGGTTGCTTTGCAGAAGTTACAAGGGACCGCTATAGGCAAGCAAACAGTCCGTCTTTCTTGGGGTCGCAATCCTGGGAACAAACAGGTAATTTTTTCAATTACATGTTTACAGTGAAGTTCTTCTATTTCTTTTCCGAGAAATATGTAATTTGCTTTTGTTTTCTGTGGTCTAGCATCGACATATTTCAGCAGTGCATAAGTAATTATTTGTATTGTTGAGGGAATGATAGCACATGCATCTTTCCCACTTTCCCATACTAGTTGCTCTTTCTTACTCAAAAAGTTGAGTTTTAGTCTACTTTTATGTAAATGACTAGTTACCGTATAAGAACAGCCATTAAAGCGCCAACAGCTTCCCTTCTGCTCCCTTCTTCCCCATTGTTATATGCACTTTTTGGTCTATTTGCTCATTTGATTCGCTTTCTTCTTTGGAAAATGTCGCTTTTGGCAGTGGAGAGGAGATCACAGTAACCACTGGAATGGGGCACACTATGGAGGTCAGGGCTATAGTGGCAATGGATATGCTTTTCCACCAAATCAAGATCCAAACATGTATGCTGCAACAGCGGTTCCCGGTGCTTCTTAACAAGTATGAGGGTAGTACAACACCGTGTAATCTGAACTTGCTGAACTGGCTGAAATTTTACCCAATGAGATCTATGAACTAAAGTAGGATGGATTTTGCTCTGAATATGTAGCTAAATATGTAGTTTGCAGAATTTTGTAGCTGGAATATACTTAATAGCTTGGAGATGTGTGAGGCTTGTATTATTATTTTTCATTCTTGGGGAGTCTGTTTGAGAGGGATTGTTATGTTTGTGTTTCTGAACTAAACTCAAGAGGTGAATGCCAAGAACAGAACTCTTGAATGCCCATCAGTTTTGGTCCTGAAATCACTTACTTTTTGTCTTGGCTCATCCTTAGATTGAGTGCATTTCTTCCCCTTTTGTCTATGCAGTTAATCGTGTGGAAATAGACGAGTTGCATAAAATGTTTTAATGTGAACGGGTCAGTTAATTTCTGCCATAAAACTTGAATCCGTGCCTCTTGACGGCCAATTAGGCTCCCCATTTGTTTTATAAAACTCCGATAGCACCTTAAAAGATTTGCTCCCTATGGAAGGGGGATCGGTCAGCCTCAATTATGAGTTGGCTAAGAATCAATTGATCCAATTTAGGTCACAATCATAATGGTTTCATTTCAGTCTGTTAATTTTAGCATCCTAGGTTGTTTCCCTTCGTACACAGAACAGGCTGGCGTTACTAAGACTAGAAACAGCAAAAAGCAACAATGGAAAATGAACCATGTTTGAAGCTGAAGCTTTTGCTCTAAAATGCCCATCAGACAAGGGAGTTTCAAATATTGTCACGTTATTTGTATCAGTGGGGCGGCTTCTTTTCCTTTTCTAAGCAAGGCTCAAAACCGCAAAATCAAACTCTTTTATGGTTGTGTTTGACTCAATTTGAGAGTAACAAATAATAAGTTCCAATACGACAGAAAAATATGAGAAGTAAAAGGCTCCATTGGGCAGCATCATTGCTTAATTTAAGTTGACCCTCGTCTTTCTTTGTTTGCATTAGCCTAAGCTTTGATATGATGAATACAAGAGAGAAAATCATAGCTAACATTATCACAATTCAAATCTGAAAGGAACAGGCGAACAACACTACTCTTGTTTAGGCGCAAAAAATGAACATTAATAGAAAGATCATTTAATCGATCAACATCAACTTTTGTTGAGCAATTTGCTTGTTCCGCTCTATATATTATGAAAGTTTAGTTGCACTTGATTTCCAAGTTAGCAGGATGAAGGTAGTATTTGCTCTATTGCTGCTGCTGTTGAGCCTCGAGGCCTTTGTTCAATGTGAAATGAGAATGGAGTATGATCCACTCGGAAAATTTATTAAGGCTCAACAAGAAGGGAGGTATATCGAATATTCTGGGGCATCTAAGGAAGCAGCAGAAGAGTCAACAGTTTACATTGGACCTCAAGAAGGTTTGCAGGCAGCTGATAAAATTGAAAAGCTGCCAGGGCAACCCTATGGAGTTGAAATTGATCAGTATTCAGGCTATGCGACCGTTGATCCGAAGGCCGGCAGAGCACTCTTCTACTACTTTGTTGAGTCTCAGAATTCTTCTACCAAGCCACTTGTTTTGTGGCTTAATGGAGGTAACTTAACTTTTACCATCTCATATCCAAATTGACTTTTGCACATGTAAGAAACAATCATCTTACCTTGATACTAAATGCATTATTCAATTAAGCAGGGCCTGGCTGCTCATCTTTTGGATACGGAGCAATGATGGAGCTTGGACCATTTCGCGTCAATAGTGATGGAAAATCACTATCTCATAATGAATACGCCTGGAACAATGGTAATTCTTTCATAACTTTCATCAAATATTTGGTTACTTTTGCAAAGAAACAACTCCCAATAGCTGCATTTTGCTTGACATTATACGCCTTCGCAGTGGCAAATATGCTCTTCTTGGAATCTCCAGCAGGAGTTGGATTTTCCTATTCGAATACATCGTCTGACTATGATATGTATGGCGATGAGCGAACAGCTGCTGATTCATATACCTTTCTCCTAAATTGGTTTGAAAGATTTCCTGATTACAAATCCAGAGAGTTCTTCTTGGCAGGTGAAATATGCAGGCCATTATATCCCTCGGCTTGCTCTAAAGATCCTACAATTCAACAAGAACCGGACTTTCATCAACTTAAAAGGACTTGCTGTGAGTATCACTGGCTAAAAGATGTTCATTTTCTCACAGTACATCTTTGCATACATGCATGCAGCATTTTTCTTTTTTCTCCAAATATTTGACAGGATATACTGTAATGTACAGATGGGCAATGCATGGATTGACACAGAAACTGGTAATAAAGGAATGTTTGATTTTTACTGGACACATGCTCTCATTTCAGATGAAGTCATCCATGGGATAAATTCAAATTGCAACTTTACAAAATTTTCAAAAGCATGTTTGTCTTACCTTATTAAAGCATATGATAGTATGGCTAACATCAACATCCTTGACATCTATGCCCCACTATGCTCTTCATCTTTTAGCACCTCTTCGGTACAGTTCTGTTGTTTAAACTTGTAATCATCATTCAAAGTATTCCTTTTAATCAAACTGAGTTTCTGATCTTTGCTGTTGAAATAAATCAGGTGTTGCCATTTGATCCATGCTCGGAAATATATGTCCATTCTTACTTAAACTCTCCTCAAGTCCAGAAATCACTTCATGCAAATGTTATTGGGATTCGAGGTTCATGGCAGGATTGCAGGTAAAATACTCTTCCCATTGAAAATAGAAAACACACATCAGATTCTAGTTTATATTCTGCTTATTTTATTACCTTTCAGCGACACTGTGTCGCGTCATTGGAAAGAAAGTCCATTGACAGTCTTGCCCAGCATTCAGGAGCTCATGACCAGCGGGATAAGTGTATACATCTATAGGTAAGCAGTATCTGATGTTACATGCTGGATCAATTATAACTCATAAGCATTTCTGAAGCCATTTTATTGGAATTTTAAATATGTGAGTTTTGCATACACAGTGGAGACACTGATGGCATCGTGCCAACGATTTCGACAAGGTACTCAATAAACAAACTTGGAGCAAAAGTAAAGAAAGCATGGTACCCTTGGTACGTTCAAGGAGATGTAGAATTCTGAAACCTGTCATCAATCCATTGTTGCCATCGCGGCTACTTAGTTTCGGACGGTATTTGATTAAATTTTGGTGACACTAACATACATTTTTCGGGTATTAAGGTTGGTGGTTATGTTGTGGGATACAAGAACCTAACATTTGTGACTATAAGAGGTGCCGGACACATGGTTCCAAGTTCTCAACCTGCTCGGGCTCTTGCCGTCTTCTCATCCTTCTTAGATGGAAAGCTTCCACCTGCAGCAAAAAGATAGAGAATGGATAGAGATTGAATCATTGCAATTAGTTAGAATCAAAACTATTAAACTATCTTCCTAGCTCATTAGTCTAGTCTAGACATTATCACCAAAAGCAGACAATGTTTAAGAGCAAAAGGAAGTAAAATGAGCAATAGAAAGAGAGTTCAAGTTTCATTCCCATGTTTTGCAAATAAATGAATGATTGACACATTTAAAGGTATAGGGCTTAATGTTTATCAATGCAACATTGGTGAACTATTTTTAGATGAAAATTGAAGGGTTAACTTGCAGCAGTAACAAGTCAAAGCGAATGAGTTGGCCTATGGATTTTAGGCTCTTCATTTCTGGTCAATATTCCATTAAAACCAGTTTTAGCTATCTTCCTTTTTTCTTTTTCTTCGTATTTTTGACAATTAAGACGGAGACCTTCAGAACTTTAATTAATTATCCTATCTGTATCCGTTCACTCAAAAGAGAAACCTTTATATATGCAACATCATAGAATTATTGCCCAAGTACATCAACTAGCTTGTCATGTGTTGTGCTGAATTGTCTCTTCTGGTATATGTTAAGCAATTATTTGGTAGTGAAAACAATGTCTGCTTCATGAACTTTGTAGAAGTCAAAAAATATTATCAGATGATTGAAGATTGTTAAAAGTCTTTTTCTGATATTTATTGAAAGGGTTCGGTTGAAATCGAAAACAATATTTCGGATTGTGGAGTCCTCAAGTGCCTGCTCTAACAGAAACGCAAAGCTTCACCGAAAAGCAGTTGCAAGTACTTCTTTATGAAGTCAAAATACATCATCTAAACTAGTTGCTTCCAGCATCTGAACCATCAAATTCTAGATGTTAAGAATTGATTAAACAGATTAACTTTATTGTTTTACTGCAGTGGAATTAGTATATTTCTGCCATAATGTTTTGAATCAATGCTGGCTATTGGTGAACAACTTAGGATCTTCTAGTAATGCCTGTTTGAACATTAATTTATCTCAGACAGTGCCTCAAAAGATTTTCTACGTATGGAAGTCATTGAGCCTCAACTTTTGATATCTGTGAATCAGTCAATGCAATTCAGGCACAGCCATAATGATTTCATTTTGTTAGAGTCTGCTTGGGATTGTTTCCATTTGCACATTTTTAGAGCCATAACTTGAGATAATGGAGTAAATTTTGGACTTACAGTATATAGTTCAGAAGCTTTCAAAAAGAGGGATATAGATCCTTAATAGTTCTCCATAATAGGTCAGAAGACCGTCCCCAAATTCCTTCGTCTTGGGCCTCAACTCGCATTCAGAAACTTTTTCATTCTTTCCGAATTTCTATTTTTTATTTTTAGAAATCGGGATTCGAGTGTATTATTTCTTGTTTTCTTTATTTAGGATATTATAATTATATTATGTTAAAATAATTCGTATTTTTCTTTTTGGTACATTTGGTTATTAGGGTTTTAGCATAAAAGGAAGTAAAGTGTAGTTGTGGAACTCCATATTATTATAAAACTTCTTAGAGGAGGTCCATTTGTCAACAACTATTGTAAAATTTTATTTTAAACATAAAAAATTGTCTATTTTTCAATGTCATTAGATCCGGTATTTTAAATTTTCATTGGCAAGGAGGGACTAGATGACAAGTTGCTTGTCATGTAATATATAAACGACAAATCATTCATGTTAAAAAAATAAAATGACATATCATCCTTAGTATTTAGCTAAACGACAAACATAAATAATATGCGAAAGTGCATACTATGGATGACGGTCGTTTGAAATTTGACTATTAGCAACATGTCATTTTATAGATATTTCATCGTCCTCTCTTTTACTAGGCCAATGACACATCATTTATTACGCTGAATTCCACTTGAATATAATAAAGTAAGAGATTGTTTTTTTTAATAATTAAATAGAATAATAAACTCTTTCAATTATTCATACATTTTTACATGTTTGCTTTCTTCAACATTGGAAATAAGTGATTTCTATATTTTGATAAAATTAAAGAAAAACACTTTAACTTGAAAATAATGCTTAAGTATGGATGTATATACTTTGGGCTTTATATAAAAAAAATAATACGTTAGCCTCTCATTAAGTTTATTCTAAATTTGTTTTAATATGTAAAAAAAAAGTATATGTTATATGTAATACATTTTATTTGAAATATTTATTTTTAATAATATTAATTTACATAAATAGTGAGAATATTTATAAAATTAAAATTAGAAAATTGAAAGACCATTAGCTAAATCAAAAGAAAGTTAAGGTGGTCCATTTGGCCCGAAATGCCTTTTTTCATTTTCTTTCAAGGAAAAAAATTGCACTTTGCAAAGTTTTTTTTTTCTAAGAAAACACCAGCAAGATTGTGGTCATTTAACTTCAGCATTAGGTTGAAGTATGATCTGCTTGGAGAATTTATAAAGGCTCAACGAGAAGGGGGGCATGTAGAGTATTGTGGTGCACCAATGGAAGCTGCAGAAGATTCAACAGTTTATATTAGGACCTGAAGATGGTTTGAAGGAAGCTGATAAAATTGAAAGGCTTCCAGGACAACCTAAGGGAGTTGAAATTGATCAGCACTCAGGCTATGTGACTGTTGATGCAAAGGCTGGTAGGTCACTGTTTTACTATTTTGTTGCGTCCAGGAATTCTTCTACAGAGCCACTTGTTTTGTGGCTTAATGGAGGTAGCTTAATTTTTATCGTCTTATATACGAAGTGAATATTTGTGGTGTAATCAATAATCTTCATTCAAAAATCACCGAAAATGCTGTCACAAACATCTTGAATTTTTGCTAAGTCTTGCATTATTATACAATTGCATCATTTCAATGAGCAGAGCCTGGCGGAGCTGGGATCATTTCCAGTCAATAATTTATCCCATAGCAAGTATGCCCGAAACAGCGTTAAGTATTTCATAATGTGCTCTCCTTGGAGTCTCCAGCAGGAGTTGGATTTTCTTACTCGAATACATCATCTGATTATGACGCGAACAGCAGAGGATCCATATACGCTTCTTGCAAATTGGTTTCAAAGGTTACCTGAGTACAGAGCTAGAGAATTCTTCTTAGCAGGAGAAAGCTGTAGTGGTCATTGTGTCCTCAGCTTGCTCTATGGATCCTTCAATACAACAAGATTTCCAATCAAACTTTCATAAATTTAAAAGGCCTTACTGTGAGTATACGGCTCGAATATATACATCCGTTCTTACTTGAATACTCCTCAAGTGCAGAAATCACTTCATGCAAAATGATACCATCATTCCATGCCAGTTACTAAATCATACTTCCTCTGCTACTTGATTATTTCGAGCTTGATTGAAGAAAAATTTATAAATATTTCATATTCTTGTTTATATTCTGCCTATTTTATTTCTTCATCTCAGCATTTCTGTGAGTCATACGTTGAAAGACAGTCCATTGACAGTCTTACCGATTATTCAAGAGCTGATGAGATGTTGGATAAGAGTTTACCTCTGCAGGTAAGTGGTATCATTCGTGCTACATGCTGTCCTAAGTTGATGTTACGGGATCAAGCTACAAATTCAATTGAAAATATTGTCACCATTTGCCGAGCTACAAATCACATTTTCATGTAATAAGACCTGTTGCTTTGAATGTTGAATTTCCTTTCTTTTATGCATATGCAGTGAAGATTCAAATGGCAGGGTGCCAACAACATCAAAAAGGCACTCCATAAACAAGCTTGGAGCACTAGTGAATACAACTTGGTATCCTTGGCACCGTCAAGGAGAGGTCGAATTCTGAAACTTGTCAACGATCCAGTGTTGCCTTCGCGGCTACTTAGTTTCTGATGGTATTTGATTAAAGTTAGTGACACTAGACATTCATTTTTCCTGTATCAAACGCTTGCTTTCTTCATTTTTCTTAGATGGAAAGCTTCCATCTCAAACAAGAAGCTAGAGAATCGATTAAGGACGAATAATTGTAATTAATTTGAATCAGAACCAGCTTCCTAACTTTCTAGTCTAGTGAAGCTGCATGACCAAGTTTCGGAAAATGTTATTCGCAAATGAATGATTGATTCATACATTGATAATGTGCTTGAAGTTAATTATCAATGCAACACAAGGCAAACGAGCTTTAGTGTATAGCTTGTTCTGGTAAAATAGTGGTTAATCCGAATCAAAGCGGACCCAAAATTTATTCCGGATTCGGTTTGGTTTGAATTGAAAAATTGAATCCAATCGGTTTTTAATCTTCTAAACGAATTGGATTGTATTTGGGTTCGTGTTCAGAATAATCTTTTCTTTTGTTTTAATCTTGAAATGTCCACAAACCGAATTCAATTTTCATTATCTTTATAAAAATGCTATTTAACCCAACTCGTTAGCCGCCGCACGGAAGCAAGGCTGTAGCCTGTTGCATGCTGCTGCCCAGCGCCGTTGTCGTCCACCATCCCTGGCTCGCCGTTGCAACGATCGCCACTACCTCCTCGTTTGCAATTCTGTCGTGCGTGAAGGTCAGCTTCTAGTTCTATTTCAATGCATCAGCCAAGCTTCCATTTTGATAAATATGTGTATTTGAATCTGCACACTTTCTTTTTCTTGTTTTCTTGTGTTGCTATCTCAATGTTTGCAGTTTGCATTTTGCTTTTTTTGGTTATTTTGGATTCCTTTCATGTTTGGTTGATGGGAAAATAGAGGGAAACAAATAAACAAAAGTAGAAGTTCCTATTTGTTGTAATCTAACTCAAAGTTGTGACCCGAACCTGAATTAACCGGTTCGGTTCTATTTCTACTTTCTCATCCGATTAGTTCGGTTCTAATCCTCCAAACTGAACAGATTGTAACTCGAACAAAACTTGAAAGACTCGAATTGAAATCCGATTTACCGCTCCTCTGATAACCAGAACAACTGGTCAAGACAAATTAATGAGTTAGCCTAGAGGATTGTATTCACTATATTTCTGGAGAATATTTCATTGAAATCATTTTAAATATTTGTTAATAAGATAGGAAAGTTATACGTTCATTGAATCTGTTTGCCTCGCATTGGCCATCGCAACACGATCCTATAACTTTGGTACATACAATTAGAAAATGTTATAGCTATTATTGAGTAGTTAAAAGAAAAAATTGTAATAGCTGCAAGAATGACGTGTCAATCTATCTATTATATAAGCGTTTTATATTGCATTAGTTAAATCTGTCTATGTTCGTCTCCCCACAATAATAAAATAGATATTATTCAATTTAACCACGTTATCTGCTAAGCTTTTGTTCTTGCATATTACAACTTAAAACGTGTCTACATATATTTTACACATTATTTGTTCGTAGGGGTGGGCATTAATTAGTTCAGTTTGGTTCTTCTTTTGAACCAAATCGAACAAAAACCAATTTATTCGTAAACATATGCACCAAAATTGAATTGCATTAAAGAATCGAATCGAACCGAACCGAACCGAACCAAATTATTTTGGTTTAGTTCGGTTCAAGAATTTAAATAATTTTTCTTTTGTATTAGCTAAAATTTTGAACTTTTCATCTAAATTTGAATTTTTTTTCTTAATTCAATTTAATTATAACCACTACAATTTATGATTTATACAAAAAAAATTAATGTAAAATAATTTTATAATAAATAAATATTGTTTTTTATAGTTACACAATAAGTTTTTCTTTTTTAATTTTAAATTAGTGACACAATCGGTTCTCCAATTTGGTTTGATTTTCTACTAAACTGAATAAGAACCAATCAATTCTTTATTTTGTGAACCATTCAGTTTTTTATCTCTATATCGAACCAAATGCCCATTACCATCCATCTGTATTCAATTTAAATATGTTAGCAAGAATGCACGGCAACTATTAAGTTGTGACTCACATTGACTAATCAAAAAGAAAAACATTGACTTATAAGTATGATGTGTCATTTTATCCAATATGCAAGTCTTTCAAGTTAGATAGGTCAAATCTTTTATGTTCATTCCCCCGCAATAATCAAGTAGATATTGTTTAATTTGGACACGTTCTCTATTACGCTTTTGTTCTTACATTTTACAACTCAAAAAGTATCTACTCAAGCACTGGCATTAGCCATGTTAATATTAAGGAATGCTTAATCAAAATTTGACATATTTTCGAAGTAGAGAAAATTGTCTAATTAATTATTTATTTATTTTACTATTAGAAAACATAAAGTGGAGAATTATATTAAAAAAAATTTCATGCATAATGACTAACTTCCCGACAAAAACCTAATTCTCTACTTGGCAGAAAAATACTTGAAGTGGTAGTGTTTCTTTCGTCGGAGTAATCGAGAATTAGGATTCCTATAAGCTTAACGATGTAACTAGTCTTTCAATTAAAAAAAATAAAAAAATAAAAATAAAGATCAACAGCCAACAAAACGTTATGAAAAATTAATTTGTCGTGCTTATCTTTGTCAAATCGTATACATTACTTAACAATTTTATGGATCCACCTTCTAGATGCAGCAATGTATTGAAAGAAATAATCAACGAGACTTGGAGAGAGTTTTGTATTTTGTGCTTGGCTTGAAACCTTATTGAAACGAGCTTAATGTGAATTTGAAGCTTAAGGTTGATGAAGTTAGATTTGATAAATATTTGACAAATTATATTAGAGAAGGCTGTCTTGGACACTTTAATTTTGTTCAACCAAAATTGATCTTTTAATTCTTATTTCATCAGTTGCTATTAAAAATATCAGCATAGGGAATTCCTTAGATTAATTTTAAAACTCACCAGAACAGTACTATCAAATTATCGACTTTTGTACTTCAAAATTATTGTTAAAACTACAACTAATTTTTATTTTTATTTTTATTTTTATACCAACTTAATAATAATACAGCTCTCTCTTTAGTGTTGGTATCCACATGTTATATAAATTATGGATATGGCATTAGAAAGCTTTTTCTAAACTTACAATACCCACGATTTTGAAATTTTCAATTTCATTTCAGTCCACACGTTACTCAATCTTTAGCCTTGGAAAATTAAAACTTTTGTTCCAAAAATATCTCCGAACAGCAATTTTTATATGTCGGTATTTGACTTTTAATATTTTGTTCATTATTTCAATGGAGCAACAAATTAATTTCTTACATTTTTAATATTATCATTGAATTAGACTCAATCATCATTTCGTGCCACTTCAAAATCTAGGAGGGTCATGTCTTTGTCTATTTATAATTTGCGCCTCCCTCCCGCTGGCTGCTGCATGATGAGATTAATTAATTGCTTATCATAATTTTGTTTAGAAAACTTTTTTCTTAAATATCTAAATAATGATATTTTGAGTAGAAATAGCAAGTTGATGAGCATTAAGATTAGGAAAGAAAAAAAAAATAGTTGATTAGTCAATTTCGAATAATAATTACTTTTTAAGTGCAAATGAGATTAATATTATAAATTTTAGTCAATTCTTGTCAGAACACCATGCTAGCTGCCTAATAGTTATGGATTGAATCTTAGGCAAGTTTTGATTTGACATTTGCAATTTTCCATCAATAAATATTGCGTCAAATTATTCACATGTTTTGCAAATGGATTATTTTATTCGACATAATTTGGGAGTCAAATCGGGTGGTTATGAGTTTCTCTAATTATGTGAGATTATTATCATAATCACGCACTAAGCATCATCAGATGAGTGTGATTCACAATGGTTGCTTGTTTTCATGGTGCTATTTAGCCGCTGACACAATAGTCAAATCTTAATTTATCTTTTTGAGTACCGCTTTTCATTACTCATATGATCTTTTGCTAATAAATTTTATGAATTTACACAAAAAAAAAGGAACGAATTTTATGTTCAATGAATCAATCCATCAAGGGAACCTAAATTGCCTTTCTGTCAAGTCAAATATAAAAAAGAAAAAGAAAAAGAACCCGAGACAAATAAATTACTATATAAATAAATTTCATGAAATTATCAACTTAGTTTATAACAGCATAACTTCAATAAATCAGAATTAAATTTTAGAAAGAAATGATTCGGATATAACGTCAACTTTTAATTAATTTGTTCACATATTAATATGAAAATTAAAATACACTATGTATTTTAATTTCTTATTATTAGTAGTCCACTTCGTCACAATTTTTTAATTTTGATATATGTTTGATTTTTTTTTTAACTGAGTAATATTACAACTATAAATTCTTGCATCAAACTAATCTACCATAACATAATTAGTTTAATGAAAATATAAAATAATAAAAATAAATTATATGAATCAAGTGATGTCTTTATTTAACCATTCATTTAATGTCACATCAATTCGTGTAAAATATTTTATAAAAAAAATTATATCTATATCATTATTTTTAATTTATTTTTTTAAAATATGAAGGTGAGTAAAATTTAAATTTATTTTTTTACCCCTCTACCCTTAGAATTAAATTCGGGTGGGGAGCTTTCCTTTGATAATGACATAATATGTATTAAATTTTGATTTTAATATCCTAAAATAAACTATGGGATGGCGTGCAAAATGCAGCCAATAAACAAAGAAGTGCCAGTTTAAGCGACAATTGTTTGATACAAATGTCAAAATCAAAAATAAAATAATTAACTAAAATAGACAATAACGTAATTATTAGACAGGGGAATCATTTGGTAAACATAAGTCTCAATCATTTAAGTGGTTTGTAGGGGAAATTATATTTTTTTAAAACCAAAAAAAAAATGTAGAGTGCTGGATTAAGTAACAGCATAAGATTTGCTCAAAAAAAAAAAAGAAAAAAAAAGTAACAACATAAGATGTTTTGATGAAGATTGCTACTTAATAAGAACATACAATTATAAATGTTAAGCTAAACTGTGAAATTATTATTAAAATATTTATCAATAGGCCGACTTTTTACGTGGATCAATGAATTGATAGGTGTAAAAATTATTTTTAATGCCATATTTAGTTAAATGTTCACCACTAACAATAGAATATTTTCCAAGGCATCCTTATTCTTAATTAATTACTATATTGATGCTATTTGATTAATTTCGATCTTCTAGATAATGTGGGCGAAGAAATATCAAGGAAAGGCAGCCAGTGTTTGTTTGTTTGTTGTTTTGTCTTGTTTTCTTTATTTAATTTAGGGTAGTTATTAATTTACGGCTCTTCTTACTAAGAAAATTATTTTTTATTCAATCTTATGAGTAAAGGTAGGAGTCTTTAATTATAAATAATTTTTGTACCTAAACAAATAACTTTTAACACTAATAGAAATATCAACAACACCAATGTTTTATGTTTATTTTTAAAAACACAAAAACCAACCGAAAGTTAATTAATTTCTACTTTTCTAGCAATTAAGGACTAAAATGCAAATTAACATTTTTAATATAAGGTAGGAATTGGTTAGCCACAATGTGAGAATTGAAGATTTCATTTTACTAACAATGTTGTTTTATATGATTGGAATAAGTTTGCATCCCCGTAAATACAATATAAGGTCTTAATTTAAATATAAAAGTGCTGCCAAATTGAGTAAAATATGTATATTTGATTTTTTTTTTTTAATGATAAGGAGTAAAATATCTGATTTAGCTGTATTGTTTTGGACCAAGAATTGACTTGGGATAATGATTCCTTTGCAAACAACTCTCCGTTTGGCATTGGGTGTATTAATTTATTTATTGATTAAACACAAAATTTGATAATTAATTCTTACATCAGCAATGTGTCAAGGGTCAACCACCCACCATTTGTGCACCAAACGGTGGATATTTGGACTTTTGTTATAATTCATAGAATTAAAAATTATTAATTCACGTTATTCCCAAAAAAATTATTATTATTATTGTTATTGTTGTTGTTATTTTTTAAATAGAGAATATTGAAGTCAAAAATTTTGCAGCAGCTGATGGCAAAAGTCTTCTGTTCCCGTTTGACTAGTTATTTTATTCACAATTTTCCAAAGTATAAAACTCATAAAAAAAATTATCAGATATTCAAAAATGTAAAATGATCCTAAAGTAAATTCATTGCAAAATAGATGCATCTGAGTATCCAACACTTTTTTTTTTTAAAAGAAAGAAGAAGTGCAATGATGATTTTATTGCACCAAATTTTTTTAATTAGCCCAAATAAAACTTTTGAGAAAGCAAATGATCAGATTGAGAGGAGCTCAAAAGTTTTAATTTGTTTGGAGTTCATAATATATTTGATTTTACAAGCGAATAACTCCTCATTTCCAACCCAACGATAAAAAATGAAACGTTTTTGACAAGTTTTTTAGGTATTTAATTTCTTTTAAACTAAGGAATAGGGATAGAATTTTGGCCGCGTTACATGCACAATAAGAATGGTCCTAACTAGAAAACTCAATTATCATATCTTTTAATACCAAGTTGACAATTTAATAATCAAAATAAGGAACACTCTTGGCTAGCTAATCACCACCTCATAAACATCACTCTTAATCAATAGTCATCGTATTTCTTTTTAATATTTAAACAAGAGGCAGCAAAAAGAATTACCCAAAAAAAAAAGACGTGAACAAGTATCCAATTTGAGTTGGCTTCAATTTATTTGATTAATTTATTATTCCATTGGGTAATTTAACAAAGAACCTCTCTGGTCAGCATTCAGGAAACTTCATCGAACCAAACCCAATTAAGTTTTCCCAAATTTACACACATGTAATTTTTATATATTCTTTGAATATTGGCCCTTGGCTGCCAAATTTTTAACAAAAATAAAGAAGAAAAATGCAAAATCACAATATAAAGAAATGGCAACAAATCAAAAGGATGGCCAAAGGCTAAGTCGAATGGTAAAATAAAAACCATCGAAACATCAACATCTAGCCTACAAAAATAATAATTATAATAATAAATAATTATGTCACACAAACTTATTTGGTTCGTGGATTTATAAAAGGGCGGAGCAGGGGCTGCTTCTCTCATTTTCATTATTCATCACCCAATTTCCTCTCTCTCTCTCTCAATCACAAATTCACAAGTCTCTTTAGTCAATCTTTTTTCTTCCTTCCTTTCACCTCCCCTTTTCCCATTTGTTCCCATCTCTTAAAATTTTTCCACAAGAACACCAACATGGAAATGGAAGTTGTGATGCCAATGCGGGCGGCGGCACCAACGTCTATGGACTTCAACTTTGACAGCAATTGTTCATCTCCATACATGACTGCTCCTTCAAGCCCTCAACGATTCGGCAACAGCTTGTTCTTCAGTGCCCCCGCTAGCCCTACTCGTATCTCCGCCTTTTATCGCGACCTCAATGATCATTCTTTATCCACAAGTAGTAACCGAATGAATAGTCATGACACAGATGATGACGATCAAGATCAAGATGAAGATTTTGAGTTTAACTTCAGTGGGCAGCTTGAGAGAACTTCCTTATCCGCTGATGAGCTTTTTGATGGCGGCAAGATTCGCCCTCTCAAGCCACCAGCCGGGTACGAATCAGCTCCTAGCACGGCCTCATCTCCGCGGCAGCCAGTTTCTTCAAGATCAAGAAATTATAATAATCATCCGCCGAGAAATAAAGATCCTAATCCTTTTGATGGAGCTGATCAGCAAGTTCAACATCGTGGCAGAGAAAGGGTTTCGGATTATTCTTGTAGTTCAAGAAAAGGAACCCGATCATTGTCTCCGATTAGGGTTTCGGATATAATAGATGAACAAGAAGATAACTCGCAAGCAGCAAGAATTATTATTACTTCAACAAGAAGCCGTAGTAATAGTAATAACTCAAAATCGTATGCGTCTTCCATTCTATCAGCAATTTCATTTTCGAACAAAAAGTGGAAGCTGAAGGATCTTTTATTCAGAAGTGCTTCTGAAGGCAGGGCAACAAGCCCGGATCCCCTGAGAAAATATGCCGTTTTGTCCAAGAAAGAGGTGATGGTTGATGATGTGAAGAGCTCAAGCTTCCGGTCCACCGACAGCTCCTCCGGTTCAGTGTCGCGGAGGCGGCCCCCGGTGTCAGCTCATGAGTTGCATTACACGGCGAACCGGGCGGTGTCGGAGGAGTTGAAGAGGAAGACATTTTTGCCGTACAAGCAAGGCTTGCTGGGATGCCTAGGTTTCAATCCGAGTGGCGTGCACGATATTTCCAGAGGAGTTGGGTCTATGCCACGTGTATGAGTCTGTGCTGTCTGATCATCTTGATCATAAATATACATTTATATATACACACACCTCTCTCTCTCTATATATATATGAGTATGATTCTTTTTATTTAATTTATTGATGTTTTCATCAACATCAATTTATTGTGTTTTATTTTTGTTCCTTTTTATGGTGTCTTTATCCGTGAAGTGGACTTTACATATATGGTAGGAAATTGTATCAGTCATATATAAAAGACATATATAAAGAGGATTACGGAAGATTTTCACATTTTTTTTTTATTGATATACACGAGACGCATGAGATCAAAAAGTTCAAGCCAAGATGATGTTCATTTGTTAACTCGTGAACTGATTATTTATTTATTTTTTTTTTGGAAGAGGCCTAATTAATTGCGAACTGATTTGATTTGACAAGTCTTTGCTATTTCACTTCATCAAGCATCAGTACAAAAATAATTCATCGTAGACGACCTTAAAATCTTAATCATGGGAGGAATAGACATACACATTGTGCATACAGCACCTTGTAGTTCTCATTAATCTCTGTAGATTGTTAATTTAAAAGCAAACGTTGGTGAATGGAACAAATATCTTTTTGATGTTAGTGAGAGATTAAATTTGGATTATATTACAACGGATAGAATAATTTTTATTAAATTTCTGCTTGTAATATGCATATGTATGAAACAACCTAAGATCATTCATTAATTTCTAAAGCCCTCCAATTAATTGTAATTATTTTAAGCATTCCCAGCCAGAACAGGAGGAAAGTTTAAATGTTTGAAGAATGATACCACAACATGAGTTGGTAAAAGAAGAAATAAAAGAAAAAGAGAAAGGGGATATTTGCAAACCACACATGGCTGGAAAGAGAGAGGAGTTCTAAAATATAATCATTACGGTTGTGGAATAATTATGGTAATCATGCTGCTAAACAGTGTAAAGTTGATTAATTGGTTTTATTAGTCAAACAAAAGGGTGAAAGAATCAAAAGGGGAAAACAAATAATCCAAACAAACCCCCGCAAATAAATAAATAAATTGATTAATTAAAAAAAAGCCTTTGTCCTGCAATTTGTGACCATGATTTCTCTATCACTCCACAGAATGCAATTATGAATTGTTACCCAACAAGGGTTCTTGTTTAAAAGTATTGTAGCCTCAAGCATGTGTGGTGTCTTAAAATATGTTGCTAATGTCACCTGTAGCATTTTCTTTTTGTACTTTAAAGTTGCAAAAAGATGAATGCAAAGTAGACACGGGCATCAATTTTTTTGTCTTGAAAAATTAAAAAAAAAAACAATGAATCAAATAGATGTTGCTCGAGCATGTAGTTAGATTTGCTTAATTAAATGCCAAACAAGATTGGCTTTAAGTTGTGTGTCGTGATGCGATTATCGCATCCACGAAATTGCAGGAAGATCCTTCAAAATGAGTTCATTTACTGCATTCATGTGAGCAAATTTCCTGTTTTGAATTTTCTTTTTTTTTGGGGAAGGCTGATGAAATTATGGTCAAAAGGAAAAATAAAGAGACAAAAGGAGAAAAAAATGTATGGTCTTTATTTAGGTTACGTGTATGATACTACATAAATGTACAACGGTTCAAAACCGATTAAAGTTTGTTTCAAATTCTAGATGCTCAGTCGATCCCAACGGATAATGGTCCAACGTTAAACATGAAACATATGGCCAAAGCAAACTTAAAACATTTTGAATTCAATTTATTGTACACAACATGGAAAATATATTCATATTTTCTTAAACTCATATTAGATGATGGCTAAACTTAGTCTATAAGTTATAAAAGAGTTCGACGTGAATAATAAAGACAAAAATTAATACGCTACCATCATAAAAGATAGATCTAAGAAAAGTTCAGCTGGGGTAATTAGATTAATTACAAACAATGTTAGTATATTAAAAATAAGTCATGGTGTTTACTTTATCATTTTGTCATGCGTGCATTTAGTCTTAGATGATGTTTGGTTGAGAGAGAATGGAGGAGAGGAAAGTAATTTAATTTTTTTTTTCATTGTTTGGTTTGACAGAATATATAAGAATTTAATTTCTATTATAATTTAATATCCATCATAATGTAGAATCTCCTATAATTTAATATCCATCATAATGTAGAATTTGAATTCCACACCAGGAAGTGAAGAATTTAAAATCCTTTTATGTTGGAAACTAAAGTTTCCAAAATTACCTTTCAACTTTTTAAGTTATTTAATGCCATTAATAATTACCAAGAACTTTGTGAAGAAGTGAAGAATTTAAAATCCTTTTATGTTGGAAACTAAAGTTTTTAAAATTACCTTTCAACTTTTTAAGTTGTTTAAAGCCATTAATAATTATTATTTATAATTTTATTTTATTGATTTAATATTATAAATGGACATTTTCTTCAAACCAAACATGGCATGTTTCAAAAGTTGGAAAGTCACGATGTGATTCCTTTTTAAGGACACAGTCATAATACCGGATGTTGCTAGAAAGTCGCGTTTTGCTTTGATTTCTTTCTTGACCATCGCTTTTGCGTTGACTTTGCTTTTTTGCTTTGATTGCTTTCCCATTTTGTTCCATGTCGCATGTGAACATTTTCTTTCTCCATTTGCTCAAGCGTGAACCACAAAGTCACCGGACTTCGTTGGGAAGTCGCTTCCAAACCGTAAAACGAACGTGAAAGTTAGAGTGCTGAATTTCTACATTGTAAAACCCGTAAGCATTTATTTATATATTATTATTCTTATATTTAATGATTATAAGGTGAGCGATTTGATTTTTTTATTATATATATATTACTAATATAAATAGTTTAATATTTAAGGTAAAGGATAAATTTGTCTAAAGAAAAAAATTATAATTTATTTTTTTATCAAATTTTATATCAAATCAAACAATAAAATTTAATTTCAGCAACGATGATAACTAAATTAATTCTTTTAAAATAAATATGCAACTCAAATTTAAAGGATATTTGTATTGTATTACATAATTCTTATCCCTTCCTCTCTATTCCATTCTTTACCTTTTCGCCATTTTCTTCAAACCAAACATGGCCTGTTTCCAAAATTTTTCTTTCCTAAAGAATATACATATCAATATTAACGCTACGATGTGATTCCTTTTTAAGGCTAAAGCCCACAGTCATAATCCTAAAGGGAAAGAATGGGGAGAGCAGCCATGTAAACAATTAAAACTAGCTAGCTAGCTTTATAAAAAGGCTAAGCTTGCGATGTCGATTATAAAGGAACCCACATGAAATTCTGTAATCATTGTAAATGATATTCTCTTTTTAATCTCTAATTCCTTAGAGAGTGGTTACAACAGAAAAATGAAATTAGGGAGACCAGGAGAATGCAATTCTCTGTTTGTGATGTGAGTATATATAAATATATTTGGCCATTGATAATGCATATTTTGATTTCGATATATGCCAATAAAATCTTGTCTCATTTAAGATAATGATAGTGATAATGATGACCACGATGAATTGGTGTTTGGTGATTATTTTTGTGTACCGAAAATTTGCATGGTTGTTGGTGATAATGATAGCCAATTCATCATTGTGAGCAATGCATGAGTAGTTCGTTTCATAATCTAATATAACTTTGGTCAAAAATATATCGTATGATGTATTGGTCACTGGTGATCAACTCATCTCGTCAAGCGTAAAGTAGATTTTTCATGATTTATACACTACAATGCTCATCGAGAGATCCTTCAACGAAGAGATCTCTAGAGCGTCCACTTTTTTTTAGAGTTGCTATTAATTGACGTTTCATATAAAGGGTATAGGAACCATACCATAACTTGTGTTCAAATTCTATTGTTCGGTGGGATCAAAACACTATTTTTATCAAATTTGAATAATTTTTTTTTTTTACACGAGTCTTTTTCTCATGTAGATGTTAAATAATATTGTCCAACTGTAAGATATTAGTTCAAATCTTAAAGAAATGAAGAATCAGATAAGTTTATCATTTATCCTTGCACTCACTTTTTATTGCCGTCCATCTTTCTAATTTTTATTATGTGCTTAATTTTTTGTTCTCATGTTCATTTCTCTCACTTGCTCTACAAGTTCAGAGCTACTTCATGATCAGCTTCTTCCATTGACTTGGAACTCAAACTTTGACTGATTTTTCTACGCAGACCGTCCATAATGAAACAATGACCTAAATTGCCTACTAACACTTATTATGAACGTGCTTGAGTGGCAGCATTTAATACAAAGAAAAGCATTTTGAAAAAAAGTTAAAAGGGTCAGTCAAAAGAGCCTCCAATATCATAAGAGGGTGCGCTATAAGCAAGCATGGATTAGAGATCAATCAAGCCCGTGATTTTTATCCATTTTCACGAACAACTTTCAAAAGTAGTTCTCCTTTTGGTGATATAACTTTTGTCTTTGTTGTTGTTTATGCAGATTAAATTATCGTGAAAATATTATCTTAAATCATATATAAAATTTAATTTGGATTAATTATGTTGAAACCGCTTTAAGGTATAGCACTCTTTCATAATTATATGATCAAAATAATATTAAATTTTTTATTATTTATCACTTTATATATATGACTGTAATTCGTATTCTGCCTTAAAATAATTTTAAAATAACCATATCTTTAATTTAAACTTGATATATAAAATATAAATTAGTTATTAAAAAAAAACCACTGATATATATTTTTTTTCTTGCTTATCTAACAAAAGGAAGTTGTCTACCATGCGTCAACTCCATGGTTACAAACACCACATATATACTCTTTTTTATTTTATTTCACAATTTTTATTTATTATTATTATTTTTTGGTTATGGACAACTTATACATCAAAAGCTCAAGTGGAAACGGGATCTTTTACTTCTATATAAATAAGACAAGAAATGCTTCAAAGGTCCAACACATGTGGTGCAGAATTAAAGTCCCTGAAACCAGAACAGGCACCATGTGCAGCATTTACTGTTGATGACACAGTTCCCGGCTCATAACTTTGACTTCACGGCTCCGGTCCTCGGACAGACCAATTCAATGTTTGGACAAAACTCAGGAACAACATAGACTTTAGATGTTACATGTCTCATAATTTTTTGTATAGCTCACATAAGTTGTAAATACAACAAAAACGGTTATAAGGAGAGAAAAACATGGTACGATCGGGTTCAGATTTAATTCATAATAAAATTATAAATACACTAATTTTCTTGATTTTATTACTAATATTTAAAAATATATAATTACAACAATCAAATAATAGCTAATCACATAATAACCAATTAAATATATATAATTATATAATATATATGTACCATGAAAGTTATGAAACTTGATACGGTTGAAAGTTGAAAGCTCAAATCGGGTTCGGGTCACAAAGTCACGAAGGAAGCCAAAACTCGGCAGTGGCGGATCTAAAAAAATAGTTTACCAGGGGCTAAATTAGATAATAGTAAAATATGAAAAACTAAAATTTTGAATATATAAAATATTTACTAATACATTTATAATTAGTCTCTACGCATTTTTAATGTTATGCAATAGACTCATTATCAATATTATTAAATTTATTGTTTCCTATACAAATAACCAAATTATCACTTATCTCATCCGATTCGAAATATGATTTTTCATGAGTTTTATTACTGAAAACATTCGTTCCACTATTATTATATAAATTGGAAGAAGTAACCATATTTTTTAGAATAGAAAATATTTTGGGTGATGGGCTATCATTATTTTTAATTAAAATATAAATTTTATATTTCTTAAAAGTCAAAGTTTAAATTTTATGGGGATTTATATTTTATAGTGACTATTTTAATAAATTTAATGAGAACTAATTAGAAAATTAAAATATTTTTTGATTTTATTTTTTAAAATTTTTTTGGTTAGTGGGGGCTTGAGCCCCCACAGGTCATATGCTGCATTCGCCCCTGAAAACTCGGATAGGGTTGGAAGCTTTGGCCTTGGAACAGCAGATCAGTGGCCACTGCAGCAGATCGTGGGCGGGTTTTCGGCAGCAGATGGACGGACGTGCAACAGGTTGTGGGATTGGACAACAACAGATTGCGGGATCATGGCTGTTGGGTGTCATCGTGCCAGTGTCTTATGTGTGAGTCTTTGGCTACTGGCTTGTTTGTATTAAGTGTTGACAGTGTTGTGATTCTTATTTGTGGTGGTGCGTCTTTGCTGGTGAGTTTTTTTTTTTGGGCGACCCGATCGGGTATTCGGATCGGTTCGGGTTTACTTGACCCGATCGGGTTTATAATTTTTCATCTAATCGGGTTTCAATCCTAAACCGATCTGACTCGAACACAAAATTTTTAGGATCGAATTGGATCAGGTCGGGTAATTTACCTACCCCTACTTTTAACCTGTGTTTACTTGTAGGATTGAAGAATAGAAATTCGAAATTGGAATGATTGATTTTGTTTACCCATTAAAGAGAGGGAATGAAAATTAAACAAATGAGATCCATATATTTTTGGGATTAAAGAATATGAACTTGATTCTCATGAATTGCAAACAAAGTTCCCAGTCTGTCGATAAACCCTTTTACCACAACTCAATTTTGAAAATGTCCAAATTACCCAGCATTTTGTGATATTGTCCCTGATTTCAATGCTTTATAGAATTTATAAAAATACCCATAAGTTTTGAAATATCTACAAATAGGTACTATTGCTACTGCTACTATCATTATTATTATTACTACTATTACTAGTAGTAAGGACAAAAATTATCTAAGATAATTTGGTAACTTAAAACAGTCCATTACAATTCCTAGGCAAGATAAACACATTAATGGAAATACAACCTAAACTAATTCCGATTCCTATAGCTATCTGATTGCTGTTTCCAACCACATTTTAATTTTAGCTCGTTCTAGTTCTAGTCTATTCCGATTACCAATAGGTAGGCAAACGACTAATGTACAATCACCTCATTCATCATTGGAGAAAACAGGTACAAACTTTTTAAGCGAAAGCTGCAAATCATGTCACAGCAACAGGTATTACATAACAGTATGGAGTTATTCAATCACCAAATCTTCTCCTATGAAGAATCATTATGCTACAACAATAAGGAAATGCAGTTGGTAGACACCAGATAGCAACTCATTTTACTTCCAACTCTAGTGTAACTTGCAAGTCGGGCATAGTAATTTTGTCTATCTTGTGACCTGTTAAAATCTATCGTCTGCTTCCTGCATAAAATATCAATTAAAGAGATCAAATGTGGCCTGGTTTCCAGCAACATTCTTCTATTTGCTGTGAGGTCCAAGGACAAGAATAAACAGAAATCTAAACGAATAAGATGCAATGTAATAAGCCCAAAATGAATATGATTGCTTGTAGGTCACTCGCCCCTCAGTGTAGCTTGAAACTCCTTCCAGTCTTACCACCCTAATACAGGCCATCCTATATCATATAGTTGGTTTATAGTCGTCTCTCATATTTCTCCATCTATGGCATTTTTATCAAGAGTGACACTATGGCTTTCACCACATATAAATGTTTAACAAAAGTAAGGATTTATCAATTTTTTGGTAAAGACTTCAACCGTTTCCTTAAAGATTCTTGTTTCCTTCGAGAGGTCAATTTCGGCTTTATAGTGGAAACTCGGACTCACATCAAGGTATAAATAAATAAAAAGGGTAACTTAGTCGGTACCTAACAACGTTGGAGGTGCATTATTCTCAATATATTCTAGCAGTTAATATATGCCATTACTAGTAACTCAGACCTATGGTCCATTGGCTAGTTCATAATCATAATAGCAAGAGAAAATAAGTAAATGTTTCAACCAGTTTAAGCTGAATAGCACTTTTTTTTCTTTCTCTCTCTTTTCTCTTCTCTGGTAAAGCTAAATAATCCATCAATTTACGCGTTCACAGTGAATAAAAACACAAGATAAAACAGCAGAAACTAATGAAATAAAAAGCTGAAGCATACCCCCAAATGGTGATAAGAACAACGAAGCTTTCTGCAGCAACTATGATTTAGCGAGACTGGTACAGGCCAAGCAATTGTTTCTCTCGCTCTTCGACTCTCTTCCTTGCAGCCTCCCTTGCTTTAATTGCAGCAGCCTCTTCTTTAGAAACAGGCTTTGCAATCTTCTTTAGCTGATTATCTTCCCTTTTTCTCTTGCCAACGGCAAGAGATGAAGGAGCACCTTTCACAGATCTCATTGGGTTTAAAGAAGATGATACAACCGGCCCCTGTGCAGGCCCATTTTGACTTTTGGCAGAATCCTTATTTTCTACAATCGATCCTCCTCCGAAAGCTGGGAATGGATGTTTCATAGTGGGTCTATGTTTGGAACCTGATGAAGCCGGAATGGCAGCATACGCCTCTTCCTGTGTCACCCAATTGCCTGTTTCATTTCTTCTTAGGTAAATACGGTAAGCAACATATTATCTAAGAAATTATCTTAAAGAATAAAAAATGCCCCAGGCCAAAAGTCCAACATGATTCCATACCTATAGCATCAGAATAGTAAAAGCCCGATTTTGGATCGTAATAAAGACCATTGCTTTCATTGTAGTAATAGCCAGAAGTGCCATCATAGTCCCATTCTGTAATCATTGAGCTGTATTAGTTTGATATTATTAACACAATCAAGACAAAAAAGCATTAATTAATTAATTTTTTTTTAGGAAGCATTAATTAACTCTGATGTAAGATGTTACTGTAAGATTTCACAATAAAAGAGACCTATTCAATAAAATTAAGCAGATGATAGACCTGACAGAAATTCAAGGACATATGTCTATATGGTTGACTGCTACACCCTTTGGATACGGAATAACAACCACTCACAAAATGGAGCTAAGCAGAATTTTGCTGGTCTATTTAGTGGCAATAAGAAGATCAAACCTAGAGACAGAAGGTTGTTAAGGAGACAACAGAGTGAAACAACCAAAGCAACATAAGGCCATTACTCTCAACTAATATTGCCAAAGGTGGGGAAAAATAAAACATGCATCTTATTATTGGGTTGCAACTCAATATTCTGTCTAGCCAAACTCAATATTTGCATAGCCTAAAACAGTTAGTGGTTAAACTTTCTTTCACAATTAACTTTATGCCATATTGCTAACCTCCAACCGGTGCTAATGAATAAGAGCAACATAATACAAAATGTTCATTCAGTAATATTTTAAAAAGTTTCTTCTGAAGCTTCCTATAATTAAATGCTTTGCAAGACCACAACTTTAAAATGGCATTAGATCTGACTCAACCACTACAGAACCTCATCAAACAGACACAAGTATTTCCCAAGCTTGCCTCACTTAGCAATCAAACCTGAGCAATCTTGATCAGTCAAGCTGTCAGCAGGAAGCCTAGTTCAACTAATAGCCCGTGTGGACCTAAAAGAGATGAAGGATTGTGCAACCTCGGGGACTGACCTATTCAAGCAACAACTCACTAAATCAGACAAACAAGTTTCTCTGCTATGTATGAGACTTAATTACATTATTTCTATGCTGTCAAAACTTTTCTTGCTAGTAGAATTAATTTTGATGACTAGATGCACTTCATACTTACTCTCATGATCATTCAAAGCAACGGCATTAGAATTTCTGGCCTCCTGATTTGCTAGATCCTTTTGATAGCTACGCTTGGCTTTCTGGCAGACATTGAAAATGAAAGCAAAAAATCAGCTCGATGAAAAATGTAAACACACATATTCCAGTAGTACTTCAGTAAAAGAATATGTGCAAAAACAAAAGAACTTATCACAGACTCATGAAAGTTTTTTCCACAGCCTATTGAATTGCAGTTTACCAAATTTTATCCTAATCTTGAAAACTAGGTAGATTTGGGTTGCATGCTAGTCTTTAAATTAGATATTTGCAATCTAATTTACTTTATTAGCTAAACTCTTCAATCAATCAGAACTTTTCATATCTTCGCACCTTAGATATGAATCCAATAAGTATATGGTAAAACCAAAAGATGAAGTTATCAAAATTGATACATCTCAATGCATTTTCAAGTTTAATAAGGTCCAGGCAATAAAACAATAAGTTGTATGCGAAACTTAAAAAATTTCGCACCATTAACAAAGGACCACCATCTTGAAAGAGAAATGTGCCAAAAATACACTTACTGCTTCAATCTGTTCGAGGGCACGGGCTGTCTCCTTATGCTCCTTCTCTTTCGCAGCATTCTCTTTCCTCATATCAGCAAGCTTCTTTTGTACATTTTCCTTATGACGTTGACCAAGCTCATGGTTTCTAATGCTTGAAGGATTGTTCGATATGTAGATTTTGCAAAAGTCACACCATTTGTTACCCTGGCTAACCCAATACTGCGGGGGAAAAAAAAAGTGTGAAACAAGAAATCCAAGAATGAGATCAGTTCATCTGTAACTCCTAAGCATGTTATACGGTTTATAATCACAGCTTAAAAATAGAAAACTTATCAAAAGAATCAAATTCAGTAACCTACAGACAAACAATTCTAATAGACGTAAGCATAGTCACTTAATGATGTAAGTCATAATTCAGAAAGCACAACTTTCTTAAAAACACACTAAACTCCATAAACATCAACTACTCGAAGAGGAAAAACATCATCATTGTCCTAGCAAACAACTGTACACTAGAAAGCATTGAATAATACAAAACCATTCACCAATATCCATGATACTATATCAAAATTTTCAAATTTCAAATCAAAATTAGGTTAAAGCTTCAGTTTTTTATCCATATTTAATTTGGTTTTCTTCAAAATAGTGACTAATTAAAACCAAAAGCAAAACAATAAAAAAGATTTGTGACCAGAGTTCGAAGCACAGTGATGGTTATGAAGATACCTCCGTCATCGCTGCAAATTAAATTTTCCGGTGAAATTGAACGTAAGGAATCTGAGGAAGAGAATGCCAATCACTCAAATTATCACCACTAATTGATGAAGGAAGCGTTCTAAACCCTAAAATCTAAATCCCTCCCTCCCTCCCTCTCTCTTCGAAGAATTCTGAAACGATAAAGCCAGGGCGGGTTTGGTTTGTCGACGAACCGAACCGGGATTGTGCCTCCGTAGTTTTAAAATTATCTTTTGGGTAATAACAACTTGGTACCTCCATGGTGTTAAAATTACAAATAAAAACCTGTTTTCTTGCAAGCTTCGATCGTTATGCTGTCAAAAATTAAAAAAAAAAAGGAAAATAAAGGAAAAATATAATTTTTATTCCAAACACACAGAGTAGAGGTCAAAAGTTTGCAATTTAATAAAAGGGTGAAGGATTTTATTAATCATAAAAGATAAAAGTTACATATGCCAATATTTTTCCTGATAAATCTTTAATGTTTTAATACATGCTTAATATTAAATTGATCTTTTACATAGATCATTTTTGCAATCTCCTAATTGATGCTATTTATATTGTATTTAAGATTATAAAAATTAAATTTCAAATAAATACATTTAATTTGTTATGGAAAGAAGTATAATAAAAAAGAAAAAAAAGTTGTGCTAGACATTTTAAAAATTCACTAATGATATATCTTCATTAAGTGAACGATGAGAAAATATAATTAATTCACATGAAACTAATAAAAATTATCATAAATGACTCACTATAATATGACATATCACGTTATTTAAGGTAAAATTTTACAATGATTATCATTACGTTAAAAGATTAATAAACTAAAAAATTTATTATTTGAGATTCAACTTGAGTTTTAATATTCTATATCACTCACCTATTTGATAATAAATTTAAAATTACTTGTTATTCTATTCTATTCTATAATTCATTTGATGA
The DNA here is from genome assembly GCA_030444775.1 of Atalantia buxifolia. Taxonomy (NCBI): domain Eukaryota; kingdom Viridiplantae; phylum Streptophyta; class Magnoliopsida; order Sapindales; family Rutaceae; genus Atalantia; species Atalantia buxifolia. The sequence continues at coordinate 21,323,827 of CM059838.1, forward strand.
ATACCGTATTAATTTTTTTTTTAATACTATATTAATTAGAGTCAAATTGAAGCTCAAAGAATTGGGACTAATCAGAGACTTATGTGACAAATATTGTAAATTATGTATATATTTCTGATAGTACTAAAATCTAGCGACTCAATTTACTTTTAAAAAAATTGGGAACAAGGATCCAACCCGCTACTGTCCAACCAGATTGCATTTCGGATACTCCCTTCCAAAGCATCGGCAAATTCGACGCTTCGGTTTGCCCAATATAAAAATTCGGATTCATCGGCTCCATAAATCCGCCGTCATGAACCCGTCGGGCGCAGCAACAAAACCGAACAAGCAACCACTACATTAATCTCTCGAAGCTCACATTAATCGGAGATCCACTCTCCTACTCATTCAAAATCAAAATGGACGAGACGTTCATGCTAATGCTCTCAAATCTCCTCCATCTCCACAACTCCCTCGACCCCGCCACCTCCCTCCTCTCCTCCACCACCAACGCCGCCGCCGCCGCATCTTCCACTTCATCCGCCACGTCATCAACTTCCCTCCTCACCTCATCCTCCGCCGCTCCCCTTATCTTCTTCACTCTCTCCTCCCTCCTCTCCTTCCTCTCCGCCTCCAAACAAAAATCCTCTTCCTCCTCCTCTGCCGCCAAAAACGACGCCGCGTCAGCATCAGCGACCGCAGCAGCTTCCAGTTCCAAGAACGACGCCGCTTCGGCGTCAACCGACTACTCCGTCGCCGCCTTCCGCGCGCTCACCACCGAACACATCTGGTCGTTGGAAGCCCCGCTTCGCGAAGCACACTGGCGGTCTCTCTACGGATTGTCGTATCCGGTCTTCACCACCGTCGTTGAGAAGCTAAAACCCTACATCGCCGCCTCCAACCTCTCTCTGCCGTCCGACTATGCCGTCGCTATGGTCCTCTCCCGTCTCGCTCACGGCCTCTCTGCTAAAACCCTAGCTTCTCGGTACTCTCTTGAACCCTACTTGATCTCCAAAATAACTAACATGGTCACTCGTCTTTTAGCAACTAAATTGTACCCGGAGTTTATTAAAATTCCGATTAGCCGGCGTCGTTTGATTGAAACGACCCTGGGGTTTGAGGAACTGACATCATTGCCTAATATTTGTGGGGCCATTGATGGGAGTCATATTAAGATTGGTAATGGGAAATTGAATCAGAACCAATATAGGTGTAAATATGGGTATAATTCAGTCTTGCTTCAGGTTGTAGCTGATCATAGGAAGATTTTTTGGGACGTTTGTGTGAAGGCGTCGGGCGTTGCTGATGATAGTGCTCATTTTAGGGATAGCTTGTTGTATAACAGGTTGATTTCAGGTGATATTGTGTGGGATAAGGCGATTAATGTGAGGGGTCATCACGTCAGGCCTTATATAGTCGGTGATTGGTGTTATCCTTTATTGTCGTTTTTAATGACACCCTTTTCACCAAATGGGGCGGGAACACCTGCACAGAATTTATTTGATGGGATGTTGATGAAAGGGAGGAATGTGGTTGTGGAGGCAATTGGGTTGTTGAAAGCGAGGTGGAAGATTTTGAAGGATTTGAATGTCGGGATTAATCATGCTCCCCAGACCATTGTTGCTTGCTGTGTTTTGCATAACTTGTGCCAGATTGCTAGGGAGCCAGAGCCGGAGATTTGGAAGGAGCCTGATGAGAATGGAACCCCTGCAAGGGTTCTTGAGAGCGAGAAGCAATTTTATTATTTTGGGGAGGGCTTGAGGCAGGCATTGGCTGATGATCTGCATCAAAGGCTTTCAACAAGATAGTAGATGAGGGTTTAGGATTGAGGATGGAAACATTCTTGAAATTGTAATGATGATATGCCCTTTTTAGTAAGTCTAACCTTCCCTCGAATAATTATTAGAAAAGCATATCATGTAGTTAACTGCTTCAGTTATGTTGTATCCTGATTTAGTAAGCTTTACAAGTAGATTTTGTGGACGAGTTCATAAATATTGTGTAGTAAATCTATCATGCAGTTGTTGTGTCAAAATCTCAAGATGAATTTAGTTCATTCCCCTGTGTTATCATTTGGTGATGTTTTCTTATCCTCCATTTGAGAGTAAGTTAAGTTCCTTGTGTTTCAAAATAATTATAGGTGCATGCTTCACAGAGAAATTGCCTTGCCTTACAAACCATGGATAGGATTATATGTTGAATTTGTAGGAATATGACTTTGTAGCATTTGGAGTTGGATTGCAGAATTGACAATATATATATATAGAGTAGTTTTCCAATTAAGGATTTTTGACTTTAATAAAGTCAGGGATTAGTTAAAAGATAAAATAAACACGACTTCAATGCACTCTATTTTGTCATGTAGTGTATGAAAATTTAAATTTTTTTATCTTTTAACTAATCTCTAACTTTATTAAAATCAGAGATCCTGGATTAGAAAATTATTATATATATTTGGTTTGATTTTCGATGGGCCACCTAATTCTGATCTGAGAGCACTTGTGATATGTACATCACTGCATAATCTTTTGGACTACATACTTTTCTCGTTTGTGCCTGTCTTGCTTTGCCATTGCCGATGAAATATTTATGCTATAGAAATCTTACCAAGGTGGATTTGGTTGTTTATTCCAGTTGACCCGTCGACAGTTTAAGTAATAGATTTTGTGACCTAATATTCTGAATCCAATATTCTGAATAATAAACAGGTTTTATTGATGCGAAGTTAATTGGCTAAATAATTGGATGTAGCCGCTTTCTTTTTTCTTTTGTCTGCCTCTGTGGTGACTGGTGACTGTATTTGGAACGAAGATAAGTTGTGGAAGCAGGATGCTGAAAAGGCTATGATAAGATTGACGACTATCTTCTAATGAGCCCATTACAAAGTTAGAGAAAGAGCAAGTCTATCTTATTCGGACAAAATAATTTTAGACGATACATTTATAAATTCGACCAATTGTTATGGAAAGTTACTTCGTGAGTTGACGTGAACGTGTTGCCACTTCCTTTGGAGCTGTATGAAGCTCGTAGTGCAATTTTTTTTTTTTTTAATCTTAACATAAGACCGTTTGAAATATAATAAGCTTGAATACAAGAGCTTCAGCATGTAATTTATTCTCGATTCCATTTTTGTATCGGCAAGTCTCTTCCAAATTGAAGTCACAAATCAGCCCACCACACAATTCTTGCTAACCTGTTTCCTTCTTTCTTGGACATAAGCTCCCTGACTCTAGTTCCCTGTCTTGTAAGAGAGAAATCCAGAATATGATAAAGCTGACCAAACACTAATCAGTGCCCCTCTTCACCGTAGCTGCCAATTCGAAGGTCCAGAGCAATAAAATCTTGATTAGTTTCACTTTGAATCAAAACCATTAACAAAGAAGTACATATGTGAACAAGCCAACATGTGTACAAGGAGAAATGCATCTCAGGGATAAAGAAAACAGCTCCAGAAAGTGTCACAATGTAACCAAAACAGGTGGAGTTTGGCATTCCAGAAGCTTCATTACAAGCAATTTGAGCTGGATGCATAAAATCTACTTTATATCATATAGTATATATAATTTAAAGACGTGCAAAGGGCAAGAGAAGTACAATCAGTGGTTGATGCCTGTGATCTACGAGTAAAATAATCACAAGATACAAACATGAGCAGAAATATAGAACAAAAATAGAAACAAGCTTCTCTAACAAACTCCATCAATTCTTTATTCTAAGCATGCCTAATGTCGTATGCACATATGGAGTCCAACTTAAGTTATATGCATGAGGTATACTTTTATGTCATCATAAACAATACTTAACCATGTGCGGTACACAGTCACAAACACTGAATCCCAAAGCACTTCAAAGGATTCAGGCGTCATCACAGAGGAAAATAGAGATAGAAGAGATACAGCTGCCTTGATATGGCTCTCTATCAGTCCTGAAGAATTATAGGCACAAAGATACCGCGGAAACTTTGTGCTACACCTGACTTCCTCCATTGAAAACTTGAGGGAATTTACTTCATGATCGCCAATGAGTGCGGTACTTCAATCTACCATTCACTTTATTGCCCATAGGTGCTTCTCCCACTATTTGGAAGGAGACCATCCTTGGCCATTTCAGTAAGCACATTAAGGACTGCATCCATGTTACCTTCTTTGTGGTTGATTTCAACAAGCATTTTCACAAGTTCAGCATCAGTAAGCCTACAGCTTCTTAGAATGTTCTCTATAACTTGGCTCAACTCTTCATTCATACCTGCTGTGTGTAGAGCTTTTACCAGAACAATAATAGTCACAGTATGAGGAACAAAACCTGAATGGACCATTTTCTTGTACAGATCATATGCCTTATGTACATTTCCAACTTTACTATGACCATGAATAATGATGTCGTAAACTGCTTCATTAGGCATGTGGTTTCTCTGAAGCATCAACTTAAAAACACGATCAGCTTCATTCATCAAACCCTTCATGCAGAAACCCTTTAGAAGACCAGCCACATTTTGAAATTCAATATTACTGCAATTCTCTATTAGTGTATTATAAATGACATCACTTGGGACAGACTCGTCATAAAACAATTTGAGTAGAAGCTTCTTTGCTTCCACTGTCCGAGCCTGTTTATTGAGTCCATTAATAAGAACGCTGTAGGTAACAACATCAGGCAGAAAGCCTTTCTGGATCATTGCATCATGCAGACGAAGAGCCTGAGGTATATCTCCTTCTGTACAATAGGCATTTATCAAGGTTGTATAAGAAAATTCATCAGGTGACATACCTCTACTCAACATCTCTTGAAAAAGTTCACAGGCTTCAGTTATTCTCCTCTGTTCACACAGACCATGAATGAGTGAAGAATAGGTAATGGTATCAGGTGAAACACCTTTCTCAACCATCTCCCGCTTTGTGTCAAATGCCTTATCCAACTCCTGACCTCTGCTAAACCCTGATATAATTGTACTATAGCTTACAACATCTGGGGCCAACCCTTTCCTGGCCATACCATGAAGTACTCCTAGAGCCTCTTCCACTCTTCCTCCAGTGCAATGTCCCTTTATAAGAGCATTGTAAGTCACTATTGAAGGCATAAATCCATTCTTAGTCATTTCATTCAAAAGCCTGTAAGCTTCATCCAGGAGCCCGTGCTGTGAAAACCCATCAATCAATGTCGTATATGTCTTTTCATTTGGACGAAGCCCTCTAACATGCATTTGATCAAAAAACTCCATAGCCCTATTCAAATTACCCGACTTACACATACTATTGATTAATGAAGTATATGTAACTACATTTGGAGACAACCCATTCCTCACCATCTCCGCATGCAAAACAAGTGCTTGGTGAAGATTACCCTCCTTACAATATCCGTTCAGCAGCGTATTATATGTCACCTCATCAGGAACTAACCCCTTCCGACTTATCTCCTTTAAAATCCCCTTCGTCTCCTTCAACCTCCCTTCTCTACACAACCCATTAATGATCACATTATATGAAATTAAATTTGATTCAATTCCCTTCAAACCCATATCTCTCAACAACTTAAACGCGTCATCAATTCTCCCCAACCTACAATACCCATCAATCAATGTATTATACGTGACCACATTCGCTAAACAATTATTTTTTTCCATTTCACTAAAAAACCTCAACCCCATTTCTAAATCCCCCACACCACAAAATCCCCTAATTAAAACATTATATGTATAAACATTCGGTGAGACTCGGCTTTTACCCATCTCATTATAAATCTCCTCTGCAAATTTAACCCAATTATTTCTACCAGACCTAATAACTGAATCCAAAATTGCATTATAAGATAAAACACCAGGCATAAAACCATGAACCTTAGCTGAATTAAGAATATTTACAGCTTTATCGATCATGTTTAAATGGGAGTAGGATTTTACCACTAAATCAATAACACCCGAGCTTGAGGTAGAATCACACAAATGGTAAGTCTCCTTGAGGCATGAAAAGACGAAATTGCCATCGTCGCGGGGTAAGTCGACAGCGAGGTTCTGGGCTAGGGTTTGGGCGGATTTGTAGAGCTTGAATTTGGTCAAAATGTGGAGGGTAAGGCATTTTAGTTTGGGGGAGAAGAAGGATTGGGGCTGAGCCCACTTGAGGAATTTTAGGGTTAGGGTTTGGTCGTATTGAGTTTTGAGGAGTAAATTGAAGGCGGCTTCAGGGGTAAATTCGGAGGAGAGAGAGTTTAGCTGGTATGGATGGCGCTTGAGGAGTATAAAAGCTTTGTCCGCTAAGACGGCGTCGGCTGTCGCTGAGAGGGTGGAGAGTGAACGGTGAATTTGGAGGTTTATTATGGGCATTTTGGGGATCCAAAAACTCAAGGGCTTAGCAAACGTTTTCGTTCATAGGGATGAACCTTGCCACAATGTGAATCGTGAAGCTTGTGAGAGGCCATTTTTCTTTTTTTTATTTATTTATTATTATTATTATTATGACGATGATATTGATACTGTTATTAAGTATCACCACAAGATTTTTTAAATAAAATTTTATTATTTATTTAAAAAATTACATCAGTTTTTAAGGTTTCAAAAAATATTTTAATTAAAATTTTTTAAATAAGAAATGATCATCTCTTTTTAAATTTAGAGAGTTACTTTCTTTCTTTTTAATTTATATTTTATTATTTTTTATTAAAAAAAGAGATATTTTAATTATTATTGATTTTTTTTAAAAATAATTATTTAATTAAAATAATATTAATTTATTTATATTTAAAAAATCTTTTAAAAAATAATATATTTTTTATTTTTTTATTTACCACATTAATAAATAAATAAATATTTAAAGAATAAAATTTATATAGTATTTTGAGAATGCGCTTATACTTTAATTAGTGTTTTTTGAATATATTTTATATTAATAGTCTATTGGAACCACCTAAATCATTAACTGTAATAACAGAACTAGTTGGAGCTTGAAGGGACTCACAACTTCAACTTCAATATAAAGACAAAAAAGAAGTTACCGACTTTGCATTTTGCCTTTGTTTTTCGGTTGTTTTATTTTAATTTTTATTTCTTGGGTGATTTTAACCATTAAAAAAAAAATAAAGGAATCATTAAAATAAAATAAAATTAAAAATAAAAATATGTAGTAAATAGGTAAGGCAAGAACTCAGTTTGTGCCGAGTGTACAAGAAATCAAAAGTCTACGGGCTTTCGACCGGCGGCCACCACCGAGACCGGAAGCGACAAGTATCGGTGAGCCAAGGCAAGTGCCTCAACGAGCTGATGATCATCATGGGGAGAGTATTTATAATATTCAAATCGCTGCTCCAGAGAGAACAAGCTCACCGGATAGTTCATCCTCCGGAGACGATGGCAGCCAGCCGCCTCAAGTCGGAGGGAGTAGTAACGGTGCTACAACAGCTGCAATGACTTCTAACAACGAAGCTTGGTGGGACTGGGAGTGGGATCAGCTGGATAATTGGATGTTTTAATTTTCTACAGCTACTATGACTACGTGAATGTATGTTTTATCATATATCTAAGATAACTGACTTATATAGGGAAAAAAAATGCTAATCACTATATAGGGAAAAAAAATGGTCACAATGAAGTGTCACCTAAAAAGAACTAATAAAACTATAATATATTGATACGAGTGTCCTGAATTTAAATGAGAAGTGCTCCAATAATTTAAATTAAATAGGCCAAATAAGTAAAACTAAAAGTGCCTTAAATAAAAAGCCAATTTTAGGCAAAGCTTGTAAAAGCTCTCAATTATATGCTCCTGTATTCAGTTGATGTTGTCATGTTGCGAATAAGATGTAAATTACACAATGGGAGGTCATTTGAACCCAGATAATGTATGGACCTTATCATTTTTAAAGCGAGACAAATCTATGGCAACTAAAATTAATTTAAGTTAGAAAATGCACGTGGGACATGCGTAAAGAGAAAATCTGTATATTATGGTTCCTATTAGACAAATTCTCTGTATCTTTACATGCATGATGCATTGCCAATTATAGCTTCTGCAACCATATAATGAATCAATGGCTCCACCTGCAATTTCCAGGCACTTCAATCTCCTCTCACAAGTCATAACTAGGTTGAGTGAAGCCACTGTAATAATTATCTCTAGCAAAGAGGGCAGGGAGGTGTTGGTGTTCCCGTGCTCAGTGCAAGGTTGCAGCTCTCTCTCTCAGAATCAGTCATTGTGGTGTTGTGTTGTGTTGTGTACGTTATCATATAGTGCACTTTGTCTAGCAAATGAAGCAAACAGATTTAATATCTAGTAGTCAGTAAATTTACGCATCAGCGTGGCTTTCCCATGGCTCGGCTGGGAACACCATGCAACAACTTGACAAACCCGTGAAAACTTAGCTTCCCATCGGTGTGTCTGATCCAGTCATGGAGAACAACGTGAAGTGGAATGGAAGGGGCAAGTCCAAGTTCCTGAAACAACAATGTACGAAGGAAACATTCAAGCAAACTAAAGTTTTTGGGCCGGATTGGAATCAATATCTGTTTGTTGGATTCTGTTTCAATTCCAAAGGTGACATATAGACTGAGTAAACACTCTTTAACATTTAAGAAAATCCAACTTACAGAAGCAAGTTCATCGATTACAATTGCCCTATTTCCATCCTTCTCGAATAGCTCATATGCACAACGGGCATGCTGCTCCCACAGATCAAGTGCTTCCAGCTGATGGACATTCAATGCAGCTGCACAAAATTCTTCAAAATCCATCACTCTGTATTGAAGTGCATTTAACTGTTGTTAAATGAAAATGCAACAGTTAGCATTTCAGAAGCTAGAAGACAAACCATATAAACTCTGAAACAAAAAATAAGAAAGGTTACAAGTAGAGTTCATACTGAGGCAAGTAGATCAGATATGCGAGATTCCTTCATTGCATCTGTCGCATTTTTCATGAGAACCTAAACAGAACAGAATGACCGGCATTAAATTTACATTATCCAGTAAAAACACTTTAAATTTTGAAAGCAAGACTGGTAGTACGCAAACCATTTTAATATTCTCAAATATCCAGTAAAAACACTTTAAATTTTGAAAGCAAGACTGGTAGTATACAAACCATTTTAATATTCTCAAAGGTTATGCAGCCATTTTTGTTCGGCTCTAGTAATGCAAACTGCTCCTTCAAATAAAATCGTTCATCCACAGTCAAAGTCTTAGACAAGGCCTGCAAGAGAAATGCAGAAAAACAAAAAGGTTAACAGTTAAATTTGATAGTAAGCAATGAAAGTCGAACTATCACAATGAGAAAGTAATATTTTCAGATGTTGAATAGCCATAAGAAGATCCACAAATCAGTGCAGCAAAACCATGCAAATTCTTATTCTATCACAATGATGTCAAAATGTTAACAAAAAGAAAATACATCCAGAGGGTAACGAAGTAGTATTAAAATGTTAAGGTGGTAAGTGGTAGAAGCCAAAAACAATAGGGGAAAATTTGGCAATCTCCCAAATAGAGAATACCTAGTACCCTTATACCAGAGGTAAAATCCAGGAAAAAGAAAGGAAACGCCTCATCAATAGTACAAGGACACACCTTTAAAGCAGCCCTACGCAAAGAAGACGACTGCATGTACGCCTTCATGAGTTTCAATATTGAAATATCAAGAGGTACTTTTACATTATTATAATTTCGGATCCAAGGATGACCTGGGAAAAGAAAAAACTCAATGGTGACTTGAGAGAGTAATACTGGTAACTTGAATATGAGAGAAGATTATGCACTCACTCAGAGCTTGAGCAGCTGTCATTCGTTTCCGAGGATCCTTGTTCAGTAGGAGCTTGACAAAGTCTTTTGCATCTGAAGATAATAAAGGCCAGGATCCGTCATCAAAACTTGGATCAGCTTTCAGGACAGCTCGAAAAATTCCAGACTCAGTCCGGGCCCAGAATGGACGAGAACCACATAAAAGAATATACGCTATCACACCTATACTCCATACATCAGCCTCAGTACCATAAGACCTATGTAGAACCTCTGGTGCCACATAATATGCACTTCCTACAATGTCATTAAGCCTTTCTTCTGGAATCCAAAAGGTGAGTTAAATTCTGTAATAGTAGATAGCACGATGATGAAACTCATTGCAAGATAACACAAACCTGGTCTGACAAAATCTGATAAGCCGAAGTCTATGGCTTTCAACTGTGAGGTCTCGTCCTTAGAAGTGTATAGGAAGTTCTGCTCCAGAAAATGGCTAAATTCAGATAGCAACTTGGAAAGCATTAAAAGAAATATTTTTCTATGCGGGTCAAATGACCCAGAGTCTAACAGGTAAGGATAAGTATTTCCAAGTTACATGACAAGACATGATCATCTAGAATGAACATGATATAGGTCTTAGTAAATACAAAATATTTCCTTTCAGAAAATATGAATTTGTAAATGATATACGGACTATCAAGAACATTCAAACATTTCAAGTCTAAAATTTGAAAATGACATTACAGTATAGTAGTTTTTTACTCGACCAGAACTTTAAAGCAATACAGAAGGAGAAATCAAGGTGCTAAAACCACTTAATAGCTGTGGGGAGCAATGATGCACATCTTAGAAAACATGGATTTCGGGATCAGGACCTCCAGCAAGGTAGAATAAACAACACTTATCCATTCAGGTATTATTGGTTTATTTGATAGAACATAAAATTCTCTGCATATAAAGTAATTCGAGATTAGTCTTGTCATTTGTGTCTCACTTTTTAATAATATTTCATTTTGGACAAGACAACCTCAATCATTGAATATATGGAGATGGAAAATGAGTACTGATATTCAACAATTAGGATCATTTGGGCTTCCTGTGGAACCTAGAAATTGATTCAGCTGAGATAAGCTAACTAGTTGTAAGGTTCTCATTGGTAGGCAAAGGGAAGGATGCTGTCTAACAACAGTACTGCATTGGGGAAGAAAGCACCATGCCTTGAACAAATCTTTTGTGCAAGGAGAGCAGACCCAACCTGGTCCACTTCAAGAATCCCTAACAGGCCCTTCATCGGTATATTTCTAGAAAAGGCAATCGGGTAACCCCAGAAGATTTGCACTACCCCAAATTATTTTTCATAAATGTAACTTCCCAAATGCTCGCTCAGTACAATAATAAAGAAGAATAATAAGGAAATATGCTCCACCTCTGGTTTAAGATCTCGATGCACAACACCATGGAGATGACAAAAAGCAACAACGTTTAGTATCTGTACCAAGACAGCCTTTGCATCATCTTCAGAGTACTTTCCACATCTGTATCATTATAGAGTGTTCAGTTAGAGGCTAACAATGATGAACATATGAACATATTCTATCATAGACCTAAATGCTTTAAAATAATGACTACCAGAGACATCACCTTGAAAGTATTCTATCTAGAAGCTCTCCTCCTTCACATAACCTGCCAATTCGGTCAAATTTTTTAATTTAAGCAGTGTCAAATATCTCTTAAAACTCAAATTCAAGGAATGAGCAGCGTAGTCAACTATTTTACCATCAAATAAATAAATCCACAGAAAGAAAGTTCAACAGTATAATTTTACACAAATATCTTTTCACATGGTAAAAGATAAATATAGATTATGCTCAAGGAATTGTTGTAGGAAATATAACGTTCAAACTGATTAATTTTATGTAAACAGCATAAATTTGAACACTAGGGCGTAGCCCAAACTTACTCCATAACAATATAGACATTGTCAAGGTCTTCAAATGCATCATAAAATTTTACTAGATTGCTGTGTCCTGACAAAGCTCGCAATATTTTCACCTCCCTTCTCACATCCTCCACAGCAATAGCTGTTGTCATCTGTCATATCAAATGAATCATATCAGAAATATATGTGATGAAGACAACCCCAGAATGATCAATAAAACCATGACCTAAGACATCTAATAATAAATAATAAATGCAAGAAAAGGTAGATCCCTACCCTTTTGACAAGATCAACTCCAAAACTTATGGTCATAACTCATAACACTAAACGTTAATCATTCATCATTTATTGTGTCAATCTATTCATTGGAACTTCTACCTCCTCAACACCCACAAGCCAAACTCCACGGAAGTTTATCTAAGCACAAGCATATGTCTTGAATTTTGTTCTCATTTGAGTCATTTCCGATGAACTTTGAAGAAAATAGGGGATGTAAATTGTAATGTTTACTTATTTTAACAATGAATTTGAAGCCTCAACGGCTCAAGTTGATCTCAACCATGGCAAACAGCATACAATAATCTAAAAAGAAACAATGGAAATTATATTGTTTCTGCACCATTCTTGTGAGCATGGATGAGTCAGATTATCATCAAAATATTGCAATTTTCACTTATTCTAGATAGGAACAATCATCAGTTCAACCATCCAATTATTCTAGACAGGAACAGGTAACCAAATATAACAGCTAGTCTGGATATTTGGCTGTAAGCACGTGTGGTGGTGGAGATTGGTTGCAAGCTGCTATAAACAATCATCTATGGCTGTCAAACAATGTTAATACTCCATTTTAGGCGATGAGCCTTTTCAATAACTAAGGCCATTCAAAAATCATAGGACTATGCACTTTCTTGGTACCCTTGATATATAATGTCAAGTCAAAAGTGTTTCATAAGATTAATTTAATAAGACCTTTATTCCTACTCACACTAAATGACATTTTACACCAGCTTCCAAGCATAAAGTTACAATTTTCACACCAAAAATCATTGATTTAAACCTAAATTTCAAATAAACCCAAAAAGTTGTTGCAAGTGTTGACAATTACAGAAAAACATTTAAGGTAAGGTGGACCTAGCCACCAAAGCATAAATCCTCTTAAAGACCAATGAGAATTAAGGTACAAATAAAGTGAGCCACATTATTTGACCCACCCCCACTTTCAGAATTCCAGATGTACCAATCCATACGACTTTATTCCTAATATTCTCTATCTACAAGAACAGTCAAGGACTAAAATCTCAAACAAGAAATTCACAATCTTCATCAATTATCTCACAAACCTCTCCCACCCCATTCTCTTTTATTCCATGAATACAATAAACAAAACCTGACAATAACGCAAAGCTGATGTGAGCCGGATTTGAACCCAATGCCGTTGAACCAACTAGTACCACACTTATACCCCAATTAGAAAACAAACTTCAATAGGAGAATTATAACTTAACAAATTAACAAAGACAAAACCTATTAATCCTAAGAACAAGAAACTAAATTTGACAAACACAAAACACATTCATACGTACGCTATTGAACATAACAAATCTTAATGGACCCACGTAAAACTGATCCATTTTTTCCTAAATAAAAATGAAATCTTTATGATTGAATCATCACGGTCACTGACCTTGGATTTGGGGATGACCTTGACAGCAACTTTTTGATCTTTATGCTCGCCTTTCTTGTACCTTGCAGTACAAGTATACCCAAAATGCCCTCGCCCCACTTCTTCTCCAACCTCCAATCTACTCGTCACCTCTTTCGAGAACCCGAACCTCTTATCCAGCTCCGGCGCAGCCTCCTCCGGCGCCCCTTCCTCCGCCGGCGACTTCTTCGTCGACTTCCTTCTCCTCAGAACAGCCTTGATGTGCTTCGCCGGAGACGGCGGCATCCGGAAAGCCCTCATCGGCGTCAGGCTCCCGCCCTTCTTGGACCAGGAAGGAGACTTTTTGAAAATATAAGCTGGGCTTGGGGTGTACAATGGAAAGAAAGGAGATAACGCCGCGGAATGCGATTGCTTGTCATCGGCAACGGCGTCGTTGTTGTTGGTGGTGGTGGTGGCGGTGTTGGGAGTGGGAGGGATAGAAAGGTCATTTTGGGTATTACGTGGGGCATATGGGTTTGGCTTCTGAGGTTTAGAGGTGCAGCCTCCCATTCTTTTCTTTCTCCCCCGAAGAAAATGAACGAACAAACGAACGAATGAATCGTGAGAGCTTTGCTTCGTGTTAATGGTTTTGGATTTGAGGGCGAAGGTGAAAATGAAAAAGGAAGGAGAGTGAGGGTGCGCTGTGCAGTGCTCCTGGCCACGTGGCGATCACATGACTGGGGGGAGTTTTGTGTTTTTATTTTTGCTGCATGTGAAATGAGATTAAGGAAGAAAGTGATGGTGCCGTTTTGAGTTGGATTTGCATTTGGACATACTGCACGTACATTGGTTTTAAGTTTCAATTTATAAACTAACCAATAACATTAATATTAATAACCCCACCGTGGGGTCACTCAGAGCGCAACTCCCACTTGTGTTATAAGCCGTAAAGTCTGTTTTTCGACTTTTTTTTTTCTCTTAAAGATATTACAATAGAGAGTAATCACAGTTGAAGTAGATCCAAATTTTCAAAAAAACAAATAAATAAATGAACTCACACGTTTCCGGAGAGATTCAAACTTTCAATCAACTCGAACGCGCGACCTTAAAGATAAGGTGTTAGTAACAGTAAAATTACCTTGTGGTAAGGTGTTTAATAAAATTTTATATACCAATTGTTAAAAATTTTAAAATAGAAGATAAGTGAGTCTAGTTACCGTTCAACTGTCGTATGGTATTTCTATTTCGTCTTATTGTGTTTTCACTGTTAGATTTAATGTGAGTGTAGAATCAATGGTAGAATGTTATAGTTTAATAATTAACACCATACTCCCTGTTGTATACTGAAATTCTAAAAGAATCAAATGTTTCAAAATTCTAACACATAAATCCACTTTTGTATTAAATTTGTAAATAATTTAGATAATTAAAAAATGGGTAAGCTCTCTCAAGTTAAAATTGTTGACAAAAAAATAAATATCAATATCTAACTCTTTTTTTTTTTATTTACGGAGTGAGATAAGTAAAGATTTCACATTAAAATTTAATTAAAAAATCAACTTAAAAAATAAAACTAGCATGACATTACTAAAATAAAATAATAAATAAATAATTATAAAAACTTTGTATTTTACCTTCTTTCCTTACACTTTAGTCGCCAATTTAACATATATGCAGACTAGACTTTAAATATAAAAAAAAATAACTACAATATAGTTTAATTTCAAATTTATTAGTTATTCAAAAATAACAAAACTTAAACTTTATCTGTAGATTTAAACCGATATGACATCAATGACTTATAGCTGATAGATTTGATTTGTTAACTTAATCTATTCAATTGTCGTGGCCTCACAATTGTCATTCAAATATTCAAATCAAATTGTTGCATTTTTGTCTTGGTTGTGATGTGAAAAATAATCGAGATAATTGATTAGTTAATGATATTTTAATTTGATGAATTAATATAAAAATTGAGTAATGTGACAAAAAAATGTGAGGATTCAAAACTTCGAATACATTATTATCAACCATTAAAAGCAAAACCTTATCATTTAGTAACTTAGTTAAATGCTGGGTCTAAGAATATATTGGAATAGAATACGACATTCAATTAATTGACATTTTTAAGGCGAGTAACCTAGAGTATTCTACTAAAATTTATTAGTATTTCAACTAATCCAACTACCCCATCACTTTACTACTCTTACCTACCCCATCAAACATTTGGTTATAGCGATTTATATAGTATTACAAATCTTCCATTTTTGTAACAAAATTTTATATAACAAGTCTCCAAATGGTCATAAAATGAATGCACATGTTATGGCATAAATTAAAGTGAGAGAACTTAGCTTAGGTTTTCATAAATAAAGCCGGTGCCGGTGCCCCCTCCATGAGGGATGATACATTCAATTCACAAACCTTTTACAATTTCTTATATTTAATTTTTTTTTAAAAAATCAAATATCGAGTTAAAAATAAAAAATCAAGTATTAAATTGTTTTTGTAGATTTTGCTTGTCTTCTTGCAATTTGGCTATTATTTATTCACGTTGTCTCTTTTGGTTATGCGGCGTACGTACAACTCAATCGTTAAATAATTAAGCACTTAAATTTGGTCATTGCATGAAAAGCAGATATTACTAATTGAATAATAGTTCCGGAAAACACGAAATGCGACGATTGGGCGATCCAAAAAGAGATTCGTATCTTTATATTTTATTATTTAGCCGTATTATTTAATAGGTCTACAGAAACCCCTTTTAAAATCCAACCTAATTTATGAATTAAACAAAACTTTAGCAAGCCAATATAAGCGTACTATTATTCTATTTTGTGTGCAAATTGGATTAGAAACAAGTTTGTATTGTGCTCAAATTCGTTCATCGAGTGATGATAGAGTTACACACTTTTATATAAGTTTATCTTATACAAACTAATATGGCATTTATTCATTGATTGAATGAAAATATAAAATAACAAAAATAAATCATGTGGGCTAAGAAATAATTAATTCAATTAATTTATTATGCCACATCAGTTTGTACAAGATAAATTTATACAAGAGTTTGTGGCTCTATCATTACTCATAAATATTTTAGTGTTTGATGAACAAAAATTTTTATTGTGTATTTACTTATTGGGAATGGAAATGGAAATGAAAATCTCATTTCTTAAAGTGACTGTATTATTTTTACTTAAATTTTGAAAATTTTATTTTATACTTCTTTATATTATTATTATTATTATTATGACACTAATCAATTAAAGGTAATTTAGTAATTTAAAACAACATATTCTAATTTTAAAATAAAATAAATATATCCATAACAATACAATTTATTATAATTCTGATTTCACACTATTCTAATTACTTATTAGTAAACACTCCATTAATTTATTTCCTATATTTTACAACACACATTATTACTTTTGAATATGTAATATGTCCATTTGACAAAATTGACAATAATTAATTAAAGAAAGATACGTGAGGCTGCTTTCCTCATTTGCAATAAATGCATAGATTTTTTTGGCGTCCATACTTTCCTTAAAATTTTATTATAATTATCTAGTACAGTATCATGATATCTTCATTTAGCAATTATTATTGACTGGCGTGAGTATTCTCGAGATTATCTTGTCAATTTATTTGGATTAGAATTTCTTGCTTGCAATTGTTTTATCATTATATATCCTTCGAAAATGGGGACTAGTCAAAAAATTTATTAATTTTGTCAAAATGTCAAACCAGCTATCCTGTGCTTTGTAACACAAACTTGAAATCTTTAGCTATATATCAATTTCACTTGGTCTTGGTATTTAAAAAAATAAAATAATTAATTCCGAAGAGAATTTTCCACTGTTACTATTGTGTAGTGTTATATGTTATAATTTAAGTAGTAATAAATTTATTTTTTGATTAATCTATGAGTGAAATGACATATGGGGACTAAGTGGAAATTAATGCCTAATCCTAAAGGTTAAAAAAAAGTTTACTCGATTTAAAAAGAACTATGAAAAATCCAAGAGGTATAATGAAGAATTTGTGGCTGTTGTACCATAAAACAGTTGTAAGATAGAGGAACCCCAAAGTCATACTCTATTGAATAATTAATGTTGGCGGTATAAGTTTTCTTCAACTTGAAGGAAAGGAATCAATTAAAGGGTGTTTAGCTACATTGGACATGTAAATGTAATGGTTATATTGAAGAATGTTAATTAATGGTGTTATCGAGGCACATATTTTTAGAAAATGAAAATAAAAATACTTATCAATAAGAATCTTTCATAACTTGCTTTTCAAGTACTTGACTCGACGCTTAAAGCAGTGTTACCAAATTACTTATTATATATATATAGCTTACATTTGTATTATTTGTTCAGGCCTCAAGGCTCAAGTTGGGATACACGACACACATGACTAGTAAGTAGCAGCATGGTATCACATCAGTACGTAGCCATGAATTAATTACACGATAATTTAAGACCCCACATCATAAATTAATTATAAAAATTAAAATTCTAAATATGGGATTGTGTATAAAATTTAATTTTATTCTATACGTGTGCTCAAAAATATTATTACATGTAAAGATGTTGCATGTAAAGCCAGATAGGCGGGCGTGTCTGTAGTAAGGTATAATATAAATATGTTTCGGTGGGGTACACGGTACAGTACAACACGCATGTGGGCTGGTAATAGTAAGGTTGCCACCTCTTCAGCACAAACTCGAAGCCCTCCCCGCCGCCTCGTGTGGTGTTTCCGATCATCTTGGCCCTTAACAGGTCACATCTCAGGTAACTTCACAGATTTGGTAGCAGGTACACACTCTGTGGAAATACGGTGTCGTTTGGTGGATTGTACTTGAATACTGCATGCAGCCAGTCCATCATCGGCATCATCATCGATCAGATTACATGCACATAAAAATAAATAAGGTTCATTTCCTTCCTTTAAATTATTTTGTTATTTAATCACGGAAGATATATATAAGAGCTCTTGACATTTTTTGGAAATTTCGCGCTAGAAAGCTATCAATTGCATACAAATTCGTATTTTGTAAAATGAATAACAAGTTAGCGGTCCCAAAAATGCAGTTGGCTTTTACCTTCATGCACATGCTCATGTGTGTCTAATAAGCCGTATTGTCACATGATGATATTATTTAAGGAGGTCCAAAAATGGAGAAACTACAACCTTAAGGAAGTTAGAATAAAAGCATCACAAACTAAGGGATTCAAATCATAAAATTTTCAAAGTGAATATAGGCTAATTTTCGTTCAGAGCTTAATTATCTTCTTTTTGAGTTTATTTTTTTTCTTTTTTTCTTATCTTGATGGAAGGGGGCACATGCTTCATAACACAGGTCGGTGAGTCGGTCCATGTCTAGTTAATTGACTTAAATTCATGGCTAGCTATACATACTATCTATTCACCAGGCATTGTAGAATTACACTACTTGTGTAGTTGCTTAAGTATTCAGAAGAGAATATATATCCACACAAAGTTTGTATCAAGTACTTAAACTGTTGTATATATTTAAAATTTCATGGTGATGTGAACTTACCTAGCACATCATTTACGTAAAAGGGAGCATTTTGGAAGGCCCAGACGCTATAGTTGAAGCCGAAGTGCCAGTTATCAGAACCACCCACAATGATCTTATTGGGACCATCATCATCACTTGTATTATATTGGAGTTATGGGAACCATTTTTCTGACCCCATGGTCATGAATATGTGTTGTTGGATCCATTATATCAGCCCCAGTTCGCCATGCTTTCTGTCAGCATCGAAGCTGCAGAGAGAATCATAATGAGTCCATGAGCAAAAGTAAGAGCCATTATAATTATAACAACTAGTTAAAGAAAGATAGAGCCACACTGAGAAATACGAATTTAATTACTAGTGTGTATTGAACGGCCAAATTGACCTTTTTGTAATTCTGGGTTGGTAAAGGAATTAGTTGAAAAATTATAATTGTTAAAACTTCTTTTTATTGGTATTGTAGGACCTGTGATTTACCAATCAATTAGTTTAGATCTCTGGGTCAACTAATTTTTTCTATTTAACAATGCATCAGAGATAGTTGAATTCGATTTCTTCATGTACAAACTCTATTAAATTTTTAGTTTATTTTTGGACTGTATTATCTTTCAGTTTATTTTTTTCTTTCTAACAAAAAATTGTGGCTGCTACCTAAAAATCAACACTAGACCCAAAGATTGAAGTCAGCCGATTAGGTACATATTCCATACTCCCCAAGCTATTATGCTAAAACAACCACTTGAAGCTGTAGCTTGGAAGGGACGGGTAGATAAAAGTGCAGCCCAATTTGAATTGAATCCTTCGCCAAGCTTACTTGGGAATCTTGGCTTATAAGAAAATGCTTTGTGGAACAGGCTAGTGGAGAACCAATCACCTTACAAGACCTAAAAACATGATAGAGTTGGAAAGCCTATATTCCCAGTTCTTGCCCTATCACATTACTACAGTATTCGGATGCAATATTGTACAACCTTCTGGAAACCTTCCTTAAAACCCTAACTTTGGCCCAGTAAATTTTCCTAATGCTTAGCAGCTAAGAAGCCTTAAACAGGACACAAATCTTAGGATCCTAATCTAAATAGCAAAATGCTGCTTCCGTCATGTAAAAGAGGAAAAGATCTCCAAAAATCCTACTTTATGGCATAATAATTTATGCTACCTTCTAAGTATAAGATTCCTAAATCTTATTAATTAGGTTTTCCCTAAAAAAAACTTATAAATAGGGGGACAGTTCTTAGAATCTTTAATTTCGATCATCATAACCTAGCCTCAAATATCGACTAGCAATCCAGGAATTGTTTAATGGCCTTTATCAGCCTCTAACAGCCATCCTTGCGATTTATACACCATCCTTGTTCAAGAATTGGTCTCTTTCTTGAACAAAGAATCGTAGTTTAAATTTCTTTAGCTTCAAAAAATCCTACACTAGTCATCCTTACCATCTCGTCACCGTTGAAACACCTTCCTTGATTTAGAATAGCCCTTCATTCTCACTCAAACGCCCTTATGCCCTCAAATTAATGCTAACCTTAAACCTCAAGTAACTGTTATCGTAGCATTCTCGGAATTCACCGCCGAAATTCTCTTATTCTTGTGAACCAGTGTCAGAGCTACCTAAACGACATCCAATCACACTTTTAGGTTGTCACTACCCAAAATTTCAGCTTTAAATCTTAAATCGCATTAGAGCTTTTTCCTAGTTTTATTGCTATATCATACATTGGAGCAGCATCTAAATCTAATCCTTCATTATTCATTGGTGTAATATACTCTAACACTACATCTTTTAGTAGGTGTCTTATTGTGTGAGCCTAAAACCGCTATTCAACAAGTCGGCTGTAGTCAAAGCTCCTAACACAAGTTTATCCGTGACCGAATCAATACCTAGATATATTGTGGACCTTACTCTCTAAACCTTCATTATTCATGTTAGGAAATTGATGGGTGAAGATAGACATACAACTAAAGTGAAATTGAGAAACAATAATAGGAAAACCAAAATTTATGTGATTCGGCTTTTACCCTATGTCCACGAGCGAAATCAAAAGAAATATTTTAATAATAAATGAAGTTATAAGTATTGTAGTATTTTATCTCACAACTCAAAACCCCAATATATCCAAACTCTCAAATTACTAAAACAAGAGCTTAATACTCTCAGGACACTCTCTTCTAACTCAAAACCCCAATATATCCAAACTCTCAAATTACTAAAATAAGAACTTAATGCTCTCAAGACACTCTCTCCTAACTCTTGGCTTCTCTTAACTGAATTGGAGAATGAGATGAATGAAGAGGGCAAATGAAGCCTCTATTTATAGGCTAAATAATGCCCAAAAATCAACAATGATGGGCTTTCAAATGATATATATTTTCATTTTCATTCAACTTTCCACTGTGGTGCCAAAGTCAAAAGTTGCATGCCTTCCTCCCACTTTCTCATGTCTCGCCAATTACTCAACAATTAATTCATGTGTCCTCGTCGAATTAGTTGCCGATAATCCTTCTTCAATGGGGAATAGCATTAGCCACATTCACAGATCGAAATGCCGCCAAAAACAATAGTAAAAAATTTAATTTCTTCAAGTCTGTCCACTTGCGTTTTTCTAACTTATTGGGAAATTGGCATGCTGTTGCCTAAGAGTCATCAATGGTCAGCAGCTCTCACACGCATAGAATTTGGTAATGATCATGCTTGCAGACGTAGAAGGGAAAAAAATGGAAGTGATTATTTATGAAAAAGAAAAAAAAGTAACAAAGTGGAATCTAATTTGACTGAAAATATGTGTTAACATGAAAATCGAGTGTAGTGGGTTGGTACGTGTTATATATATAGATATATGATCGGCAAATAGGTGAAATTCTTCCCCTCAAAAGCCGAAATTGGGGAAACCTAATCTCAAAATGGTATCATTACGATGACCAATTAATCTCAAAATTACTTTCTAAAGTAGAAAGTTGACCAAGAATTAATACAGTCACTGATTTAGGTAATTTCGAAAAATTAAATAAGATACAATGTGATTCTAACTTGTATTACACGATCAACGTTGTACAAACAGGTACATTATTGAGATGGACTTATGTAATGCTTATGGCATAATAAAAACATCATATCTCTTGCAGCAAAAAGTAAAAGAATAGCCCCACTATAACCCTTAATGAAAAAGACAAACGATAGCTATATTTGTACAAGCCAAACTTTTCCTATACAGAATTAAAGTCTCAAATTATAGTTTGGAATGAGTTTATAATATCATAACATAGAAAAAAAAAGTAATTTATATCGTTGTAAAGTCATCTCAAATTTTAATTTTAAACTTGAAGTTGACTCATTATTTCTATTAATGAGAAATTTTACTTTTTAAAAAAATATTATAACTGGTTAACAAATCGACTTAAAAGGTTATTTTAAATTTATACAAAAAAGAAAATAGAGATTTATGGTAAAATACAATCTCTCTCTTTATATCTCACAGAATTCATTCTCAAATCTTAGGGGTGGGCAATTTTGGATTTGGATGAATCCAATCAGATTTCGGATTGAAAAAAAATCCATCCGAACCTTAAATTTGATCCATGGATCGGATGAATTTTTCTGATAATTCATATTCGAATGAGTTCAAATTTTGGATTATATTTCAAGTTCGGATTATATTTTGGACCTTTTTACAATTCTCACAAAAAAATTATGAAATCTATAATTAATGAAAAATAATCTCTCTAATGCTCTCAAGAATAATTCATATACTGAACACAGTAACGGAATTTTCAAAAAAAAAAAGAAAAGAAAACACAGGAACGGTACTAATAAAATACATGCGGGTATATTCTAAGCAACCAAATCACTTACTTGCGAATGATCAAGAAAATTGTATAAACAAGTAAAAAATTCAAAGTTTCAAACACAAATCATCAGGGGCTGTCGGATTAGTGGATTACCATGAACAAGGCGAGGTTTCTGTCACTATTAGCTGCTCATCGTGGGTTTGGATGACGTCGCGACGGCTGGGTTTGTGCCGAATCTGATCTGGTCTAGAGGACGTCGTGGCGGTTGGGTTTGTGTTGAATTCGTTTGGTTTGTGTCGTCGGCAACATGGTCGTGGGTTGGCTTATTAGGTTTGTGTTGAATTCGTTTGATTTTTCATTTTCGACTTTTTTTTTACTTTTAGTACAGTGCAATCCGATCAGATTATTCGGATTGACCCGAATCCAATCTGATCCGAATCAATTCTAATCAGATGGTAGAAACTATATCTGATTAGATTGTAAAAATTATATCCGATCGAATTTGAAAGCAAATCCGAATCCGATCCGAACAAATTTGGATCGGATCAGATTTATCTGAATCGATCCGATGCCCACCCCTATCAAATCTTAATAAATTAAAACAATAGTTAAATCCTAATCTTAAACTAGAACTCATGAACAACTGACATAATCTTCAAAAGTTTAGGAGATCGCTCAGATTAGAAGAGAATCTTAATCTTAAGTTATAACATACATATTTTCCATATAGATATATGTCAGTATTTCTATATTGGCATCAAATTATATAATGACATGTGTATATTCGACCATCATATATAGAAGGAATATTACGATCATTATTTTAATGAGTGACGTTAATTAATTAGCTAAGGTGCAAACAATTATGAAGTATCTTTAGAATTTTCACAAAAATGATTTTAAGATTATTGATGCGATTGAAATTTTTTCCTGATTTAATGGCTCGAACATAGACTAGAAGGCCAGAACTCTGAAATGAAAGTGGGAAAAACAGTTTGAATTTTTTTGTTGGATAACTCTTGATTTCATATTTTATTTTATGGCATAATAACAGGCATATAAATTAAATATACAAATAAAATATCTTGTTTTTCTTGTTTTCTCTATTACTAAAGTTTCTGCAGTATTCAGAGAAAAAATTATGCAAACTGATCATCCATAAAAAAATTAATACAATAAATAAGACTGTGTGAATGTGAGGTGATAATAATATTAATATTCCATCATTGATCATTGTACATTTACTCAATTGATGATTGCACATTCGCTCTCACGTACAATTAAATTAGATTAATGTTACCTGAGTAGATTGATTCCCCTCAAAGCATTCATCATTCACCGAGTACCATTAACACCAAGAAAATTAAAACGAGGTCTTCTCCCTTTTATTTGTTCATCATAATTAGCACCAAAATTTAATGGACTCATTAGTTGTATTCATTCATGAGAAGCCGAGAATGGCCTTAACTCAATTAGTTAAATATAATGTAAAATTAATTTTGTTGTTGCGGATAAGGAAAAAAAAATTAAGAGAAAAATCTTTCAAACAAGATTTAAAAAGCAGAACGCAGGCATTTATACTTGTAAAATCATCAAATGAAACTGGACAAAAGGAGAAAAAAATAAAAAGGAACAATAAGAATGCAAGATGACTAGAACAATGCTATATCGTACCTAGCCATGGTACAATAATAAATTTAAAACCCAATTTATTATCATCTCTAAAGAACATGCAAATATAAGTATATAGGGCAATCGTATGCTCAAAGATATATAAGACATCAATAACATAGACGATAACTTCATCTGCAAATATAAGTATATTGTGTGTGTATATGTGTGTGTGTGTGTGTGTGTGTGTGTGTGTGTGTGTGTGTGTGTGTGTGTGTGTGTGATACTAGTAATGCCAGCGACGGAGCAGCGGCAGGACCATGAACTTCATCCTGCCTTCTCTGCAATGGAAGCCGTCCCGTTCGCCGCAAGCAAAGTAGTAAGGCTGCCACCTCTTCAGCACAAACTCGAAGCCGTCCCCGCCACCTTGTGTAGTGTTTGCAATCATCTTGGCTCTTGACAGGTCGCATCTCAGGTAACTCCACAGATTTGGTAGCTGGTACACACTGTGTGGGAAGACGGTGTTGTTTGGTGGATCATACTTGAACACTGCAAGCATGCATGCATACAAGTACATAACCATCATCAGGAGTATTGACAGATTAATTAAACATAAAAACAGGTTCATCTCCTTCGCTGATTTTAATCTGTTATTGTAAGAACTCGGACCACTTTTTTTACGTTATAAATAACCATAAAAAAAAACCCCATTAGTTTAATATATTAATATACGTGTGATAAGCCATTATCATCGAATTCATACATACGGATTTTATAAAATACGGACTTGTGCTTGACTCCAATATTTCATTGAATATTAGTAATTTAATTGTAATAAAAATCATTTAAAAATATGTATTTATAAAATAAGTGATGATCTCGGAGTGACGTTGCTCACATCATAATGAATTGCCACACTAGGGCATTCAGAAAGTATACATTACAAAATTTATGGTGAAGTGAACATACCTAGCACATCATTTACGTAGAAGGGAGCATTTTGGAAAGCCCAGACGCTATAGTTGAAGCCAAAGTGCCAGTTATCGGAGCCACCCACAACGAACTTGCTGGGACCATCATCATCGTCATTTGTATTATTGGAGCCAGGGGAACCATTGTTGGGACCCCATGGCCAATAATATGTGTTGTTGAACCCATAAGACCAGCCCCTGTTGGCCATGCTTACTGTCAGCATTGAAGCTGCAGATAGAATCAAAATGAGTGAATGTGCAGCTGTGAAAGCCATTGATTGATTATTAATTTGTATTGAAGCAATTAAGAAGCTGAAACTTGTTAATTGCAAAGAGAAGAGATTTTTTGATGGTGTGAAGATGGAGGTATTGCTGGCTCCTTCTTATAGGGGGAAAGGGAGAGTGTAGAACGGCCGAATTTAACTTTTTTAGGTGAAAAAAAGTTCAAGAAAATGATTATTATACGGTCTAAATGTCAACAAGTTCATCCGAAAATTCTTAATTAGGTCAATTTTTTCTCTTTCAGGCCGTCCACTATAGGTCGAAAAGTTTTGTAACTTTTCAGTTCTTCTTGTTTATATGGAAATTGGCAGGGTATCGCCTAAGAGTCAAGAATGGTAAGCTGCTTTCACATAACGTTCGCTTGGTTTAATAGTGATCAATTGATGCTAGCTATTTAGGCAGCAAAAATAGAGGGAAAAATTATATAGCCCCATTGAGCAATCCACTGTGACATAGGGCTGACTGAAACAAAACTAAAATGACTCGTTGTATTTGACTATTTATTTTTTTGTTTCTAATAAAACAGCAATTTAACTCTATTTGAATTTGTTCTTGTTTTTGTTAATACCCTCCGTCACCATAAGCGTTATTTTTTTTCGAGAAATATGAGACATTTAAAAGACATTTTTGAAAATTAAAGCTTGTCCTTGTGTCCAATTGAGCCAATTGTTACGGAGATCCGAAGGAGAATCAAAGTGAACAGAATTAGGCATTGAACCACAATATATATAGAGAAAATGTTTTAGTATGAAACAAAAATAAAAAATAGATAGCCATAATTATTGTAAGAGCGTGATTTTTCTATATTGAAATGTGTATATTACTATTTTTTGTGATATTGCTTGACAAACGTAACGACAGTCACCATCATTATGCTAATGAGTGACGTTTATTATTAGTTAAGTGCAGAGAATTACGAATTATTATTAGTATTAATCTCCACACCTAATAATTTTAAAATTGTAATGATAATAATCTCGATTATTGATCATATTGAAAGATTTTTTTTCTCTGAGTTAATAACTCGAAAATAGAATAAAACTTTGATATGGAGGTGACTTCAAGACTTCAATAAAAATGATATTGAAAAACTCCTTACTTAATATATTATTTGATTATAGTTATGTTAAACTATGTCGAAGTTAGGAACTTTTGTTTGGCTTAGTTTATTATTGAGGTGTTGTAGCTCAAAAGGTATAGTTGATGGAAAAAAAAATTTATGTAGCTATCAAATAAAGGTTGATAGTATATGGCAATATATAGCTTTCAAATAATAATTTTGTTAATAGTATTTAAGACATTATAAAGTTTTCATTATACAAGTATAGAATAAAATTAATTTAGTTGTCAAATCACAGTAGCTAAGTTTTTATGAAATACTTTGAGCTGAAGTTAGAGCTATCTAACCACAATACTAAATAGGGCATTAATCTAGAATAAATTACAATAATTTTTCAATAAATATTATTTATTAACACCACGTGAACTCTTTAGTCATAAATATGAATATTTTTATAGTGATTGATGTGCATATTATTAATTTTGGTGAGATTAAATTAAAAACTATGTTAAGACCAAAGATTAACTTTACTTATTTTATTTTATTTTTTGGGTAAAACTCAGCGGTGAGGGAGGATTTTATTATTAAAAAAAACGATGTAGTCAAAAACACTTATCTTATTATGATTTATAAATAAATTTCAAAATTATTAGGCCACAAAAAATCCTCTGTAGCTTCATCTATATGTTAATAATAAATAACGAGTCACCAATCAATAACTATAATGTGTTAGATAATAGTTGACTTTTTGTATTATCAATATCATCAATAAATGAATGAACCATATCTTTTAGGATACAAATTGTGTATCCTAACTTTACAAGCATACTTATAGCAATAATTAATTTTAATTATAAAACAAGCTATATCACTTATTCTTCTTCTTCTTATAATTAGTTTGCGAATATTATAGCTTTTAAAATAATAGTTATTAGTTATGTTGTAGAAATTACCAGTTGTTAAGAGAATCAGTTAAGTGTTTAGTAAATTTTTTTTTAGAAGTACTGTAAGTTTTTAAAGCGGTTATGGATATTTGGTAAATTTCATTATTAAACTTCTGAGAGAAAACAAATGACTAAAATGTACATAATACAAGATAAAATTTACATATACATATAAAAACATTTACATACAATTTTTTAGTTGTGTATTATATTAATTTTAACTAAAAATAAAATCTATAATATATTGATTTTAATTTTTAATTTTTTGTTTTAAAATAATTGATAATTAAAATTTTATAATATAGTGAAACAAATTTAATAATAATTCGACCAAAAAATGATATTAATAAATTTATAGTGATGAATTATAATAAAAATTTATAAAAATATTTATTTTGTTTCCAATTTGAATAAGGATAATTTTGGGTTTAGGTAATAATTTTAAGGATATTTATGAAATTGTATTAAAAAATAAAATTGTTCTCAAAATCATAATCTAAAAACTACTTCTTCTGTTATTTTCAAAATTAACTGTAAGAGGGGTTAATTTTGACAAAAGTGATTTTGATTTTTTTTTTACCAAACAAAAAAATTAGTTTTTAGATTTTCAAAATCACTTTTAAACCTTCCAAAAACAATTCCCACCCTTATTATGTTCTACTTTGATCACTAACTTCGCTACAATTTTTATTATACCTCATTGGTACACTGTTCATTCTTGAGGAGCCAAGCATGACCTCAATTCAAAATGTTATAATGCAACAATTTTATTGTAGTGGATAAGGAAGAAGAAGAAAAAGAAGAAGAAGAAGAAGAAACGCGTGCATTTTATAGTTATAAAGTCATCAAATTATTACGCACATTATATGAAAAAAAAAATGCTGCAAGTGACTAGTACAATGGTATAGCATTAGTACCTAGCCATTTACAATAGTTTAAAACGTAACACTCCTTCAAAACTTTATTTAAAACCCAATTTATTGTAAATATATATGTGTGTGGTACTAGAAATGCCAGCGACGGAGCAGCGGCAGGACCATGAACTTCATCCTGCCTTCTCTGCAGTGGAGGCCGCCGCGTTCGCCGCAAGCAAAGTAGTGAGGCTGCCACCTCTTCAGCACAAACTCGAAGCCCTCCCCGTCACCTTGTGTGGTGTTTGCAATCATCTTGGCTCTCGACAGGTCGCATCTCAGGTAACTCCACAGATTTGGTAGCTGGTACACACTGTGCGGGAAAACGGTGTCGTTCGGGGGATCATACCTGAATACTGCATGCACGCAATATCAATATATGCGGCGCGCCATCGCAATCAATATTATATTCATACACATATATAAAAAATATGTTTTTAAAATTAAATTCATTGTGATGTCAGAAATAATTTAATTAATTACCTAGCACATCGTTCACGTAAAAGGGAGCATTTTGGAAAGCCCAAACGCTGTAATTGAAGCCAAAGCGCCAGTTATCAGAGCCACCCACGATGATCTTGTTGGGACCATTACCATCATTTGTGTTGTTGGAGTTATGGGATTCATTTTTGTGACCCCATGGCCATTGATATGTGTTGTTGAGTCCATAAGACCAGCCCCGGTTCGCCGAGCATAGTGTCAGCATTGAAGCTGCACATAGAATCACAAAGAGTGAATGTGCAGCTTTGAAAGCCATTGATTAATTATTAATTTGTAATGAAACAATTAAGAACTGAAAATTGATAGCTGTAGAGAGAAGAGGTTTTTGATGTTGCGAAGATGGGTGCATTATTGGCTCTTTTTTATAGGGGGAAAAGGGGTAGTGTAGAACTGCCAAATTTAACTATTTTTTAGGAGAAAAAAAGAAAAGATTAAGAAAATGATTGTGATGTGCTCTAAATTTCAACAAATCATCAACATCCTTCTAGTTCATGTCAATATTGCTTCCCACAAGTCAAATTTGCAACTTGTGATCTCCTATGGTTGACTTAAATTGATTAGTGTGCAAGCATTTAATGTGTTTTCAACAAAATGAACTTGAGAAATTTTATTAACGTTCAAAGGAACTACAATATCTAATGGGTTGGTACTTGGCTGGTAAAGAGGGAAATTCCTCCATCAAAATCGAAAAAGGAAACTTACGCGATCTTATGCTATAATCATTTCTAATTACCTTTTAAGTTTAAAGGTTTATCCCTTGACAAGACAAAGTCAATTAATTTATATGAACTTAATTAAGAATTAATAAGAATGTAATTGTGCTGCTTTAACTAATGCATTTTGACGAAATTAAGTTGGACCATAGGAATTAATATAAAATGTCTTATTACGGTTAAGTGACGTGATCATGATGACACTATTTATTTAGTTTAAATGCAATATATATATATAAAATATTATACGCTTACATGATATAGTGTAATAGTTTTTTAGACTTTAACAATGCTCAAAATTTCGGACTAAGAGAATTTTTAATATAGATTAGAAATTTCTTAATGAGGTTCTCATAGCGGGATGGACTTTTCACACTGTTGTGAAATATTATAAAAATATTTCATGTTGTTATGAAACCCTTTCACAATAGTTTGAAAATTCATCCCACACTTTATGAAATGTACATATATATGTATGTATTAATCATTTTCAGCTGTAGGCGCTAGTATTCTCTAAAGTACCAATTTGGGATTTTACAATAGTGTCCAATGCTTTAACATCATTGTAAACTATTGAAATATTATTTTACATTGCTGTGAAAGTATTTGACACTATTGTGAAACCCCAAATCCTTATTTAAAAAAAATATTTGTGCTCCCAGTAAAAAATGACTTATATATAATAAATTTTTCAGACTTTAATTACAAAATTCAGGATCCTAAATTGAACATCTACATATGTACATGCATACATATATATTAATTTTCTAATAAGAGACATTTAACTTTTTTAATGGATTTTTTTTTTTAAATATGGCGGGGGCTTAATGCGTAGCTATTAAACTGTCAGATTCATGGAGGCCATAATGGAATTGGTACATTCGCGATTCAGATATCTAATGCCAATAAGTTAAAGTCTTTCTTCAAGCATGTCTAGCTCATCTTATGTCAATTACTCAATTTATATGTATTCACGGTTTATAGATATGTCATTGCTCTCGAAAAAGAGAGGAAAAGCCAGCGTTTTGCAAGGGTCTTGGATCTTGGATCTTGGATCTTGATGAACAGTAAATTCCTCTATTTTTAGCCCTTGGTTTTTTATTATATTTATCGTTTCTGATTAACTATCAGGATTAATATGTATCACATTAATATTATTTTGAAGAAGCTACTATTGATTTTTTTTTTTTTAGTTATGCAGACAATAAGATGCTTTTGAAAACTGATACTTCTGAAGATATGATCTACCTCATCTTATGCTTGAAGTAGCCTTTGTTTTTCGGTACTTCCATTTTCATTTAACCTTTAGGTACCAATTCGAAGTGCCTTGTAATTCTGCTGCTCAGATTTCCAGCCTTTTCCCCTTTGTTTTAATTTGGTTTACTGATTGTGGACATGTCTGATTTAGTTTATATCATTATTGGACTAAATTGTTATCCATGACTCCATTTTCAGTACACTTGACATTGCATCAGGTTTGAACAGTGACTCCATGCTCACTCTCATAAATGATCATATATGCATGTGATCGTGATCTCACATACCGAAAGACATAGTTATACTTGATAACGTTCAATAGCTAAACTAATACGGTAACGAGATATATAAATATATTATCTATATATGGGATTTGTAGTAAGCCTACAGAAGCAATATAATATCAGCTGTTGATATTATTTAATTCGGAACACACCTGCATAATACAAAGACAGAGAGAAAAATATATATGACCTGGACCTAGCTAATGCCATCTGTGAGTTGAAATGCGTTTTTCTGAAATCAGCTGATAGGCATCTTATTTCAGGAAGCAGTTTCAAGTACTCAGGCAGAGAGCTAGCTTTTCACTTTAACAAACTTTCAAGTGCTTTTTGCTGAACCACTTTCACGATAAAACAATCCTAATAATATCTTTCTTCTTTCTTTTTCATGCCTGAATATTTGTATTCATTCCTTAAAATGTGGCTGAGCGGCTGGCTAAGGGCTTTAAATCTCTGTTATCTATTCTTCTAAAATTTCAATCTTCTTTTTCTTCTTCGAAAGAGCTTTTTAATACAACGATGATCAACGGTATGGATGACAAAAAGACCTAACCCAAATTTTAATTCAATTGACCCAATCTGAATTTTTCAAGCTTCAAACAGAATTTAAGGATCACGAGTTAGACTTAGGCCTAAATATTAGGGCCCGATTAAATTTAGGTCAAAGTTCGGTCCTTAACTAACCCGAACCAACCCCAAAACTTAAAAAAAAAAAGTCATGGCTTTTGTTTATGCTTTTTTTTTATTTATTTAATTATATGGTTAAGACTTTGAGTGATTATGCCTATGGTAAATTTTAATATATATTGGAGGTTATATCACTTTTTTTTAAAAAAAAAAATTAGATTACTTAAATATTAAAAATTTCTTTAAAAAAATTATGGTTGGGCTTGGACAAAGCCCAACCCAACCCTGACCTAATTGGGTCGGGTTGGAATGATCCTTTTTTTTTTAATCGGACTTTTTATTTCATTGATCGAATCGTGCCAATTGCCATCCTTAATCAATGGTGTGGTTTTCTCTCAAATAAGTTTTTCCAAGGGCATATGTATATGTTTTCACCAAATTTAGCTAGGATCTAGTTTGAGCAATTTAGTGGTTGTTCTTACTAAGTATAGCCCAAATTCGATTTAAACAAATAAATTTATAATTAAGGGAGTTTACACTAATGATAGTTTAGATGTGTGTGTGTGTTTTTTTAACTGAGGTGAACTAGGAGGTGATATGAGGTGTTTTAAGTGGGGAATAATATGCAGATCTCAATGGAGCTCCTAGGAGTTAGTTTAAAGAATTGATATAGAGATCTTAAAAGAACTTAAGGTTCCTTAGCTACAGTTAAGAGATAACTTTAGAGAGCTTATCTGAAGAGCTCAGTATATCTCGTGGTATAACTCTGGTGAATTCATATATGAAATAATAATGGTTTAGGTTTCTTTTTTGATGTTTAAGGGGGCAGCTAGCTTAGATAAAGTGATGTGGGAGGTGATATGAGGTGCTTTAAGTGGGGAATGATATGAGATCTCAGTGGAGCTCATGAGAGTTAGTTTAGAGAGCTTAGGTAGTTAGGAGATACCTATGGAGAGCTTATCTGGAGAGCTCAGAGCTTTCAGTATAACTCAGGTGAATTCATTTATGAAATATGATCTAAGCATCAAAATCATCACAATAAGTAGAAAACAAGTATGACCAATAAAGGACACACAAAATTTTACGTAGTTTAGCCTTTTAGTCTATATCTATGAGAGTAATCATCTCCAATATATTATGTAAGTGAAGTATTACATAATTTTCATTACATATAAATAGAACTTTGTTAAAGGTTGTTTTTATGGTGAATGATAACATGATATATGGTATGGATTTTATAGAGAAAATAAAAAATAATCTAAAAGAAGAATAAGAAAAATGCTCTTTTGAGAGACGAGGTAGTCAGGATCTTCCATAAAATTCTTAAAAATTGAAGAAATCTTAGAAATGGTGGAAAAAAGATGATGAAGCTCCAAGGAATTCAGATCTTAAAAGAAGCCCAAAGATCTGTCAAAATTGAACATATGAAGCTTATATCAGAGTGTTTCTAAGAGTATCTTGATAATTCTTGAGAGCTGGCAAACTTTCATTAGTTTATCCTCCTCAAGTGAGTTTACATTTTTTTTCTTTGATTTACTTGATATTGACCCAAATAATTGGTGAACAAGTAATTCCCTTTGCTTCCACGTATTACTTCCTCTTTGCTACGTGAAGATGTTGGCATAATGGTCCTGCTACTTTTTATGGGACAGTTGAAGAGTAATGATATGTCTTTTTCTCACTGTTATGTTTAACTGATCTATTTTTCTATTGATCCCTTATTTTTGCCTAAAGGACAAGATAATTATTCCCTTTTTGATGGCATGCAGCTTCAACACATGAGGCCCAAGTTATTATTTTTTATTTTTAATTTTGCCCCTTAAACTGGACAAATTTACACAAGCTATTCTAGTTGAGAGTAGCCCTAATGTATTGAAGCTATCTTCCATTCTAATTACAGTGATGACTTTCTTCTATTTTATTCTCTACTTCCACGTGTCGCTTGCCAATTGGTCCAAATCATCCAAAATTTACCTTAAAACAACGTATTTCCTAGGGTATTTGTCCTTGGAAATAACTTATTTGTTCTACTCACTAATGTAGTAATTATGACATAATAAAAACATTAGGTGTCTTCAATGGAAATAAAAATAAGTAATAGATAGCCAATAATTATACGAGCATGATTATATTTTTTGTGATACTATTCAACGAAGATAATGACATTCACTATCATTATATTAACAAGTAACATTTATTATTAGTTAAGTGCAGAGAATAATGAAGTATTATTATAATTAATCTTTAGACCTAATAATTCTAAGATTGTGATGATAATAATTTTATGATTATTGATCATATTGAAGGTTTTTTTTTTTTTTGAGTTAATAGCTAGAAAGTAGAACAGAACTTTGATCTGGAGCTAAATTTGACACATTCAATAAAAATGATATTGAATAAGAATTTACCTAATATATTTGATTATACTTATGGCTAACTATGGAGAAGTTAGAAAACTTCTTAGGTTTTGTTTATTATTGAGGTGTTATCCAATCACAATATTAAACAGGGTATACTAAATTTAAATAATTTTTTAATAAATATTATTCATTAAAAGAGTATGATTTTTTTTTTAGTCATATAATGAATCTTTTTATAAGGAATGATTGCATATTACTAATTTTATTGAGATTATGAAAAATAATGTGAAGGACAAATATGAACATTACAGGTTACTGATATTTTATTAAATAAAGAGAAAAGAGAAATTATTTATGTAGGTAAACCTCAACGGTATGATGATGACGTTAGACTTTTAAAAATTTTTATTTTTATAGTATAATTAAATAGTGATAAAAATAAATAAATAAATTAAAAAACTAAAAATACAAAATTAAAATCTTTAGAACAAATCCAACATTTCAAAGTCTTTATATTTATATTTTTTTAATTTTTATATGAAAAAATGGCACCTAGTTATAGGAACAAAAATAAATAAATAAATTAGATAAACAAAAAAATGTAAATATTAAAACTAAAAACAAATCCAAGATTTCAAAGTTTTTATATTTATATTTTTTAATTTTTATTTTATATATTATGATTTATAAATAATTTTAACCCAACCCAAAAAATTATTAATTTAACAACCCCGCAACCAAATGTCAAACCAAACCCTCTCTTGATTTTATATATTATGATTTATAAATAATTTTTAAAAATTATTAAGCCGCAACCAAATGTCCAAACCCTCTCTTGACTTTGCCTATCTATTAATCAAAAATGACTTGTCACCAATTAATAACTGTCATGTTTTAGATTACGATTGACTTTTTATGTAATCATTATCATCAATGAATGAATGAGTTATATATTTATTTCGCATGCAAGTTTTATATCCCAACCTTATATACTAATTATTACTTATAGCTCTTATTAATTTTAATTATTAATCAAGCTAAATCACTTTTTTGTTTATTGTGTTTCGCTTAGGTCACTTACTCCCTACAACGTTTATAGGACCTTATTGGTCGTTACTCTTTTAACATTAATTAGAACTGGGAAAAAAAAGGTATGGCCGGCTTCAGGGGCGTGGTGGATATTTATTTGTTATCACAAAAAATTTAATGGTTTTTTGTTCATTCATAAGGAGCCGAGTATGGCCACTTGGGCCCTCCCTTACAAATGAGGAAGGGTTGAGTCCCACCATTGCGGGGGTTTAATTTAAATTTCTTCCAGCTTGAGTGAAGGCGTCTTTCAGGGGAGGAGTTGACGTCCTCGAATATTTGAGAGGGTTAAAAAATCGGCGGTGGTAATTGATGTAAACGGGTCTCAGTATATGTATGATTGTAAATATCATGAGAATTAGTCTCTTCAAAAAAAAAAATAAAAAAATAAGGAGCCGAGTATGGCCACTTGGGCTTGTAGCCCAATGGTGGACTATTGCCATGTCTTCACTCCACTTGCATTTACTTTGAGGCAATGGTTAGAGTCCCCGTAGACTCAACCTCCCTCAATTAAATATAATTGTGTGGAGATTGCTTGAAACTTTTTTTTCCCTTGTGAAATGCAAGTGAAGTAGAGACATCCCTCCTCCGTGAGGAGTATTCAGCTGGGCATGTACTTCATAGAATAAAAATGTAATAATGTAAGTCCTAGGTATATATCTGATTGTAAATATCAGTGCAATGATCTGCTGTCATAGCAGTTGTAAATATCTGTGTATTAGTAAATCTTCCTCTGTGAGGGGTATTCAGGTGGGCATGTACTTCATAGAATAAAAATGTAATAATGTAAGTCCTAGGTATATATCTGATTGTAAATATCGGTCAAGAATGATCTCTTTGTCAGATTGTAAATATCTGTGTATTAGTAAATATTAGTGCAATGATCTACTGTTATAACAGTTGTAAATATCTGTAAATATCTATGTATTAGTAAATATTAGTGCAATAATCTACCGTCATAACATTTGTAAATATCTGTGTAATACAGTAACCTGATGCTTAATCAGTTAAAAAAAAAAAAGGAGCCGAGTATGACCTCATCAATTCAAATTGTCATAATGCAACAATTTTGTTACAGTAGATAAGGAAGAAAAAAGAAGAAGACAAGAGGGCTTTTTATAGTTATAAAGTGATCAAATTATTCCATACATTCTATGAAGGAAAAAAAAAAAAAAAGAACAATGATTTAAAACGTAACACTCTCTCAAAACTTTATTTAAAAGCCAATTTATAATTCGCTAGAATCAAGGAAAAAAAAAGATGATATAAGTGCTCAAAGATAACATAAACGATGGCTTCAGCTCCCTCAGCTTCTTAATTTTATTGTGAGAATATATATGTGATACTAGAAATGCCGACGACGGAGCAGCGGCAGGACCATGAACTTCATCCTGCCTTCTCTGCAGTGGAGGCCGCCGCGTTCGCCGCAAGCAAAGTAGTGAGGCTGCCACCTCTTCAGCACAAACTCGAAACCCTCCCCGTCACCTTGTGTGGTGTTTGCAATCATCTTGGCTCTCGACAGGTCGCATCTCAGGTAACTCCACAGATTTGGTAGCTGGTACACACTGTGTGGGAAAACGGTGTCGTTCGGGGGATCATACTTGAATACTGCATGCATGCAATATCAATATATGCCGGGCGCCATCGTAATAAATATTATATTCATACACGTATATGAAAAATATGTTTACAAAATTAAATTAAATTTTACTTTGATGTGAGAACTAATTTAATTAATTACCTAGTACATCGTTCACGTAAAAGGGAGCATTTTGGAAAGCCCAAACGCTGTAATTGAAGCCAAAGCGCCAGTTATCAGAGCCACCCACGATGATCTTGTTGGGACCATTACCATCATTTGTGTTGTTGGAGTTATGGGATTCATTTTTGTGACCCCATGGCCATTGATATGTTTTGTTGAATCCATAAGACCAGCCCCGGTTCGCCGAGCACACTGTCAGCATTGAAGCTGCTGATAGAATCACAAAGAGTGAATGTGCAGCTTTGAAAGCCATTGATTAATCTGTAATGAAAAAATCAAGACACTGAAAATTGATAGTTGTAAAGAGAAGAGGTTTTTGATGTTATGAAGATGGGTGCATTATTGGCTCTTTTTTATAGGGGAAAAGGGAGAGTGTAGAACTGCCAAATTTAACCTTTTTTTAGGTGAAAAATAGAAAAGATTAATAAAATGATTATGATATGCTCTAAATTTCAACAAATTCATGAACATCCTTTTAGTTCAGGTCAAACTTTTATTCTTTAAATTCTACGAAGTTTAAGAGATATTGCTTACCATGAGTCAAGTTTGCAACTTATGCTCTCTTATGGTAGACTTAAATTGATTAGTTGTGAAAGCACTTAATGTGTTTTCAACAAAATGAAATTGAGAAATTTAATTAACGTCCGAAGGAGCTGCAACATCTAATGGGTTGGTGCGTGGTTGGCGGAGAGGGAAATTCCTCCCTCAAAATCGAAAGGGGAAACTTACTCGATTGTATCCTATAAATCGTTTCTAATTACCTTTGAAGTTTAAAAAGTTGAGCTTTGACCAAGACGAAGTCAATTAATTTATATAAAATTAATTTAGAAATTAATTTGAGGAAATTAAGTTGGACCGCAGGAATTAATATAAGATATATATCTTAATTCGGTTAAGTGATGTTATGATGATGACACGATTTATTTAGTTTAAATGCAATATCATATGTACAATGCATTATACTGTTACATCACGTGGTCTAATAATTTTTCGGACTTTAATCAAGTTTAGGATATTGGATCATATGTACAATGTCTTATATACATCACGTGGTCTAATAAGACTTTTCAAGTTTAGGATTTTAATGAGGGTTCCCCTATTTTATTAAAATATGGGGCGGACTTTCACACTATTTTGAAATATTATAAAAATATTTTAAATCATTATGAAACCCTTTCACAATGATTTGAAAGCTTATTGAAAAAATAGCATATCAATATGTTATGTTGAGGGCACATTTTGAGTGGGTCCCACTTATCGAAAGTGAAAAATCTTGTAAGGTTCGGATTTTACTCCGTGAATACTTAAAAAATGTATATTTATTTACTCAAAATGATGCATGGGTGAATGAAAAATTGTCTCTCAAAATACACCCTTGATGTTGGAAATTTGGAAGGAAATAAAGCTTATCTCATATGAGAAAAATAAGCCAAGGGATTTATGTTTATATATAGACACTTACCCATGCATGAACAAGAATTTTAAAGATAAAGACTCTCTCTACACGCGCGTGCGCAGGGGGGTGCAAATCCAAAACCGATTTGGTTGAACTCGTGTGCGCCCGCGCGTCCTGCATATCCTCACTTGTGTATAAAAGGCAGCTTCCTCTTCTTATTTTTACAACACAAGACCAACCAGCACACAGTACACTACAATATTTCTTTCCTCCTTCTCACGTTCTGTTTTTGGTCGAGTTTGAACACTGTTGTGGTTCACCGGAATTATCAGTCTGTGCTTGACAGATAATTCGTACTGTTTGTATTTTGGGAAACAGATACCAGCAAATCTAAAGCACTACAATATGTGGTAAATCTGTTTTAAGAAAACTGAGCTACAGGCCTCGGGTTTATTCTTCTGTTTTTTGTTAATTTCTTTACCCCTTCTGTTTCAATTCCAGTTCCTGTTCTTGTTGTTCTTTTTATTATTTCAGTTGCTGTTCTTCCTACTACTTAACTCACTGTAATTTTTTCGTTACAAAGTTCATCCCCCTCACACACACATACAGATTTCTCGAGCATTATGCTACTAAATCATATGATCTAATAATTTTCTTGGACTTGAAGAAATTTAGAATCTTAGACCAGAAGAAATTTAGAATCTTAGACCAGATCATCACTATATACACACACAGAGAAAAAATATACGAATACGATTAGGTGTGCGACAAGCACATGTCACTTGATCATTGGACGGACTGAGAGATGCTAGACAAAAATCAGTGACACATGGCCATTGCGCACTATATATACATATAGAATTGGAGATTCACAATAGTGTCTATTGCTTTAACACCATTTTAAACTGTTGAAAATTTATTTTACAATGGTGTAAAAGTATTTGACACTATAATGATATCCCAAATCCATAATTTAAAAATATATGATCGTTCGTTATAGAAAATAACTTATATATAGGGATGGCGACTTTTTCTATTAGGATAGAATCATACGTGACGGGATGGAAACATACTTTTGTCCCAAGAAAATAAAGAGATGGGAATGAGATTTTTTTTATCCCATTTGCATAAATGGGAGAGGATTGGGATTGACAAATCCCATCCCTTGCCAACTTTAGCTTTTTGTTTGGTTTATTATTATGTTATTGAATTATTGAATATTTTAACACGGATGAAGTTGGTTACTATCTAAATCTATGACTTTTATCAAGCATTTCAATAAACAGCTTGAAGACAAATTACATTATGTTGGAGTGTGTGTTTTCTGTGTCTTTTACCTTATCTCTTACTTTAATGGAGTAAAAAAAAAAATCCCTTATATATATATGGCCACCTATGAATTTTTAAGTAGAAGGTTGGCAATGAGACGGGATAGGACAATATTTACCAATCCCAATCTTGTCCTCTATATACAAGTGGGATAAAAAAAATATTTAAATATGGCAGGGGCTTAATCCGTAGTTTTTAATTAAACTGTTAGGTACATGGAGGCCATAATGGAATTGGTACATTCGCGATTCAGATAGCTAAATGCCAATAAGTTAAAGTCTTTCTTCAAGCAGATCTAGCTCATCTTATGACAATTTTTCAATTTACATGTATCACCGTTTGTAGATATTTTATTGCTCTCGAAGAAGTGTGGAAAGCTGGCTTTTTGCAAGGATCTTGGATCTTGATAGAGTAGCAAACTCCTCTATTTTTATAGCCTTTGGTTTTTTATTATATTTATCATTTCTGATTGATGAGCAAGACTAATATGTGTCACGTTAATATTACCTTGAAGCAGCTACTATTCATTTATTTATTTTAATGCAACACAATAAGATGCTTTTGAAAACTGATACTTCTGAAGATATGATGATCTACCTCCCATCTTATGCTTGAGTAGCCTTTGTTTTTCGGTACATTCTTCTTCATTTAACCTTTGCTTACTCAATAGGGTAGGTACCCGGTCCAAGTGCCTTGTAATATTTCAACTTCATGTTTCTGCAATTCTGTTGTTCATATTTCCAGCCTTTTCCCCTTCTTTTAATTTGGTTTATTGATTGTGGACATGTCTTATTTAGTTTATATCATTATTGGAGTAAATTGTTATCCATGACTCCGTTTTTAGTGGAAGATCTGAACCCATCTATTATTTGAAACACTTAAAATTGCATGTCAGTTGGAACACTGACTTTATGCTTACACTCACAGATGAATATATATGCATGTAATTGTGATCTTACGTTCCCAAAGACATAGTTATACTTGATAACGCTCAATAGCTAAACTAAATATATTATATATACCCCTATAAATTGGAAGTGCGGTAAGCCTACCGAAGTAATATCAGCAGTTGGTATTATTGAATAAGGAACACACCTGCAAGACAAAGACGAAGACAAAATTATATTACAGACCTAATGCCATCTGTAAGTTGAAATGCCTTTCTCTAAAACCAGCTGATGGTTTTTTTTTTTTTTTCCAGGAAGCAGTTTCAAGTACTTAGGCAGAGAGCTAGCTTTTCACTTTAATAAAATTTAAGTGTTTTTTTTGTTGAAAAACTTTTATGAAAATAATCCTAATAATGTCTTTCTTCTTTTCTTTCTAATGCATGAATATTTGTATTCATTCCTTAAAACTTAAAAGGTGGCTGAGCGGCTGGCTAAGGAATTTTAAATCTCTGCTATCTATTCTTCCAATAATTCAATCTTCTTTTTCTTCTTCTGAAGAGTTTTTATCTTTTACAGGTTGCTTCGTACCTCAAATTCAATATGGTACCTATCAGAGGTGGGAGTTCCCTGTTCTTCCCTAAGATAAGATTAGTGGGTTTGTTTCAGTCTTTACATTGCAGTTTCGAGAAGTGAGTAATGCTAGTTTGTTGCTTGTTTTAGTTATATGTATATTCTTAGCTTCTGGACAGCTTTAACCTCGTTTGCAGGACTCATATAAATGGCTTTTGACATGTTTGATTTATTTAATTATGCGTATTGAGTGCTAAATATGGTGAAAAGACATACAGTTTGAAAATAGGAATTGGTGAAATTTCAGCTTAATTCTTTATTACATAATTATATCAGTCCCTGATTTAGTGACATTAATGTATCAAGAGTTTGCTTTGCCGGATGAAGATGATAATGGGATGAGGAAGATGAGATTACAGAAAACGATTTCAGAAAATGAAGAAGGCATTAGAGAGGAAAATATTCAAGTTTTGCGGTTATTTAATTTGTGCATACATTTGGGATAATTTTACGTACAAGATACTATTAAAACTTATCATTTAATTGTACTTTTGGTTCTGTTGGACCAAAAATAAAATAGGCCTAATAAGGCCCAAATAAATTTAATTCCAACAAGACCTATTTAATAAATTTTCTCTCAATTAAGCTTACGAAGTGTTGGACAAACCATGTAGAATAATCCTTCTAAGTAACAAGGCCTTCAAAACCCAAAAGGTATTAAGGTTCTAGGCTCTTATCCTAGGATAAACCTCCTAAATTTGAAGGCTCCTATGATCCCAAGATTTTAGTAAAAATAACCTAAGAATAAAATGTTTCTTCTTTTAATCTGTAGGCAAGTTTGTATATCCATGTGTCAATCAACATGGGCACTAAAAAACAAGTATTGCCAAATGTCACAAGAATAATGACATTTGTCATCAAAATAACTAGGACTCAAGTCAAACCAGTTTGGCTGATAAATATGTCTTTCATTCTCACTAAAAGGTAAGAAAAAAATAAACTCAAAAGTAAAAAGGCTAACATTCTCTCTTTAATCTTTCTCCTTCTAAATTTATATTTCCAAAAGTCCAGTGACTGATCGACTTGATTGTCGAAGGGTTTATGCCAGCAAAACCGACCTTCTGATCTTTTTCTTGTGTTTGTAAGATATTACTAGACAATGACATTCTGATTGCCTAAGGAAATGAACTCAGAAGAGGATATATAAAGGTCCATTAAGATCAGCCCAAAGAATAAACTCACCATTGTCAAATCTAACAAAGAGAAACCCAAGTCCTAAAGGGGTCGTCCACAGTCGGAATTTTTACATCATAAGTTGGGAAAAAATTTGCATCAACAGGTTCGTCAATATGATTCTTATGAAAATTTGAAATTAATAATACTACATTTAACGTGTTTAATTTATGTATTATTATTTTGTTAGTTATCTTATATTCATTCATAATATAGATACTTCAAAGATTAAATTCATATTTTATTTTATTACGAAAAATGAGAAGAAAAAAGCTTATGAAATAATATTATTGAATAAATAAATGAGAACACTAAAGAAAAGGGTTACATATTTTTGAGCGCCTAAATTAGTATTTTCAAGGGTAAATACAACTAGAATTGTGTAATTATTTGACTTCCAAGGGATTGTTCTGAGGGTAGTTAATGTCATTTTCGACAACAATACTATAAAAAAAAATTCCTCCAACAATTTATTGGAAACTATCTTTTTCCAATGTAACTTAATTCAACGATGATCAACGGCATGGTTCTCTTGGAAATGAGTTTTTTCAAAGGCATATGTATATGTCTTCATCGAATTTAGTTAGGGATTTGAACAATTTATATAGCTCAAATCCAATTTAAACAAATAAATTTATAACTACGAAAGATTGGATTAATAATAGTTTAGGTGTGTTTTCTGATGTTTGAGGGGGCAGGTGGCTTAGCTAAGGTGACGTGGGAGGTGATTTGAGGTGTTTTAAGTGAGGAATAACATGGGAGCTCAGTGGAGCTCATGGGAGTTAGTTTAAAGAGTTGATATGGAGAGCTTAAGAGAGCTCAATTATCTCAGGTGCAGTTACGAGATACCTGTGGAGAGCTTATCTAAGGAGCTCAGTAGAGCCCATCATATAACTCAGGTGAATTCATTTATGAAATGTGATCTAGCCATCAAAATCATCACAATAAGCAAAAAAACAAGTACGAAAATTAAAGAAAATAGAAAATTTTACGTAGTTCAACCTTTTGGCCTACATCTACGGAAGTAATAATCTCCAACTATTATGTAAGTTAAGTATTACATAATTTTCATTACAATATAACATGATAGAGAGTACAGTTTTTGTGAAAAAAAAAATAATCAAAAAGAAGAATAAAGAAAATACTCTTTTGGAAGATGAAGTGGTCAAGATCTTCCATGGAG
This sequence comes from Atalantia buxifolia, assembly GCA_030444775.1. Taxonomy (NCBI): domain Eukaryota; kingdom Viridiplantae; phylum Streptophyta; class Magnoliopsida; order Sapindales; family Rutaceae; genus Atalantia; species Atalantia buxifolia. The sequence goes on from CM059838.1 coordinate 21,367,410, forward strand.
TTCTTAAAAAAAGAAGAAACCTTTGAAATTGGGGAAAAAGAAGATGAAACTCCGAAGAATTCATATCTCAAAAGAAGCTCAAAGATCCTTCAAAATTGAACATGTGCAAACTTTCATTAGTTCATCCTAGGTTATTTTCATTTTTTTTTTCTTTTGTTCACTTGATATTGACCCAAATAATTGGTGAACAAGTAATTCCCTTTGCCTTCATATATTACTTGCCCTTTACCACATGACAAGTGCTAATGCAATGGTCCTACTATTTTTAGGGGGATAATTGAGGAGTAATGACGCGTCTTTTTCTCATTGTTATGCTCAACTGATCTATATTTCTACTGGTCTCTTGATTTTAGCCTAAAGGACAAGATACTTATTCCTTTTCCAATGACATGCAGCTCCCACACGTCAGAGTTTAAGTTACTATATTTTGTTTCTAATTTTGCTCCTTAAACTAGATAAATTTATAGGAGTTGTCCTACTTGAGAGTAACCTTGCTGTTTTGAAGCTATTCTCCATATTCCAGTTATAGCAATGACTTCTCTTCTATTTTATTCTTTGCGTGTTACCTACCAATTGGTTCAAATCAATATCCCAAATTTACCTCCAAATAGTGTATTACCGAGGGTATTTGCCCTTGCAAATGACCTTTTTGATCTACTCAATTTTGTAGTAATCACGGCATAATAGAAACATTTGGTGTCTTCAATAAAAATAAAAAGAAATATAATAGATAGCCATAGTTGTACGAGCATGATTATATTTTTTTGGGATGTTATTCAAGGAACATAACGACAGTCACACTATCATTATATTAATGAGTAACATTTATTATCAGTTGAGTGCAATGAATAATGAAGTATTATTAGAATTAATCTTCACACCTAATAATTCTAAGATTGTGATGATAATAATTTTACGATTAGTGATCATATACAAAACAAAAAGGATTAAGTGATTTCTTTTCAAGCATGAATCGGGGTTAAAAAGAAAATATTTGAGATTTTTTTTTTGAGTTAATAGCTGGAAAGTAGAATACATCTTTGATATGGAGGTAAATTTTACACACTCAATAAAAATGATATTGAATAACAATTTACTTAATATATTTTATGGTAGTTATGCTAACTATAGAAAAGCTAGAAAATTTCTTAGGTCCTATTTACTATTGAGGTGTTCTTATGACTTAAAAACTATAGTCTATGTTAAAAAGAAAAAATCTTGTAGTCACAAAATAAAGGTTGATAGTTATGTATAATTTCTAAATAATAATTTTATAAAAAAATACTAGCCCCAAATCACAACAACTACGCTTTTACAAAATACTTTAGTGTTAAAGCCTTCAACCGTCCAATTACAATACTAAACATGGTCTTAATCTATGCTAAATTAAAATACTTTTTTCATAAATATTATTCATTAAGATAGTATGAACTTTTTAGTCATATTTATGAATTTTTTTATAATGACTGATATGCATATTACTAATTTTATTGAGGTTATGAAAAACTATTTGAATGACAATTATGAATATTACTTATTTTATTATTATTATTGTTATTTTTATCAACTTGGGCTCAATTAAGAGCTAAAGAACAATCGAGCGAGGAGTCGCAACCCCGTAAGAATCATACAGAAGAAGGGATGTAACCCCTAGAGGAGGACTATGGTACACCATAAAGCTAAGAGGTAAAGAGCAAGCAAGGTTCGCCATAAAATCAGCAGTAGAGTTCGCCTCTCTGTACACATGAGAAGAAGAAACATGCCAATCCTTTTTGAGATACTCCTTGATAACAGAAATGAGGGACGCATATTCATTAAAAATCACTACCTGTCTAGCCAACATCTGAGTTGCACACAAGCTGTCAGTTTCCACTACAGCCGTCGAATGAGGGAAGATTTTATTAAATAAAGATAAAAGAAAATATGACACCTAGTTAGAGGATACTCACTTATTTTATATAGTATGATTTGTAAAAAAATTTTAAGAATTTTTAGGCCACAACTAAACATCCAAACTCTCTTGACTTTACCTATCTATTTTATGTAGCCATTATCATCAATGAATGAATGAGCTCTATTTTATTTCGAATGCAAATTTTATATTCCAACTTTATATACTTATTATTACTTATAGCTCTTATTAATTTTAATTATTTACCGAGCTAAATCACTTTCTTCTTATTGTGTTTTGCTTTGATCACTTACTCCCTGCAACGTTTACAATGCCTTGTCGGTCTTTCGACATTAATTGGAACCGGACAAAAAAGAAAAAAAAGTCGTGGCCGGTTTTAGGGACAGGGTGGATATTTATTTGTTGTCGCCAAAACCTTAAGGGTCTTCCGTTCGTTCATAAGGAGCCAAGCATGACTTCATCAATTCAAATTGTGATAATGCAACAATTTTGTTATAGTGGATAAGGAAGAAAAAAGAAAAAGAAGAAGAAACGCGGGCATTTTATAGTTATAAAGTCATCAAATTATTGCATACATTCTATGAAAAAAAAAATTAAAACGTAACACTCTCTCAAAACTTTATTTAAAACCCAATTTATAATCTCTTAAATCAAGGGATATAAAAAAACCAAGTAAATATAAATGCTCAAAGATAAGATAATCGATAGCTTCAGCTCCCTCAGCTTCTTAATTTTATTTTGCGCGCGCGTGTGTGTGAGATACTACTAATGCCAGCGACGGAGCAGCGGCAGGACCATGAACTTCATCCTGCCTTCTCTGCAGTGGAGGCCGCCGCGTTCGCCGCAAGCAAAGTAGTGAGGCTGCCACCTCTTCAGCACAAACTCGAAGCCCTCCCCGTCACCTTGTGTGGTGTTTGCAATCATCTTGGCTCTCGACAGGTCGCATCTCAGGTAACTCCACAGATTTGGTAGCTGGTACACACTGTGCGGGAAAACGGTGTCGTTCGGGGGATCATACCTGAATACTGCATGCACGCAATATCAATATATGCGGCGCGCCATCGCAATCAATATTATATTCATACACATATAAAAAATATGTTTTTAAAATTAAATTCATTGTGATGTCAGAAATAATTTAATTAATTACCTAGCACATCGTTCACGTAAAAGGGAGCATTTTGGAAAGCCCAAACGCTGTAATTGAAGCCAAAGCGCCAGTTATCAGAGCCACCCACGATGATCTTGTTGGGACCATTACCATCATTTGTGTTGTTGGAGTTATGGGATTCATTTTTGTGACCCCATGGCCATTGATATGTGTTGTTGAGTCCATAAGACCAGCCCCGGTTCGCCGAGCATAGTGTCAGCATTGAAGCTGCACATAGAATCACAAAGAGTGAATGTGCAGCTTTGAAAGCCATTGATTAATTTGTAATGAAACAGTTAAGAGACTGAAGATTGTTAGTTGTAAAGAGAAGAGGTTTGGGTGCTGTGAAGATGGGAGCAATATTGGCTCTTTTTTTATAGGGGGAAGGGAGAGTGTAGAACTGCCAAATTTAACTTTTTTTAGGTGAAAAAAAAAGGATTTAAGAAAATGATTGTGATATGCTCTAAATTTCAACAAGTTCATGAACATCCTTCTAGTTCAGATCCTTTTTTTTTTTTTTTGGGTCAAATTCTTCAAACTTAATGAAATATTGCTTACCAAGAGTCAAATTTGCAACTTATGCTCTCTTTTGGTAGACTTAAATTGAATAGTGTGAAAGCAGTTTATGTGTTTTCAACAAAATGAACTTGAGAAATTTAATTAACGTCCAAAGGAGCTGCAATAACGAATGGGTTGGTACTTGGTTGGCAAAGAGGGAAACTCATCCTTCAGAATCGAAAAGGGAAACTTACTCTATTGTATGCTATAATCATTTCTTATATGTGAACTTTAAAAAGTTGATCCTTTGACCAAGACAAAGTCAATTAATTTATAGGAACTTAATTAAAATATTAATAAAAACGTAATTGTGCTGTGTTAACTAATGCAATTTGACGAAATTAAGTTGGACCATAGGAATTAATATAAGATATCTTATTACGGTGGAATGATGTGATGATGACGACACGATTTATTTTGTTTAAATGGTATATTATATATATATATACATAAATATATATATATTTTTTTAATATATGAGATTTATGTTTATTTTTTAATGAACTATGTATGTAATGCATGTATGCAGTGTATATATCTCAACTTATAAGATGGCATATTTGGAACTATAGTGTCATTAGATTTTTAAAAAGCGCTTTCTTGTTTTAGTATTTTTTTAAATGATTTTTATCAAAACGATTTTTTTAATTTAAAATCATGAGATTTAATAAGCTTATTTTTTAATGAACTATAAAGTCGTATAGTTTAATGGCATTAAAGACTAACTCACAATAAGAGATTATCTTAAACAACTAAATCTCTCAACTTGATTTTGTTCAAATGAATTTCTCTATGATAACAAAAAAAAAAAATAAGATGAATGAATTTAAACAATGAAAGTTGTATGCTCAATATTTAGTCCGCACTAGAAAAGGACTCACATATTAATTATATATAAAATATAATATTGAATACTCTTTATAAGGGCAATTGCAGTTTGTACAACTTATAAGATGGCATATTTGGAACTATATGAAACATAATGTTTCTCTCAACATTAGATTTTTAAAAAGTTATTCCTTTCTTGTTTCTGAAAATATATTTTATAGCATAAAGTGATTTTTATCACAAATGATTTTTTTTAATTACCAATACTTAAAGTAACTTTTAATTTTTAAAAATCACTTTTGATTATCCTAACCATAATTACAATTTGACTCTCATCAAGACATGTCTTATGATGCAACTATCAATAGATTTGTAATGTGAATTTAATTACCAAACAAAAAAAAATTCAAGAAGACTTCATTACCTAAATTAATTTATTTATAGTGTAGCTCAATGTATATGAACTCATTTTAAACTAAGTCTAAACTTATTTACGGTCATATTTGTTCGATTTGTGTGAAATTTACTCTCATTTAAGGAAAAAAAAAAAATAGACCCATAAGGGCTCTTGAGCGATAAACACAAATTGAGAATTGGGGTTAGTGATACTAACGAATTTGTTGTAATTTTTAACAAGTAGAAACCATTTTTCAGGGCTAACAGTATCAAATTATGTAAAAAATAACTTCTTAAGGGAGTAGAAGTAACGTTAGACGTCTATTGGTTATTTCTAAAAGTAGGGGATTAATTTAGTATTAAGTAAAAAGGTAAGGGTAAAAATAGTCATTCGAATAAAATGCGGGAGACTTCTTGATGAGGGTAATTTTAGTAAAAATAGTTATTTTTTTTAGGAGACTATTGTTCATGATATTTACAATCATACAATTACTGACACCCGTTTACATCAATTCTGATATAGCACCGCTCAGATTTTTAACCCTCTCAAAATATTCGAGGGACTTCAACTCCTCTCTTGGGAAAAAGATTACCTTCACTCAAGCTCTGAGACTCCGAAAAAGAAAATTTAAATTAAACCCGTACAATACATCTGCGGGGCTCGAACCACTTCCCTCACAAATGTGACTGAATGACTCTAGCCACTTGGGTTTAAAAATGGTCATTTTAATAAAACATTTGTGATTAAGTTCATCTTCTTTGTCAATAAGGCTCTTTGTAGAAGCTTATGGAAGCCAAATTCAGTATAAGAATAAATTTGCAATGCAAGCAATCCTATGTATAACGTAATTAATTTAGTTTGATCCGTAGGTAAAGCTATGTCACTTTCGGATATGAATTCAATTTTTCAATAGAAAAAATACTTCTAAGATTAATTTTAAAAAAAAAACCAAAAAAAGCAAGTATGTTAAAGTCGAATAAGTGAATAACCATGGGGTGGGTTATTTGTATTTTAAAAATTATTTTCAACACTCGATTACTCTGTATACTCATATATTAATTTATTTTAAAAAAATTTTGATTTGTACACTCTTTAAAAATTCAAAAACAAAATTATTACCTAAACTATTTAAATTAATTAATTTTATTTCTTTAAAATACTAATAAAACTATCAGTATACCTATTTTAAGAGCTTTAACAAATATTTACAATAAATGTAGTCAAATATAAAGTGGAGACAAATTGTTAACACATTTTAGTTATTAATTTTTGTTATTTACTTTCAATATTAGATTTTGCTCCCAAAACATATAGTAATGTGAACATATTATAAAAATATATATTTTTTCTATAAATGTTTCCCCAAAAAAAGAAGCACAAGAAGAAGATGAAGAAGAACGGTAAAAAGCTTTTTTTTTTAAAGAAAAAAAGAAGCTTATTTATTTTATTTTTTAAAAGAATATTACACATATTTTGTAGTCAAAATTTTTTTAAAATATTATTTCCTCATTGTTTATCTAAGTATTGATTACGGTGTCAGAAATAAAAATTTTAGGATTTAAAACATGAGAATTATAAATTAGATCCTACATACCACTCATAAGTTAGGTGGTAAACTATTTATGAAATTTTTTTTAATTATTTAGAGACAAATTTGACCACCCACAAATTCAAATGGCACCATAATGGAGTTGTTTTGATTGGTTGTATGTTTCAAGATTTAGATCGTAATATAATATTTAAACAATACTTCAATTTATTTTCAAGAATTGAAAAAAAAAACAGTAGGATGATATATAGGCATGGGAGAATCAATATCATCAGATATCATGCAAAGCCTGTGTGTGCCCATTTCAACGCGGCTAAACGACAAAATCCAAGTGATAAATAACCCGGCCCGCACCCATATCCATTCGATAAATTAAAAAGCGCTCCGATTCCTATTTTCTTCTTTGACGCAACGGAGTCTCTCCTGCCGACGAGAGGGAGAGTCTACATATAAAACGATTTTATTAAATGAAAACGAAAAGATAAAAAGTGTCGTATTTTGACAAAGAGAAACTGGAGAAAGAGAAATGGAAGAGAACGTGAGCAATCCGGTGGTGGAAGTTTCCGGAGAGGGAAAAGGTGAGAGTATTGAAGGAAAAGATGGACCGCCTGTAGACGATTGTTGCCCGATCTGCTTCGGCGATTTTACCATTCCTTGTAAAGCCAATTGCGGTCACTGGTACTGCGGTTAGTTTTTCTTTTAATTTTCAATCAGTTGAAAATTTATATGAATCTTATTACTATTACTTTTACTTGTATATTGCCTTTGTTTGGATAGAGGCGTACTTTTGCGCTTGGTTTGCTAAAGACGGAGAGAAAGTTTGAATTGAAAATTAGGTTATTGCTCTGGTACCTGCACTTAGGGTTTTTGTTTTGTTCGGTTGCTGAGAAAATGTTGGACGGTAGTTGAAATTACCTCTTATTATTTTGTAATGTTTTTCTTTTCAATTTTCTTAATTTTTGTGAAATTATTTATTCATTCTAAATGTAGGGGGCTTAGTTTTCATTTTGTTCAAATGCTGGTCGGGAACTCACAATTTAGTAACTACTGTTTTTGGCTCGTCTATGAATGAAAATGGTGAGGTGGAGCTGTTTTCGATGTTAATTCATGAGTTTGTTTGTTATAGTATGATAATTAGGAAGCTTTTGTCAGTGTTTGCACATAGTTTGAAGGCAAGAATATATCCTACTTCTGAAATGCTAGCTCATTGGTTTTTTTTTTTATAATTAGCATGTATCAAAGTGCAAATTGGCAAGACACGAGGAATAGAGGACTCCTCCTATGTCTTAGTATTCTGTTCTATTTGTTTTTCATTTCCACTTAAGTTTGTGCTAAAAGGGGATTAACTTTCTGCCTTCTTTTCCTTTTAAGAGTTTTTGGTAGTTGATTTTTGTGGCTACGTTATTGAAGATTGTAGCTTACCAAAAGAGAAAAAAAAATTGTGCAGTTTACAATTAGTTTGAAATGCTTCTTCTAATCTCTGAGATTCTAATTTCCAGAAGGGGTGTGAGATACATTGCGTGGAGTTGGTGTTAGTCTATGTGTAGTTTGAGGATAATTTAGTGATTTACTATTACAGTATGCATTTGTTGTTGAATAGCCTGGTGATTTTGTCAACTTTTTGATAGTGTCAAGTTGGAGGAGTGTCTTAGAGAAACCTATATTTGCGGAAGTAGTAGTGTCTTTACCTTGTGATTGATCCATAAGCTCAAGATAAATATAGAACATCTTTCTGTTGAGAAGTATTTCTAAGTGAAAGGACTGAATCCTCAGTGGACTTTCTTTCTTGTTTCATTTTGGGAAAATGCAACTAGTAGTCCTCTGATTTACCCATTTAATGAAATATTGGGCATGAGTTTGTCTTACGATTGGTGTTTGTTCTGCAGCCAATTGCATTTTGCAGTTCTGGAATTATTCTTCTGCATCTAAGCCTTGCAAGTGTCCCATGTGCTCTCGCTACATTAATAGGTTGACTCCAGAGTCATCACTATCCCTCCAGCAGGAACAGGAAGTCGCTGAAGTTCTGAAAAATGTTGTGAGGTACAACCTCCTTTTTGTTGGGGGGGCACGTGGCCTTGTTCAGGTATATTCTTAGTTAATGATTATCTTTTTAAACATTGATAATTTTTATATGTGGCGGCTTTAGCTTCATAATATTTTTTAGAGTTTGGTGTTTTTAGGTGCTTCATGTTTGTTACTTGGAATATGGTTACTGCAATTCAGTTCCTCAATCTACCTGAGAAATGTAATAAAAGATGGTCTTCTTATTCTGGTGTGTTAGCTAATATGAATTTTAGTCACATATGGAATCCTATTTCTATCGGTGTTGTAATTCTGTTCTTTGGTTCTTAAACCCTTTTCAAGTACGTATGGTTTTTTTTGTAAGTTTTTTATTTTTTGTTCTCATTTTGCATTGTTATTTCAGACAAGGTGTTTTTGCAATTTGTATGCATGAATTTTCAAGCTTTCTTTGTGACTCATTAGTTGCCTCAATTGCACTTCAAGCATGTTAGAGAACTTATTGTCTTTGTCAAGATGGTTTGAATATTGTCTTCATTCTGCTCTTAACAGAAAGTGTATGAGCTGCCATTCTTCATGAAGAGGATTTTCGTAGCAATGATGGATCCCGATACGGAAGATTCCTATCTGCAAGAAATGAGAATTTTTGCAGTTAAGTTCGTCCAAATCTCCAGTTGACAATATTATGTTCTTGCCATTTAATTTTATTTTTATTGAATTATTCCTGTATGGATTGGTGGACTTTGTGGTTTTTTATTTTCGCTAATTTTTTCTGATGTCTGGTCTTATTCTGACTCTTTTTGCTTGAAAATCTGCATGCTTTAGATAGTATACATATAATATGTTTGGTTGTCTATTTAGGAGTATTTATGTGTTGTATTGTCAATTCCACCCTAGATTTGAAATCTTCTGAATAAAAGCTTTTTGGATATGAAGTTTATATGAAATTCGTATGGAGTAGGAGAGCTTCTACTTATGTTAGTGGCACTGAAGGGAAAGAATTAATGTTCTGAGGTATAATAAATGTAGTTAACTTGGATGTCTTGTTTTAATCTACTTATATTGGCATCTAACTGATAATTGAATTTAAATGCGACAAAGTGTAGAGATTTTTGCTTGCTTTCCTTCGTTGATGAGTAGTTGAAGGCCATTTCTACTTATCACATTGAGGTCTTTGCACAAATTCGTCAATAAGTGAATGACAGATGTGAGTTACTCTTTAAGTCTTTATGTAATCTGTTTGTTTGCATTGCTCATCTCATTTTTGAACTTCACCTTCGAGAGTCTTATTAAAGCAAACACTAATCTTCTTTCTTTTCCATAGATGGCCTTGAGTGTCCTCTATGCAGCCACTCCTTTTGATTTCATTCCAACTGGTGAGTTTTTTTTTTTTTTATATGAAAACAGGTTTCTGGACTTGTACGTTATTTATTGGAACAGTTATTTTCTGTCTTTTTGAGCATACATAATGATGAACTCGTTATACTCTCATTGACATCTGTACTGTAGACAATTAGGATTAAAAGATGCTTCTGGTTCATTTCACTAAATACTGGAAGTTTCTAACATTTTCGAAAAATATGTTAGCAAGTTTTAAACTTGAAGGTTTCAAGTTCTAGTATTGAATGTTTATGGCTTGCCTTCTGAAATAAATTGATGGCTGCGCATATCTACAGGGAGTTTGGGAATTGTAAGAGTGTTTGACTATGCTGCTATCACACTGGTGCTTATCCTTCGATTAATTGGAATATACCGCCGCCGCCGACTAACTCAGCGTGTGAGGCAGATAGCAGCTGATGAAGCGATCGCTGCCATTGCTGCCCACCCTGCTGATGAATGAAATACAAGAATCCATGATTTCCGGCCCCCTTTTCCCGAGTTTGACGATGACTTTTTGGAGTACTGTGAATATGTGGATGGATTGTTTATATTACGTTTCTACTTTTCTTAAACTTCACTCGAGCCAACTGCCAATCTTTCTTCTGGATGAGATATTGGATCTCAGGTGGTTTAAAATAGTTGGGGTACCCCTTTTGATGATATTATACTATAGTTTGATGATTTGTAAATAGCTGAACTACAAACTTTAAATCTGGGTGTATATTCTATATGTTGTTGTATTTTGGCATTTTACTTTTCTAGAATGCTGGTATGCGTTGGTTAGAAGGTTTTCATCACCTCTTGAATATAGAAGAAGAAATATTTGATTACATGCCTTTTAGACTTTTTACTTGATTGCTTTGCCTAGCGTTCGAAGCTTTTTCTTTTTCTTTTTCTTTTCTTTTTTTTTAAATATTGATGTGTAAGACTATTACACTTTAGATTTTTAAACCCTTAGTATTTACAGTTAGATTATACAACAGAGACATTTTTAAATCCTCTCTAATATCCTAATATTCGAGGAGTGTCACATTGATCTTCAAAGGGTGTTTTGTTGAGATTTTTAAACCCTTAGTACGTACAATTAGATTGTACGACTAGGATATTTTTAAATTTTCTCTAATATTCTAATATTCCAGAGGTGTCACATTGATCTTTAAGAGGGTGTCCCATTGAGATTTTTAAACCCCTTCTAATTTTATAAGTAGATTGTAATTGGATCTCTCTAATATTTTAATATTATAGGGGTGTCTCATTGAGATTTTTAAACTCTCTTTAATATTAGTATTGGAGGGATGTCACATTGAGAATTTTTATCACATTAATCCTGATCTTCAAGGGTGTTTTATTGAGATTTTTAGACTCTCTTATATTAATATTCAAGGGATGTTATATTGATCTTCAAAGGAGAAAAGTATCTTCATTCAATTATGAAATTGATTCTAAACTTTCTCAATTATGAATCTAATCTTAAACTCTCATTGATCTTTAAAGGAGAAAATTATCTCCATTCAATTATAAAATTAATTTTCATAATATTTTAATAGACTCTCAATCTCTTCTTCTCACACATTGTAAATATAAGATTTCTTCTACTGGATCAAAAACTCATTGACTTTTGAAGTTTTTTCTTTTATTTGTACTTTAAATAATAATCTTTCATCTACCAGAATTAATATACGTACACACACATACATAACCTACCCGTTATAAAATTTTATTTGAGGATATTTGGGAAAAAAGAAAAGAAAAAAGGCAAAATTCAAAGAAGTTTATGATGGTGTTTGAATTTGTAAGGGAGATCGTGTAAAGAAATTCCCGCTGGCAAAGCTGAGAGGTGTTATGAGAACAGTGCCAAAATCCTATTAAAAGCATTTTTCAAATTCAGAACAGATCGATTTCCAAAAACAGTCATCACTCATCAGTCTCCCACTCCCATCAGCTCACCCTTTCGTTCCAAAAGACCATCCTTTCTTCGTGCGAACCGATCTGACGGTTCACGAGATGGGCCCACCGAAGACAGTACGTACGATATCGCAGGAAGCCTTCGACGAAGTAGTGAGGGAGAACATGGAAGATCTCGGAATGGACCCCACAGAAGCCCTCCAAGACGCCATTCAGACTCTCAGTCTCCAAGGCGTCGATCTCTCCGGTAGCTCTTTTTGTTTGTTTCCACTTCCCCGAGAAAACAGAAGCCAAATTCCAATCAGCCAAACATCGCTCTGCTGATTCTTTGCACTTGTATTCTTTATATTGCAGGGATTGTGAAGTGCGTGCCTGGAGATAGTAGCCTGAAAGACAACCCCTTGATACAGTCTTTGGACAGACTCAAGCAGTTGGATTTGAATTCCGAGGATAAATTCAGTGATGAAGATTTAAATGAGATGATGGGATTGTTTGATAAGTTGATCGAGTTATGTGGAGGCAATGAAGGATCGGTAAATGCGGCTGTGGCAACTAAGAATGGTGGCGTGGAATTGGTTTGTTCGATATGTTACAAGATTCGAAGTGGGTCCAAACGCGTTCTTGATTCATGTTTGAAAACAATGGCGTTGTTAGTTCATGGTAAATGGTTTAGCTATAGAGTTAATTTGGTATTTTATACGTTTATGATTGCTAATTTTTTCATATATCTGGATATGTAGAGCAAGGTCCATGTTCTTGTATATGTTCATATCTTGAAATGAAAGGTGCCTAAATTCGGTTTTGGTAATTTAGATGATACGTGTTAAATTCAACAATGTTACTCACCTAACACATGAAGGTGAAGCATTATAGATAGATGTAACATGTTACATGTCTAATTATATTTGTAATGTAACTTGAGCTGAATCCTGTTATTTTTTAGGGTGTTTTATTTAGATGTCTCTCTCTTTGTTACAAGCAGATGTTCAAAGTACAGAAACATTTAGGACAGGTAGTGGACCAAAACTTCTGGTTAACATCCTAATCGATGGCAATGAAGATCCAGAGATCTTGAATACTGGTTTTGCTGTTGTTGCTGCATCTGCAACTGGTAATGAGGTGGTCAAAGAATCATACATGGAGTTGAAAATTGACGAGCTTATTTTGGAAATACTCAGTGGACAGAGAAATGACAGCATTCGGAGTTTATATGATGCTATACGTGTTCTGTTAACACCTGATGATAATCGAGTTGTGGCCTCTCAAGTAAGTGTAGGATTATTAGCATTCAAACCTGCATTTCGGAACCCCACTTGTTGGGCTGAGCAAGCTTTCCTTTGTGAAATTTACAAATACTAATAATAATAATAATTGAGCTACTCATGAACTGGGTTACTTGAAGTAATTGTGACTGTTATGCAAACTTCAGGTTTTTGGGTATGCGCGACGATTTGCCAAAATTGGAATTGCTAGAGCTCTTGTCCATTCACTGCATGCAGGGCTTAGCTCGCCTAGTCTTATTTCAGCTAGCATTGCATTAAAGGCTGTTGCAGTCAATGTAAGTATTTCAAAGCTGATAGGTTCTTAAGTTTCATCAAGTTTGTGTTTTGAGATTTTATCATTTGAATTGCATGTTCATTTTGTGGTAGTGGTGAGAGAATATTCTTTATATGAACTACTTTCCCAGTTTCTTAGAAATGTATGATTAGCAAATGATCTGGCAACATTCGTATCTCACGCACTGTTTGTGCTTCCTATTTGGTAAATATTCTTTTAAGAAATTTTTTAGTTAAGATTGCAACCACAAGCCTTCATTGTTATTCTTATCTAGGGAAGGTTTAGAAGACCTTCTGGGGATCAGGATACCCACTACTATACCTAAGTGAAACATATTTATGTATGTGTGCATAATTGTTGGGAACTTTTTCCCCCCTTGCTGCAGGATGAAATATGTAAATCTGTTGCTGAAAATGGTGGTATTGATGCACTTCTCCGATGCATTGATGACAGTGGCCTACAGGGAAACAAAACTGTAGCTAGAATTTGTTGTTCTTTGTTATCCAAGGTATAAAGCTCAAATCAACCCTTTGGTGTAGCAATTATTTTTTCCTGTCTTAAATTGAATTTCAATATCAATTTGTCTTTTCAAAACATAGAAATCTAGCATTCAACTTCCTTGCTTTCATTAATGTCTTTCTTGTGTACTGCTTAAAATCAGACTAAACACCTTTTTCTCAAGCTTTCCATATCTTTTCTTCCCTGAAAAAGAAGTGTTGGATTATTTTGTGATCAATTTCCTTTGCTTTTAAAAGTCATCGGCAATGAGTTCATCCATCAATGAAATGCGCATATGTTGTTAATCTTTTGTATCACTTGGCGGTACAGAATTTGTTTTCATTTTAGTGAAGTTGTAGAATGTTGAGTTTTCTTTCCAGATATGTAATCAAATGATCCCTTCTGCCAGATACTTTTGCAATCCCAGCATTCTTAGTTAATTATGTAGCAGTAGTTGTCTATTTTTTGGCAATCTCTTATCTGTAGTACTCCTTGTTGAAGCATTTAAGCACTTTATATGTTTTATCTATTAGTTGGCAGGAAGTGACTCAAATAAGAGTGCTATTATTGAGAAGGGAGGAATGGACAAGCTAATCGTAGTCTCGGCCAGATTTTCTGATGATGCTTCTGTTTTGCAAGAGGTAAGCAGCGGACAGGGCCTATATAAAATAATGTGCCTGATGGCATATCCAGTGCATCCATGGTCAGTCTAGCATTCTGCTGAACTGAAAGTCTCAATATGAAAATTGGATTAAAATCCTCACTTAAATCTTGCCATACTATTAGCGATGGAAATTTCTTTTAAATTTTGCCTGTCATTGCAAGGATGCCCTGAATGAATGGCAGTTGTGTGTCCACATATAAGGATGTGCCTAGGAATTCTGTGCTGTAATTGAGCATAATGCTTGGAATAGTGATGCTTTTATATAGTGGGTATCACTGAAGGCTTGTGTACCAATACTCCCCTGGCACTCAGTCCAATACCTGTTATCTTTACTATCATTAGGCAGATCGTATGGTGGTATACATGCATTTACTTGTTATATAGTTCATTTTTAATTTATCATTTCCACTGTGGTTTTAGGTTATGTCCATCATTACTGTACTATCATTAAGATCTCCAGAGAATGCAGCCCGTGCAATGGAAGCTGGAGCTGGAGACCTTGCCATCCAAGCCATGCTAAAATTTCCCAATGCTCAACAACTACAGAGAAGCTCCTGTTTCATGATCCGCAATCTTGTAGCAAGGAACCCAGAAATCAGGTGAGCGCATTAGGAATAAACTTGGTTTGAAAGGTTTGCCAGGTCAGCTTCAACTTCTATAAGCTTGAATTTCACCATTTGCAAGCGTATTGAGACCACAGTATTTCTAATATGATTTTTAATTGAACAGAAAGCTTCTGCTCAGTAATGGTGTCGAGAAACTTATCAGACAGGCAAAGGAGAACCACGAAATCTGCAAGGATGCAGCCACTGATGCATTGAGAGATTTGGGGCTTGATGACTACAACAAATAGCTTGTTGTAAGCACTGCCGTTTCAGTAAAGATTCTCCTATCCCATAACCAAACCCCCAAAACAAAAAAAAAGACACTGGTACAATCTCTTTTTATTTTCTTTTAAAAAATTTTGATGGTGATGGGAAACCCTTGCCCAGTGATTCTATCCACATTGTTCTTAACTAGTGATCCAGTTTTACAGTAATTATGAATTTAAAGCTGCCGCATCTTAATCCTAAATTGCCCCTAAATTGAGAAAAATTTCAACCCAGAATAATAGAAACAAACCGATGGCAATCTCAAGTCCAGTTCATGAGATCGCTTCATCATAAAAGGTAGTCTAAATGTCATGGAAGAGAGAAAATTGTACGAATTATACTTCAAATGGAACAAAACAGGATCCGATTAAAATGTCATGGGCAGAGAAAATTCATCAGTTTCAGCAGTACTATGCTACTGGAGTTGCATTCCGGAAGAAACTTGTATGAGAATTCTATTAAGAATTGGTTCAAGCCTCAAAATTTGTACAGTTGAATATGCTGTAAAGATGCCTCTGCTCTAAAACAAACCTGCAAATTAAATCCTGTGATGTAAGCAATGACGTATACTTAAATCTCAGCAATCATAGTTTGCGAAATTTCTAAACACACGGAACATAGAACCACACATAAGATCTTTACAAAGTCGTGAGTAAAAGCAGAGGTTGACTGTAAATTAATACCTAAGACATCCCCTCCAGATTATCAGAGCTTCTAACAATTTGGGGAAAAAAAAGCCTGAACCAGTTTTATCTAACTATCATATGGTATTGGCAGCCTGCATTCCGAAACCAGATTACATAGTCATTCCAGACATCAAGAGAATAATAATAACTTTCAAAAGATTATTTACCTAATGACTTTCAAAAGATTATTTAGCCACCAGTTGACTACAGACGTGCTATTGAAACATCTTGCGATATTGCTTTTTCTCCAGCTCACGTCTCTCATGGATCTGTGACAAGTTTTAAACTTTAAAACCCAGTTAAACATAACTAATTATTGCTACATAAATTACAAATTCAGTTTCATCTACTAACCTTCTTCTTAGCAACAGCAAGTTCCTTCTTTATACCACCTGAATGCACCAAATAACAAGTTAGCTATCCATAACTGATTCTAACGGCTGTTTCTGTGTAAACACTGACTTGGCTAGACCATTAATGCTTGTGTTAAGACTCTTCAAATTAACAGAAATGAACAACTGAGTCGACTACAGATACATCTTTTGTGACATATTATTCCCCTATTTTCCAAACATTGAAGTAAAAGCCAGAGCAAAAAGTTCTAACAAGGGATGCCATTCCATCATTAATTTTGTGGCAGTGGGTCGGTCAAAATTACTCACGTACCATCATTTGGCTCCAATTTTAGTGCCTTCTCAAAGCTTTCAACTGCAGCATCAACATCATTAAGGGCCATGTATGCCTAATAGATAAAAAGAACAGTCATCAAGATTAGAAACTACCTCAGGGGACCCAAAATGCAATTACAACTATCCAAACAGGAGTAACTATCCAAAATTTAAAGAAATTATAGCACAGAAACTTTTGTGAGATGAAGCAGAGAAACAAAGTTTGATTTGGTCAACTCCCAGTTGTTAGATTCCTTACAAAAGAATGATACTAACCTGACCTTGGCGAAACAAAGCTTTCACATTGTCATCTCCATCACGCAATGCAAACTCAGTATCCAACAATGCGCCTTTCAGATCACCCAATTTCAGTTTACAAGCCTACAGCAAATAGAAAGCACCAATTATCAAGGGAAAATAATCCAAGGAAAGAATAATAATAGTACACAGGCCTAGAAAAAGAAATAAATAAACATGCTGCCGACAAAGATGGAAGGAATAAGCCCCCACAAGAGGTTTTAGTGATCAGAAATACAAACACGTGCATGAGCTAAACTTGAGCTAAACAAGTACATGTGTTTGTACAAGAAAAATATGTGTTAGAGTAGGTACATGCAAGTATATATGCACATAAGGAAAAGTGATGATCATTTTAGTCAAAGAGCTACGAGGAAAAATATTTACAGATAGAGCACGCATTGATCGAACATCAAAAAGCATGAAAAACTTACAGAACTATTTGTGAAGATCTGTGACTTTGTCTTTCTTAAAGATGAACTCTTCCCTGGAGAATCAGAGGGAATAGATTAAGTATAATCAGGTATCAGAGGCTCCGTAAAATTTGGAAAATGTTGTAAAATACCATAGTTGCAATGAAGAGATAACTAACCTTCATCAATCCCTTCTTTTTCCCAGCAGATATCCAGATAGCGTAAGCCCTTCCGGTACTTCCTAAGTGCCATCTTATAGTCTTGTTTCTGCACATAATCATCAGTGTCGAATTAAAATTTTTATTGTAGGAAAAATTTGTAAAAAGAGGAATTGAAGAGTGATAGATAAACATGAGAACTACTAAAACACTGAAAAAGACGGTAATGCTAATTTCCTCCCAACTTCTAGAACTTCATCTTTGCCGCAGTACTATTTAATATATCAAATAAATTTGAAAACATCACGATACTATTACCTTGTAATGTTCGTTTCCAAAAACCTTAATAGAATCAACAGCATTCATCCACCAAGAAAGTTCGTTAGGTGTCTGATCAAGGTCAGTCGGCCAATCGGGATATGAATCACCATCGTTGAAAAAATTAGATATCCCATCATCAGCCCCCTCAGGAATCTCTCCGCAATCTGTGATGGTAACATCAGCAATGGGGCAATCATTGTCACCGGTCGTGACATGTTCTATTGATCGAACAACTCCCATTCCCTTAATTACCCTCCCAAACACAACATGTTTCCCATCTAGGTGAGATGTACGAGTTGTGGTGATGAAGAATTGAGACCCATTTGTATTGGGACCAGCATTAGCCATCGACAGCATTCCTTTTCTTTCATGCTTCAACTCAAAATTCTCATCCTCAAACTTCAATCCATAGATTGATTCTCCACCAGTTCCATCCCCAGCAGAAATATCTCCTCCTTGTATCATAAACCCTTTGATGACACGATGAAAGCGAACTCCCTGAAACAACATAGACCTAATTAGACTCAAGAAGCAGCATTAGATAAAAGATGTCAGGCAATCACTGGCCCCCACACCAAAGTAAATGGCAAATCTACAGTGCAAACAACTAGCCTGCAGCATATTCTATCAATTTGATACTTGAAACAATCTTATATCAAAATATATCCCTGCTTAAGGGGTCTTTACACTTTGGAATAGATGACAAATCTTCGATGAAAAGATCAAATATGCTTCAAACACAGTCAGTAATCCACATGTTGCCTGAAAATTTGGAAAACAACTCACTATCAAAAAAGTCAACCAACCATCAAACTACATACACGAAACATTCAACAACCAGCAATGCCCTTCTAATATTATCTCCTCCCATACTTCTAAAGTACAGTAACATCCCACAATTGTCCCCTTCATCAAGATTCAAGATCATTAGTGTCACTTTATCATCAGCAACTGGAACCCATCATTTACATAACCAACACAACTTCAACAACACAAATACCCTTCAAAATGCGTGCCAAAATCATAAGATTGTAACAAAGAACCAATCTTTGTCCCACAGCAAATAATCAAAAGGTCAACTTTTAAAACAGAAACAGACACATTTACATAAACAACTCACCTTGTAATGAAGAGGGACACCGGTATTAGGCCCAATGCCCTTCTCACCAGTACAAAGAGCCCTGAAATTCTCAGCAGTCTTGGGAACCGCGTCGTTGTAAAGCTCCACAATAATCCTTCCTTCAAGCTCCCCTCCAATGCTTAGGTCCAAAAAACACCTTGGTCTTGCCATCTTCTCTCTCAAGATTGTAAGAGCTCTCTGTTTGTTTCTGGAAGAAATAAGAAACAAACCCTAATCCCGCTTGTTATTTATAGTTTGAAACAAAGAGCAAAGGGCGGAGAGAGTGGGGTGGGGGCCCCTTGAAGTTTGGTTCTTGCTTGTTTTGTTTTGTGCTGCTGCTGTTGTTTCGTTTTGTTCCTGGTCCTGGGTGTCTTTCTGTCTAAAATCTTTGGAGTTTGTGTGGGGTTTTATGTAATTCTATAATATCTCTTAGCGGTCCCTGTATATTTAAATATTTGGATTTAGTTCATAAATTTTTGTTCTTTTTACAGATTTTGGACTGTATCTAGAAGAATCGATTTGATGGTAACCGTTTAGAAGTGGTTAATAGGGAAACCCAACCATTAATAATAAAAGCCATCTAGAATATTCATGGTCATGGAGCTGTCGTTTATATTTGTAAAAGCACATGCTTACAAACAGAGATCGTGTCCTTGTTCTTTGAGATTTTCTATTTTGCGAATAGTTTTTGACGTGTAAAAAAAAACATTTTAAAAAAATTTATTATCCATTATTAAGAAATTCGAGTAATGCTCCAGAGAAGTCATCCTGAGATGACAAACTCACCTTAAAAAGGATTCAATATGCTGTAAGTGAAAATTAGGGCGAAGCTATACGTTATTTATTAAACAAATTATGTGGGTGGGTAAAAGAAACCTTGTAAGGGTTGGCCAGTGATTCTTCTTCTGCTTTGGCCTGTTTATGGAGTACGATTTCATCCTCCATGGTAATTATGTGCACAATAGTTAAACTGTTAAAGTTTAATTCATGGATCCTATAGTATCGCATCGCGAGAGTTAATTTTATGATTAATTAGTTAATTAACTTAAGTGATTGAGTCTTTTCTAAATAATTTTATTCAGTGAGACGAGTCACTTATTTTTATTAAAAAATATTACTTAAAAAAATTTTAGAATCTTTTAAACATCAGTTTAAGACACCAAGCTTATATTTTTTCTTTCTTTCTCTTATTCAATTTTTAGTATCATTCAAATAAAAAGTTAAAAATCAACATTTGATATTACTTAAATCAACAAAAATTAATTCTATATGCATCTTATCTTTTTGTTTTAATTATTTCCTTTTGAAGAATCCCCTCCATTTTGTGTGAGGACTCAAACCCAAACTTTAGTATTTAATCCATCCTGTTATTATTATCCGCCACGTGCAAAGCTCACAGCTCTTCTTAGAACCTTCACAAATTACACATATTGTGGCAGTATGGAATTATTAACAACCTCACACCATTAAATGATATATCCTCTTTGCTTATTTCTAACCCATACTCTATCAAAACTCAAAAGCGGTCTTGGGTAATCAATAATTCATTATGAGCACACTGAAAATGAATCTTTCATGAATATGCAAAAAATGACAACGGGGACAGTTGATTGATGTTTAGGATATATATTTTTCTTCTCTGAAATTAAAATATTTGGTAACACAAATCGGTCGTGGGAGTTAATTGTACCATACGTTATCATCATGTGCATACAAAGAAGAGAGAAGAAAAAAAAAAATGCCTTCGCAGTGATCAATCAAAGGTCATGTCTTGTGTGTCTCGTCAACTTTTGCGTAAGATTCGGAGAAAAAGAGAGCCCCTGCCCATATCTATGTTACCAATTGTACAAGTGAAAGTTTGAAAAAAAAAAAAATGGATCATTTTTCAAATTTCATCAACAGCACCGTGTGATGCTATCGAATGGCTGTAGCCACAGTATGATAGTATTGTCCCTCCAATTTAATTGCTTTCCATCACATCTCAAATTTTTGGTAATTTATACTGCACTTCATCGTTCGGGAGACTTGATTGGGGTTCAGTTACGGTACTACCATAGTAATACCAACTTAATTTAATTATTAAATTCAATTACGGTGATAATTGTGAGTTAAATTTAATAATGATATAGTATTACTGTAGTATTATAGTTTTATCCGGATATTTATAACACAAGATTTTAAACATGTAAAGAAAAATGTATGTGTGTGTATATATATTCTACTATAATGCAGATGCCTTTATTTTTTTCACGTGGACAGATGGTTAAATATGTAATTTAATAAAATTAGTATAAACACATTATTAAACTATATAATTTAACAACGTATTCGCATTAAAAAAAAATAAAAATATTCACATCTGCAAATAATATACACACACGAACATACACACATATATATACATATATATATCATGCTTAAAAAGCGATGGCCCATTGGAAGCTTAATGCTCACAAAAGTTCCATCACTCGAAGAATTTGCCATATCTTGAATAAGAGTGATCACAACTTGCTTCCCTTGTGATGCAAGTATGGCCGTTATTTCCCTAAATTTAAGCTAACGCTATGGTATAAACCATGCTTCAACCTTCACCGGTTATTATCACGAGCATGTGACATAAAAATGAAATGTGTCCTCTCTCATATAACAAAAACACAAATTCCCCAACAACATTTTTAGATATAGACACCATTATAGCATTGTTAGTTACTCCATCAAACGAGATAACGATTGATAATACGTAAAGATGTGATTAAATATTATTATTAACTATTCTATTGTAAAAAATAAATCATAATGTTGGCATAAAACTCAGAATCAAATAATAACTCGGCGTCTTTAATGGAAAAGTCCACTTGAGTAGCATAGAAAAAACAATCCAAATTGTCAAATATTAAGGGCAACTTGCAACAAATAAAAGAGACACGTTTTGAATATACAAATGGTGTCCACCAAAAGCTGACACATGCATAGCGAAGTTAATCGCAACTCCCGAGTGGAGCACCTAAATTTCCACTCATATCAGCAATTATTGATTAATTAGTCATTTATAAAATCTTATATGGAAAGTGACATGAGGTTTATTTTATTCCTAATATAATGTATAATCTATCTTACATAGACTCCAATTTTACACTATCACAACATTTAAAGAAAAAAAAATTGAAATTTAACTAAAAAAATTGTGATTATGTGACGTTAAAGTCAATGGATGAAATTGCCATCCCTCTACTTAAAATAAAAGAGAAAGATAGATAGAAAAGTCAATTTCTGAAAGGCTATGGCCTAATTATAAAACCAAGACACACACAAAATTGAAAAGATTCATTGACCAAAAAGAAGCTAAAAGTTACCGGCACTTTTTCATGTCCATTTATCAAGCCCCTCAATCAAGTCTCGAGTTAGCCCAAGACACACTTTGAGTTGGGCCATTTGTTGTTGTTAACCATCAGTGGCGTCCATAAATTTATTTACTTCCAACTAATGAGAGGACAAAGATTAAGGCTGCGTTTTTATTTATTTAAAATCTAAATAAGTTTGAATTTAGTTGAAGTTTGAATAGATTTAAATGAAAATATTTGAATGACATGTTTATTTTTTTTTTTCAACATCTGAAGAGAAAAACTTAAAAGTTAGTAATTTGACATAAATATCCTTTTAAGTGGTGTATATATTTGTTCTTCACAATTTATAATTTTCACAGGTTAATTAATTTGGTAACATTAAAAAAAAATTATCATTGTTGATCTTAATTTTATTTTTTAATAAAAGATATAATTATATAACATCAAATTTTATTATAAAGTCAACATTGCTATTTTATTTTTGATTCATCACAATGGACATAACTTGATTTGTTCAATATTTTACTTTTGTTAATGTTATCATATGAATAAAAATTTAAAGTAATTAAAAAAAATAACTTCAAGAATAATACAAAAATATTAGCTTTATACATAATATTGGAAATAAATAAATCACAATGACATAATTTGACTTGTTCAATATTTTTTTAGTTAATGTTATCATATGAATAAAAATTTAAAGTAATTAAAAAAAATAACTTCAAGAATAATACAAAAATATTAGCTTTATACATAATATTGGAAATAAATAAATTGTTAAGGGTATTTTTGAGATTTGAAATCAAAATTTTTCATTTAGACTTCAGACTTGAAATGAAAGTTGACTTTTTTTATTCAGATAAAATTATCTGACAATAAGTGATAAGTTAAAAATAATAATTAAAAAATAACTTCAAGAGTAATACAAAAATATTAGGTTTATCATAATATTGGAAATACATAAATTGTTAAGGGTATTTTTGAGGTTTGAAATTAAAATTTTTCATTTAGAATTCAGACTTTAGATAAAAGTTGACTTTTTCTATTTTTTTCTATTCATATAAAATTATCTGAAAATAAGTAATAAGTTAAAAAAAACAACCCAAAATAAATAAATGTCTAAAAAAATTAAATTCAAATTTCAGACAAAAAAAAAACAACACCTAAGTAAAACATGAACGCACCACGGATAGTCTAAAGATAAGTGACAACAAAATAATAAAATATTATCTCTTTTTTTTTTCAATTTTTAATATTTGAAATAAATGGAGCCAAACTTTTATGCGCAAAAATGAAACGATGTTGGCTTCTTTGAAAACTATTAAATTAAAGACAAAAAATAACTCATAGAAGGAATAAAACTACCGGCTTCCAATTTATATCCCCAAAAGTTTTGACTAACTGAGGTGTTAATGAATTTTAAAATCAAATTACGGATGCAAATGGGCTTACAAAACCCAAACAAACAGCCCCCAGATGGATTTGAGCACAGCATAAATGGGCTGGTGTCGCAATTAGCTAAACAGTCAATACATAGATTGATATTAATTGATTAAAAATCTCGATCCATATATTTATAGAGTTATTAATAATATTGAAGAAGAAAAATCTACACATATTTCACATTTTTACATAAAAAAAATAAAAAAAAGAAAACAACTTATATAAAAACTTAAATTAGTGCCCTCAATTTTGTTGAAGAAAAAATTACTTGTTAAATTCCACTCAAGCAAAAGTTGGTACTAAAAAGTTGACTGACAACGGAGTCGAAGATGTGAGAGTGAGAGAGATAAAAAATTCAGTAATAAAAGAAATCAACACAGTACACTACACAGAGAGCTACACTGGACTGGAGTCATCAGCCTTTTTACTTTTGAGTTGAGGTGAAAATAAATGGTGTCTCGGACAAAAGCTGCCCGCTACACATGATTTTCAATTTTCAAAACACAATCAGATTCTCACTCTCTCTATTATTTACATTCATCATCGTGTCCATATCACAAATGTTATATTTACAAAACTAATGGCTCTTTGATATGGTGAAAGAGTCCTTACATTAATAATGTTGAAAATAAAAGTTCAATCCTTTATAAAAATATTTATAGGATTAGTTTTAATTTCACCTCAATTATCGTATAATTGAGTAGAGACATAATTTCCTCCTTCAATTACCATATAATTGAATAGATACACAGTCTCTTCGAATATTTGAAAGGGTTTGAAGAATCTAAGTCGCGCTTCAGGAGTTGATACAGCCCTCTGTATAATAATATTTTTTTAAAAAAAATCTTATAATTGTAAGATGTTAGGTGCGTTTGGGGTCGCTGCATTATAGCTGTGTAAGTGTAGTTGTCCCAACCGTATTTGTAATCATCAAAATTTGTTAAATAGTTTCTTGAGCATGCTAATATAGAAAAAGAGTCTTGTGCTCGATCTCTCGTGTGTGTAAATTTTAAGATTCTCTAAGTTACATTTCATGTACTTTACATCCACTCACATGAATAATGAATTTTAAAAATACTATTTATGTGAGTGGGTGTAAAATATATGAAATGTAATTTAGAGTTTTCCCAAATTTTATCTTTAATTTATATTCATGGCTCGATCTCTCACCATATATCTAAATTCATTCTACTTCAAAATAAGATGATGGACGTCTCATGTGATGTGAGGAGGTAAGTTAAAATTAATCTCTCACATTTATTAAACTCAAACCCGCTAACTTAAATTAACTTGTAAGTCAAAACGATTTTTTAAGCAAAACAAACGTAAATGTATGTGAAGTAAAATTCTGGCGTTTGGGGTAATATGTAAAAATGTTTATGCCGGTCAATTAATACCAGTTGCATTTATGTAAAAGCCACGGTTTCTGGCATTTTCTTGATTCTTGGGAGAGAAAAGAAGAGGTGGGGAGCGACACAAATTTGCGAGAGAGCCCAACTTTTGCACGTCTCTTTTCAATACCACTATTAAACCTGTCTGCACTTTTGCTTTTATAAACAAATATATATGTATGTACGTGATGCATTGTTGGCTTAGCTTTTGAATATCTCAACTCTTCTACTGAAACTTTCAAGCTCTTGATTTGCCTTTTTTTTTTTTTTTTTTTTTTACCTTTGGGTTGGTTAAACCGAGGAAAGTTTTTTCTCCCCCAAGTATTTAACGTTAATTAATAAAGAGCAAAATTAAACACATTCACTGATGAATAAGGAGAATATATAGTTAATAATAAAAAAAATTTGGCCAAAAAGAGGCCTTTTTTTTTTTTTACTAAACAATATTCTTAAATATTCTTGGCAACATCAATTCATTCTCCAAAATGTTTATTAATTTATTAATGACTAGAACTCTAGTGTCTCTTACGCCCCAAAAAGGAATGTTATGATGCATTTATAAATGCAAAAGTCTGCAAACTTTCACGTTCCCTCCTCATAACAAGAGTATCCTATGCCACCAATAACACAGTAATAATTAACCCACCCATTTAAAGTTGTCGAATCCTCAACCGTACTCAGCCATTTTCTTTTATTCTTTTTGCCAAAAACATAAACTTGAAGCATTAATTTTTATAAGAGTAACAAAAAAAAAAAGGAAATTTACATGCCCTCATAAAATCACATAAAATAATAATACCCCACGAGAAAAATGAAATCAAGAAATTAACTTTAAAAAAAAAAAAAAAAAACTAACCACAAATGATGAATATTGAATAGGCTCAAAATCAAGATTCAAGATTCATTGTTTTTTGCTTGTCTATTCTCTTGATGAACCGGCTCTTGTACATGTTCCTCTTCTTTAATTTCTTGTTGTTGCTGAGCTTGAGTTTGAGCCTGAGCTTGAGCTTCCTCCACTACTACTACGGGTTCCGCCACGGGGATGTCGGGTCGGGTGGTGCGACGTGGAGCCGGGTCGATACTACCATCAAGACAAGAAGAGCATTTCCTCTCAACCCACCCTTCAAAATCGTACTGCCCGCGACCCATGATCCGGCGACCCGTACACAGCCTCCCTATCATCCCGGCTATCACCCCCAAGATGGTGATCACCGCAAGAACCGCTATCACCGGCCCGACCGACCCGTGACCCGCATGGGCCGTGTACGCTTGCTG
The DNA here is from genome assembly GCA_030444775.1 of Atalantia buxifolia. Classification (NCBI taxonomy): domain Eukaryota; kingdom Viridiplantae; phylum Streptophyta; class Magnoliopsida; order Sapindales; family Rutaceae; genus Atalantia; species Atalantia buxifolia. Next base: position 21,393,815 of record CM059838.1, read on the forward strand.
GGTCCCCTCCACCGCCGGCGGTGGCTGCTGCCCAATCACTGGCGTAGACATACTCACATAAATTTATTAGGGTTTTTGCGAGGTTTTATGTTTCTTTTTTTCTTCCTTGTGTAACTTGTATAAACAATTTTGATATTTGTTGTGGGAAAAGCATGAAAAAACAAATTATTATTGGCACATAAAAGGTGATGGAAATGAGAAAGATAAGCAATGTGGGATTTTTTTTTTATTTTTTTCGTTTGCTTTTCTTTTTATTTGGGTTGTTAAGAAAAGAAAAGAAAAGAAGAGAAAGTGAGGGGAAAACTTGAAGGGAAAGTCTTGCTCAAATGGAGAAAATGGGTTTCCTTTGTTGGGAGAATTGCTTCTGGTACTGAAAGGAAATTATTATGAGAAAATGTTTTGAAATGGGAAAAGCCAAATGGACTGGACTGGGTTGGTTGGAAGACGCAGTCGCCTTGCTTTGGCAAAAAATTGAATCACATGTTGAGTGTACTTGAAATTTTAATTAAAAAAAATCACAATTTTTTCAATTCAACTTTTAGGTATTGAGCCAAGAGATTTTGCATGAATAGTGGTACTTTTATGAACAAATATGTTAAAGTTTGAAATAAGCTTTTTATTAATTATTTTTTTTTTGGTTATTTATAATTAAGTGGCTAACTGAAATTTATATTAGAGTTGAGTCACATGATCTTAAAATGTATTCAGTTTTCCGACTTCATGAGAAAAAGAATGAGAGCAACCTTGCATGAACAGTTTAGATAAAGGGCTTAATGGGTGTTTTATAAAAGTATTTTTAAATTTGATTCTTTTTTTTCCCAAAAAAAAAAGCAAATTATAATGCCAAACAGTATCAAACAAATAATATGATAACACTTCAATAATGTCAAAAACACTTTGAATCACACTCCAAGTCCAAAACACTTCCAAAAAGGCTAGAGGAAAGTGTGCTCTCAGTGCTCTTATTCATTATGAAGAAAGCCCTAAAATAACATTTTCGATCTTTATCTTCACTTTTCTACCTCTTTTCTTTTCTGACTATTTATTTATTTTTGGCACCGAATGAAGGAGCTCAAAGTGCCCTCATTCATTTTTTAAAAAAATGTTTAGTTAATTATAGGCACAGGATAAGTTTGCTTTTTTATGAAAGGTCAAAAAGTTACATCTAAAAGATGGCCAAAAAGTTGCCACTTATGTTCAAGTATTGAGCCAATCGGTCCATCTCTTTTTTCATTCTATCCCACAATAATGCCATGCTGGCCATTAGTGATGGCTAGTTGTATTCATAAAATTTGCACAAATATTTCTTGTGAAGTGTATAAAATATGTATTTTTATAATTCGAACAGAAGTCTTTGTTTTCTTCAAAAATAAAAGATTAAAACTTTTGATTGCAATATGTTCCGTTCTATGAATGATTATATTTAAATTAGATTAATAATACAAATACCCTTCTACAAACTAAGTTAGCAGCTTACTTAAGCTTGTTATGAAGAAATTGGTAAGATAAAAGGATCACATGATTCAAATAATATTCTTACTAACTATTTTTACTTTTCAACTGATCACTGTATGCAGTATAAGTTGACAACTCAACTCGTACAAGCATATTTATATAATTATTTATGGTTTATCATTGTTAACGTATAATCAGCGTAAACATTTATATTTTCTAATGTAAATTTGAGACTTGATAATACTATTGACCGTAATTTAACATTATATCATTAGTGAGATAAGATTATCTTACCTCAAAATTGTATTTAAAATTGGTTGACTTCAGAATAATATTTAGTTCCTGTACACATTTGCAAGGAGAAGAACTCTTCAAATTACTTCCCAAAATTGAAAAATACAAATATATATATTTTGAATTATGAAAAGTTGGAAACTTTTATTAGACGCTATCTTAATGATTAAGCCTACCAAAGCGTTGGCTGTGTAGAATTTTGTATAGGAGTCCGAGAAAAGGATAGCTGACACTCTTGCTTTTACATAATTCACCTATCTACCCCCCGACAAAAGTCACATAACGATACAGAAAAATTTTGGGTTCATTTATATGATAGAACTGAAAGATTTTTTGGAATTATATTAAATTGCTGTGCACATTTTGAAATGCAAAAAAAATTGATTATTAAAAAAGTAAATAAAAAAACCTACATGGGTAAAAAAAAAAAAAAAAAATGAAATATTGAGTAAACAAGTCGAGAGAGTCAGCATGGAGAATCTAATCAGAAAGCAGAGAATATGTTTCAGGAGGAGGATGATGATAAATCTGATGATCGAGTATGACTAATGATGGCTCAAGATTTATATACACCGATAAAACTTCGGCAGATCAAATTATATATATTAAAATATTGGCTTTGCGATAAAAGTGCTTTTTCAATCGACGAAAGAGACAGAAATCTCAATGGGAGTTTTAATTTGTACAAGGGGTTGGGTCACTGCTCAGGCATCTAGCCTGCAGCCCTCCTTTCATATTGCTTTTTGAATCCATGCACTCCCTGTCGGCTTCTTTTTTTAGATTTACGTGCATTTGAATTCAGCCCTATTTTATTATTCTTTCTCTCTCGTTAAAGACTTTTCTTGATCCCAAAATCAAAGTGGAAGCCAAACAATTCATAAAATAATGTTAAGCAGTACAAGATTTTCTTGGCACTTGATATCTAGTGGCCAAACATAGTGGGCAGTTATTTGTAGTAATTTTCATCAATTAGTTATTCCTAGTTTAGTAGATATGTATAATTTGAAGTTAATGGGGCTTCAATGAGATGAAAATTCATAAGAGAAGCAAGTGGTCAAATATATAATCACACTAAATATTCATTTTGATACACACACCCACACACACACACACACACACACACACACACAAACTTAGTTAACAGACCTACAGGACCTCCTGATCTGCCCATCTTTCCCGGTGAGTATCCAATCTCACTCAATTTCACCACTGATGCAGCAAAATCATAGGAGGAGAAAAGAAACGGGTTCGTGCTATAGGCCTTAACCAATGCAGCAGTCCTACGATCCGCTATTAATGCTTGATCGGATTCGAGAAGGCCTGTGCTTCTAACGAGGTTTGGTGTGATACGCATTGTCAAATAATCTGTGCACATGCACTTGGGGAGTCAAGAGGACAAATGCTGCTGTTTGGTGCAGCTCGGTTAATCTGGACACGTGGCTTGCAAATTCGGCAGTGCAGAAGAATCGGGTGCAGGGTCTGGCTCGCAGTTGAAGAGTCTGTGCTTGAAGGCGATGCATTGAGGCTTGAGCAAAGCCTATTCTGTGTGCTCCTGTAGAAAGAACCAAGTAGCCACAGGTTTTTGCTAATTAGTTATATTTGATACATCACCTAGACTTTGTTTGTTACCAATTCCTACGCAAATCATTTCAGCCACTTTCTTTACATTTCAAGGCATTGAAGTCTGATTTTCAAAGAAAGGATGGTGATATTTTCATCTTATAATTTTTGTAAACCCACTTCGTTTTCAGGAAATAATTGCAATAAATTTACATTATTTTTAAAAAGTTCAAATAAAGAAGAAATTTTGAGATTTAATAAAAAAAAATTAATTAAATGAACTACCATATATAAGAGCTCATAGATCCTGTGGTAGTTTGGCCATTTTATGTTATAAAAGTAAAATACTCAAATAAAACTTATTTCAAAGCAACATTAATGGTTAACGATGGTTAAAAAAATCTAAGTAAAATAACTTATAAGAAAATTTTAATTGATTAACTGTTTAAATTTTTTGTTGATTTTTATTTTTAAAAATAATATGAACTTGTTATAACTATTTTCTAGAAGTGTGGGGGAAATATCCTCGCCCTCAAAGAACCTCAAAGAAATTCAATTAGGACCATATTTTCTATGGAACCTTTCTCGACTAGCCCAGGTAAACGCATATGCTTGCCCTAGTTACATTGTTGATAGCCTTGAGATGATTTACTATCAATTGAGTTCTTCTAAGCCTTTAATATATTTTTTTCTTATGATCATTTGTGACAATGAATAATAGAGAATCAATTATTATTTATTTATTCATTTATTCATTCTTAACCAACTCACAATGAATCACATCTATTTCATTAAGAAAAACACCGAATTACGAGAAAATTTAATTTTGATCCTTATGGATACATACATACATATATATATATATATATATATATATAGAGAGAGAGAGAGAGAGAGAGAGAGAGAGAGGGGAACTTTATTAAGTTACATTATAATAAAATTTTTTAAATAAGTGTAGTTTAATTATTAAACACTCTTAAATTATTGAGAACAACTCTCGAGTGGATATGTAAGTTACATTACCATCTAAAACCTTTTTGCTTTCAATTGCAAGAAATATTCAGATGGATTAATGCCAATGAAACACCATTCTTTAATTTCTCGAGTAGACCCTTAATGGCTGTTAATTTAAATAATATTTAAAATGAAAAAGAAAGCAGAGGAATATAATCAAAGCCGTATATGAGACGACTCCAATTTCAACATCACCTAGACTTTGTTTAATTTTACATTCTTTACATTTCAAGGCATTGAAGTATAATTTTCAAAGAAAGGATGGTGATATTTCTACCTTATAATTTTTGTAAACCCACTTCATTTTCAAAAAATAATTACACTAAATTTACATTATTTTTAAAAAGTTCAAACCAAGAAGAATTGAGATTTAATAAAAAAAAAATTATATGAACTACTATATGTAAGAGCTCATGGTTCTTGTGATAGTTTGGTCATTTTATGTTATAAAAGTAAAATAATCAAATAAAACTTATTTTAAAGCAACATTAATGGTTAACGATGGTTAAAAAAATCTAAATAAAATAACTTATGAGAAAATGTAATTGATTAACTATTTAAACTTTTTGTTGATTGTAATTTTAAAAATAATATGAATTTGTCATAACTATTTTCTAGAAGTGTGATGGAAATATCTCCACCATCGAAGAAATACACTAAATTTCAATTATGACCATATTTTCTATGGAACCTTTCTTGACTCGCCCAGGTAAAAGCATAGGCTTGCCCTAGTTACATTATTGATAGCCTTGAGATGATTTACCTATCACTTGAGTTCTCCTAAGCCTTTAACGTATTTTTTTCTTATGGTCATTTGTGACAATGAATAGTAGAGATAAACTATTATTTATTTATTTATTCTTAACCAACTCACAATGAATCACATCTATTTCACTAAAAAAAAGGTCGAATTACGAAAAAAGTTTAATTTTCATCCTTATGGATACATATATATTGGGATCTTATTAAGTTACATAATAATAAAAAATTTTAAACAAGTGTGGTTTAATTGTTAAACTCTCTTGAATTATTGAGAACAACTCTCAAGTGGATGATCTAACCGAAACACATCCTGTATATAGTATCAAACATTCAAGTATCATTTCTGTTGTGTTATTTATGCTTCCTCTTAAACTTCTAGAACCTTTTCGCTTTCAATTGCAAGAAATATTCAGATGGATTAATGCCAATGAAACACCATTCTTTAATTTCTCGATTAGACCCTTAATGGCTGTTAATTTAAATAATAATTAAAATGAAAAAGAAAGCAGAGGAATATAATCAAAACCGTACCCGAGAGGGCTACAATTTCAACATCCTTAAGTTAAGACCCTTGGCTAAGAACTTGGCAGTGATGTTATCGAGTGGCTCAAAAGGTGATGGCAAAGTTGTGGTTGCAGCCTCACTAGCTGTTAATTAATCCATCTCTACCGCCTAATCGAACTGGCCAGTAGGGCCCTTCAGACTAAATTAAACCAGGTATATGTAATGGAAAGTCAGTTGAAGAAAGAGTTATTTTGGCTTGAGTTCTGAGACTATAATCACCAGCACAACAGCCCTCTCTGGCTGCAAGAGCCAAAATTAATATCAGCATAAGAAATAGTTAATGGGCAAAGCTTTTTCAACTTCTGCTTTTATGTTGTCAATGACTTCATATCCTTGAGCTGAATTACGATTTGGCCGAGCGTTTGTTCCCCTCTTGAAATCATTTGTGTCATCCAGAAGAATTGAGGCATAGCAATCCTATATGCGCACCCAAGACAAAAATATATTTCAACTTAAAAATTTGATATACAAATAATTATTCTCAAGCGCAGATTTTATGCGGATACATACTTTTACAAGACATACAGATACGGACTTGTAGAATATTTTATACTATTGTAAAATATTTTGTAAGACAATAAAAGTGTGTGTGTGTGTGTGTGTGCACCATTCTAGTATTCACTTTTAGAATTAGATGTTGTTGTTTGTGCTTAAACTCTCTTTGAATAATATGGACCATAAAGACAAATTTTTGGAGAATGATAAGAATATGCTTCCTGGTCATAGTATAATTTGACACACAGGCCCCAAAAGTAAATAAATAAATAAGGAAGTTGAGAATCTTGTGATATACAAGCTTTCTTAGTGGAATTTTGTATATGTAGCAGGAAAGTACAAATGATACTACTCTCAGCAAGATATTTATAAAGTATTAATTAATACTGAATATATATGAAAATGGGAGTTAATTAATATTACATGCCATGTTATATGAATGATTAGAATTTCTTCTGAATATGGGTACCAGCAAAAGTGTAAGAATAAAGCTCCTATTAGAATATAAGATGCTTGTTTAGATCAGATGAAAATAAGAAAGAAAATAATAGAGAGAGATCTGGAAGCAACTAGAAAATTAATTATTAAACTGAATGAATTACAACTACAAATGCTTAGCTACTCTGCTCAATTTATACTAGCTCACACATACTCACACGAGCTGATAACTAACTAACTTTGATGATAACATAATTAGCTAACAGATTGCTTTGTTAACCAATTACAATATGCCAGCTGGCCTTTTACAACAACTTGACAAATTGGCATATATTTTGCTTATTCATGACATCAGCTCATTCGATTACCAGTATGCACCAAATCCCTCTGAATTCATCAGCATACATGTACCATTAGATCAACATATTATCTAACATCCCCCTTCAAGCTCAACCTAAGGTAGTAAGGGTGAGCTTGGTACGCAAGGAATGAAAAGGGTGATGAGATAAAGCCTTGGTCATAATATCAGCAACATTGTCTGAGCTAGGAACATAGCAAACTTGACAACTTTGATTGGCCACATTTTCACGTAAGAAATGAACATCAAGCTCAATATGCTTGGTGCGAGAATGAAACTTTGGATTAGTTGCTAGAGCAGCTGCACTTTGATTATCACACCAAAGAGTAGGCGTAGAAGAAAAAGTGACACCAAGTTCATTTAACAAAGACCTGATCCAAAGAACTTCAGAGGCAGCCATAACTAAGGCCCTGTATTCTGATTATGTGCTAGACCGAGAGACAATAGTCTGCTTCTTTGAGCACCAAGACACCAAGTTTGAACCAAGAAAAATATAGTAACTAGCTATAGAACGTCTATCATCTCGATCACTTGCCCAATCAGCATCACTAAAACAATCAATGTGCAAAGGACCATGACTAGAAAACTGTAAGCCCAAATGTAAAGTACCGTTAAGATACCTGATGATTCTCTTACAGGCTTGCCAATGGTTAATAGTAGGAGCAGCTAAAAATTGGCTCAACTTGTTTACTGGAAAAGCAATTTCAGGCCTGGTCAAAGTAGCATACTGCAAAGCACCAATAGTGCTTCTGTAGAGAGTTACATCAGCAAAAGGCTCACTATCAGCTTTAGTTAAAGGAACACTAGCTGCCATTGGAGTTGAGCATAGAGTGCAGTCTTGCATTTGGACCTTGTGAAGAAGATCCATATATATTTTGATTGAGAGATATGCAGGCCATCAGGGGTTTTAACAACTTGAAGACCAAGAAAGTAGTTTAATTCTCCAAGGTCTTTGAGAGCAAAGGTGGACTGCAAATCTATGATAACTTGCTGTATTAAATGAGAGCTTGAACATGTGACAATTATGTCGTCAACATAGACTAAAACAAGTAAGAGATGATAATGAACTCTTTTATAAAAAAAAAAAGAGGTATCAGATTTGGAGTTTTGAAAACCCCATTGATGTGTCAACACCCTTTTTAGTCTTTCAAACCAAGCTCTAGGAGCTTGCTTGAGACCATAGAGAGCCTTCTGAAGTTTACAAACATGAGTAGGCCTAGACTGATCTACAAAGCCCTCTGGTTGCTGCATATAAACCTCTTGACTTAGATAGCCATGAAGGAAGGCATTATTGATGTCAACTTGTCTTAATGACCAATGATTAATAACGGCTAAGCTAAAGATGACTTTGATAGTTGATGCTTTAACAACAGGGCTGAATGTCTCATTGTAATCAACCCCTAGAGTTTGATGAAAGCCCTTATCTACTAATCTGGCTTTGTACTTAGAAATGCTACCATCAGAGTTGTACTTAACCCTGTATACCCATTTGTTGCCTACTATTCAAGCTGAACTTGGAGGTTTAACCAGAATCCAAGTTTTGTTGTCAATGAGGGCTTTATATTCTTCTTTCATGGCCTGGAACCAGATTGGATTTTTTAAGGCAGCTGATACTGAAGAAGGTTTTGAATTTTTAGAATGACAATTCACCACATAAGCTAGTTTGGGCTTGAATATAGCTGCTTTTGACCTTGTAATCATAGGATGGCCTAGGATAGGTTGAGGAGAATGTGTAAGTTGGTGAGTTTGGATGTTAGGGGATAGTTGTCTGGGTGGTGATGATTGTTTGGGTGATGAAAAAGATGGTGGATTTGATGCTGAATCATTTGTTGAAGCGGAGGATGGAGAGGGAGATGAATCAGGTTGTGCAATAGTTTGAGGAGAAGGAAAATGAATAAAAGGACTGATTGAATGCTCATTGACAGACTCAGAAGAGTATTGAGATGAGCAAGAACTTGAAGATGAAGAAAACTAGACACCATACTCAAAAAGAAAGGAGGACTCATAAAAAACGACATGATTACTGATATATACCTTACCAGAAGAATAAAGACAAAGGTAACCTTTGTGCAATGAACTGTAGCCAAGAAAGACACATCTGCCACTTCTAAAAGCAAGTTTATAATGATTGTAAGGTCTTAAAAATGGATAACAGGAACAACCAAAGACTCTTATAGAGCTATAGTCAGGTACTTTATGAAATAACATCTCAAAAGGGGATTTATTGTCTAAGACAATAGAAGAAAGTATGTTAATAAGATAAGTGGCAGTATGAAAAGCATTCCACCAAAATTTTAAGGGTAAATGTGCTTGAGCCAAGAGGGTCAAACCTGTTTCAACTATGTGCCTATGTTTTCTTTCTATCCGTCCATTTTGGTGATGGATGTATGGACATGGATGCTTAAACTGTATGCCTTACTCAGACAGATAAGAAACAAAAGGTCTGAACTCACTACCCCAGTCAGTTTGTAAACATTTGATTTTGGTATTTAAATTGTTTTCAATCATATTTTTGAATTCAATGAATACTGATAAGGTTTGAGATTTGGTTGTGAGTGGAAAAATCCAAGTGAATCTGGTATAGTCATCAAGAATGGATAGATAATAGTAGTAACCTTGAGATGAGAGAATATGTGCCGGTCCCCAAAGGTCAGTATGAAGAAGTTCAAGTGGCTGGGTAGTTGAAGTTTCAACAGAAAGGAAATGCTGCTTATGGCACTTTTCAAACTGACATGCATCACAAAACTTAGGTTGAATTGTTGTATCTATTTTTAGGGCTGGATTTTAACACTTGATAACTTGTTTTAATGCATGAATTGTTGGATGCCCCATTCTCTTATGCAGCAAGTTATAATCGACAGATTTATTGGAAGAAACAGCAAGAGCTACTGAGGCATTTTTATTAACTTGTAAATTGTTTACATGTGATTGAGAAGAACCAACAACACATAATGAACTGAGTTGAGTAAACATTGACACGGGACCTTTTATTGAACTGGAAAATGACTTTGAGAAACTAGACACAGAACTTGGTAATTTGAAAACATGACAAACTGCTTTAAAGTCTTCAACCTGATACAATCCCCCTCTAGCAGTCCCTTTGAGCAAGATGATTCCTGAGTTCTTAGCCTTAACAAAACAAACATCAGTGTGAAACTCAATAAGTACATTGTTATCAGCAAGTAGTTTTGAGACACTAAGAAGATTTTTAGTAATTGTGGGCACATGAAGAACATTATGTAAATAAAAAGGTGTAGTAGAGGAGGTTGTAACAATGACAGTTCCTATACTATGAATTGGTAATCCCATTCCATTTTCAATATGTAACCTTTCTGCTCCACAATAAAGTGAGTAATAAGAAAGAATACCTGCATCCTGAGAAACATGATTGGTAGCACCAGAATCTATATATCATGCTGGATCAGCAACACTTCCATAGTTAGCTAAGGGTGTAGCAGCAGTTTGAATATTATGAGAAGGTTCAACATTTCCAGCAAACATGTTATTGAATGTAGCTCCATAAAGAAAGTCAATGACCACTATAATTTTCTTGAGCATTAGTGAAAGTTTGAGGATACATCATGCTCGGGTTTTGATAAGCAACATAGCCATGGAATGGTCCAGATTGTTGAGGATAAGGTGGAAGAAAATTAGTTGATGAACCAGGACCATAGTTGTATCCAGTGCCTCTTCTAAAGTTAATAGGACCATTACCAATAATTCCTCTAGAATTTTGCCCTCTTCTGGGTCTAAATCCACCAAATGCTCTATTTCTAATAATAAAACTTTGATTAAATCTATTTCTGCATTTGTAAGCACCATGTTCAGGGATGAAACAGATCTGACAGATGATATTCTTGTTATTATTGAAACCAGCACCAGCACCAGTGTTATCATTCTTCTGATTACAATAGTTTGAGTTATTAAAATTCTGTCCTTTTTGAGCAAAATGAGCACTCATATCATACATGATTTCAGTTTTTGACTTTCCTTTATCTATCTCTAGTCTTGTTTCATGACTTAAAATCATTGAATATACTTCTTCAACAGTGATATGCTCTTTCTCCAGTCTAGTAAGTATATTGGTTACAAGTGATTCATAACTATCATCAAGTCCAGTTAGCAGATGCATGATTAACTCATTAGAAGAGAGTGGATTACCTCCAACAACTAAGCTATCAGCAAGCTTTTTTATCTTATTAAAGTAGTCACTTACAGAGAGTGCTCCTTTCTTTGTTGTCTGGATTTGCATTTTCAGTGGCATGTACCTTGCCTTCGATTGCGACATAAAAATTTCAGCAAGCATTTCCCAAAGTTCAAGAAAAGTCTTACAATGAATCACCATGATCAGCACATCATCTGTCATTGAGGAAAGCATCCAACTCTGAAGCAACTTATCAGTCTTCATCCAAGTTATATAATCTGGATTTTCTTGTCTCTGTATCGCTGAAATTCCAAATCCACTTGATTCTCCTTCTGATTTAGTAAGAAAGCGAGTTGGACACACACTGTTGCCATTGATTAATCCTTCAAGTCCATTAGCCATGATTGATGTACGAAGTTGAGTTTTCCAGACTAGATAGTTCGATCAACTAAGTTTTATAGGCTGAATGAAGTTTAAAGAAATACAGGAATTAGCTATGGCTGTTTGATTTGACATGTTTGATGTTGATGACGGCTCTGATACCATATTAGAATATAAGATGCTTGTTTGGATTAGATGAAAAATAAGAAAGAAAATAATAGAGAGAGATCTGGAAGCAACTAGAAAATTGATTATTAAACTGAATGAATTACAACTACAAATGCTTAGCTACTCTGCTCAATTTATACTAGCTCACACATACTCACACGACCTGATAACTAACTCACTTTGATGATAACATAATTAGCTAACAGATTGATTTTGTTAACCAATTACAATATGCCAGCTGGCCTTTTACAACAACTTGACAAATTGGCATATATTTTGCTTATTCATGACATCAACTCATTCAATTACCAGCATGCACCAAATCCCTCTGAATTCATCAGCATACATGTACCACCAGATCAGCATATTATCTAACAGCTCCGATACCCGAACTGGATTTTAACGAGCTTCCATATGCTTGGACACCAGGCCCAAACCAAAAGGAAAAAAGAGCAATACTAAATAAATTAAATCATGACAAGAGAATGACAAAAAAAATTAGTTTTTAGTTTATTTGGGGATTTATACACATATAATCATTAAAAAAATTTCAAAAAAATCTACATGGAGACAAATATTTTATTATCGTCCTTTTGTTCCTTTGTCATTCTCCAAGAAAAAAAATCTAATACTCCCCTTTCCCAACAGTATAACCTAATATGACAAAATAGAATACTAACTTTGCATCGAATAAGTTAATCACGTTATTTCATTACTATTAGGTTTGTTAGCCTTATCGTAAGCTGGTGCTCTTAATAATGTTAAAGGCATTCAAGCCCTCATGATATTCTTTTTTCTTTTTAAAGATTTGTCTTCAATGTTATTATTATAAATAAATTTTTGAGCTAGTCTCAAGTCTTAGTATATTTATGAGTCGTACTCTACTGTCAATGTCAATATAAATGTAAATATACATGTGCTTAGAGTCTCAATAATGAAAATTGAAAAGGACTCGATGATGATGCAAAGAAGAAGGAAGTGCAATAACCGAAGAAGGGATGCGACTATTCTGTCGTCCTTCTACAAGAGAATGTGACCTATATTAGCTAATTATGCTTGTGCAAGAAGCGAACACAAAGTAGTTCTGGTGACCTGCTGAGGAGCATGCTAGGTTAATTTATACACAAACACGATGGAGGTGGAAGCATTTTGATTGGTTAAACCTGGAAAGTGGCCCTGCCACTGAGGTTGATTTATTTTCCATCTAATTGGAGGGTTGATATGCATCTAATGACATCATCCATTCACCTCCATGATTTACATCACATTATTGACATAGACATAAAACGATCACAAGCTTCAAAGCCTAAACATAAATTATTGAAGGCATTATGAAGTAAGAAACCATCTTTTATGAACTGGGTGGATGGATGATCCTCCTAAAGAAAATTTCATTTTAAAGATCAGTACGTGGGAAGTGGAACAAGCTCATTTGAAGACTAGTACATTTTGGATACCGATCATACATAAGAGCTTAATGAAGCTATGCCATCAGGTAGTAAGTAAATGCAAACATTTAGTTGCGTTTAACGGTTTAGGATATATAGTGATGGCATCTTATGGCTACATCTTGAATCTTTATTGTATAGAAAATTTTCTCTCTCTCTCTCTCTCTCTCTATATATATAATTTAGATTATGTCTCTTGCTGCAGCAGTACTACTTTACGGACTTTTTACGGAAGTCATTTATTGTATCTCTACCTAGAGTTAGTGTGCAACTCTCCCTATATGAAAGCGAAGAGTTTCACTCATTCAAGACATATTATAGGCTACCCACAAATGCGAAGGCGCTAGGTGCAAACTACATGCATAGTAGTCTTTGGTTTATTTTGTTCTTGAGAAGTTTTATGTCTATCTTTCAGACTCTCTTGGTGCTTGTGATCTTCAGGAGAAGTATATCATTGGTTTGCAGCAGTGAATTGAGTTTAGAAGAAGCAGTAAACAGTTTGCAGCTATTGAAGGCAATTAAGCAAAAAACACATTACCACTTGGATCAACTTATTATAACCAGTGGGAATAAAAGTGTCCCTTCTAAGGCAAGCTACTAAAAGATACATCATGCAACACTCTTTGTATTAGCTAACTTAATGTGATTGGTTCAATATGGTCACTACCTTGTCTAGTAATTGGTTCAATTCTTCAGTATACTTTTCTCGTAACATCATACATCGGCTGTCTTTAATCCCGGGGAAAATTCTGAGATAATTCCCTTTAATGCTAAAAAATCAACTAATCAAGCATTAAGCCTTATCTTGATCGGTTTCCATGAATTATTTCTGACGACAGGAAGATTAGTTGGCTACCAAAGTCTTACCATTCGAATGAAAGTGCAGGAATTCCCAGATTCGGTGCCTTTTTTTTTTTTCTTTCCCACCTGTGGGAAATTCTCGACTTGTGGCAAGTGATACCGTAGGGTTAGGGGTTTGGGGTCTTATCCATTAGGTGGGTTCTCATTTCTGCATTATACCTTTAAATGTGCACGGATAAAAATAGCAGGACCCATCAAGGGTCCTCACGTTGTGGTTGAGTGAGAGAAAATATCACACAGGATTGAAATTTATGAGCAAAGCAAGTGGTCAGATGGCAGCCGCAACCTTCAAATATAAACAAACTATAAAGACATTTTGATTCTCATAGATGTGTAATCAGGCCAGATTATTTTCATATTGATGGCCTAATTTGATACATAATTAAACTACATAAAGACTAACATTATAGACACCAATTAGTTAACAAACCTACAGGACTTCCTGATCTGCCCAACTTTCCCAGTGAGTATCCCGATATTACTCATCTTCACCATTGATGAAGCAAAATCATTGTAGAATAGATATGGGTTCATGCTATAAGCCTTAACCAATGCAGCAGTCCTAGGATCCCCCATCAATGCTTGATCGGATTCAAGAAGGCCTGTGCTTCTAACAAGGTTTGTGTAATACACATTGTCAAATCTGTACACACTTGGGGAGTCAAGAGGAGCAAGGTTGCTGTTTGACGAATCTTGGTTTGGACATATGGCTTGCAAATTCGGCAGTGCAGAAGAATCAAGCGCAGGGTCTGGCTGGCCAGACCCTCTGTAGTTGAAGAGTCTGTGCTTGAAGGTGATGCATTGGGCAAAACCTATGGTGTGTGCTCCTGCAAAAAGAACCAAGTAGCCAAAGGTTTTTGTGAATTATTTGTATTTGATACATCACCTAGTCAAATCAATTCAGCCCACTTTCTTTACAATGCATTGAGATGAATATTATGCAGGGGGTGAACAAGAATTTCGGTTTAGTGGGGCCAAAATGAAGAAACTACAAATCCTGTAAATTGAGAGGGCCAAAACAAAAGATTTTCAAATAAATAAGCTAAGTTTCAATTAGGACTCTTTAGTATCATTTATGTTCTCGTCCTCGTACTTTCTCTTAAATGGCTCGACCAGTAAGAACCTTTATGCTTTCAAATGCAAGGAATGAGCATTCATTTCAGATGGAATGCCAATGAAGCACAATTCTTTCTTGAATCGACTTTTATCTAGAAAGCACGAGATTTTAAAACAATAACAACTAAAATGAAAAAGAAAGCAGAAGAATCAAAACCTGAGAGGACTACAACATCCTTGATGTCAAGGCCCTTTGCTAAGAACTTGGCAATGATGTTATCCAGAGGCTCAAAAGGTGATGGCAACTGTGCATTAGCTGCGGACTCACTTGCTGTTAATCCATCTCTACGGCCTAATTGAACTTGCCAGTAGGGCCCTCCTGACTAAACCAGAATATTAGGATTTGATGGAAAAGTCAGTTGAAGTAAGAGTTCATTCGGCTCGAGTCCTGAGACAACAATTAAATAGATTTTAGGTTATGAATATGTTTAATTACCAGCACAACAGCCTCTCTGGCTGCAAGAGCCAAAATATCAGCACAAGAAATAGTTAATGGGCAAGCTTTTTCAACATCTGCTTTTATACTGTCAATGACTTCGTATCCTCGAGCAGAATTGCGATTTGGCGGAGCGTTTTTCTCCCCCTTGAAATCATTTGTGTCATCCAGAAGAATTGAGGCATCACAACCCTGTGTACCAAAAGAGAACAACTTTGAACTCAAGCTGTACTGGTTGGAAGTAAATTCAAAAACAAAATTGCTACAACTCTAATCTTCCTTTTAACATTCATTGCGCCACTTTAGCATTTTTAGTATTAGATGTTGTTTGTGCTAAATCATGAACATTGCAGATAATATAAAAACTGACTCGAAATTTCCATGTTATGTGTATAATAGGAAATTCTTCTAAACTAATGGGTCCCAGGCTGCAAGAAAAACAAAATCTGAAAAGTATTAAACATAGCATGCCTAATAACATCACTTCCACTCTTAACAAAACATAGTTTTGGCAGCACTTCAGGTTTCTTCAGTCTTTTCACAAACCAGATCATCAGTAAACACCCTAGCAGGCTATCTTATAAAATTTCGAATTGGTTTTGAGGATAATTGTAAGAAGAAATAATAAGTTTGAGAATATATAGTTACATTAATGAAACAATCATGAAAGTGCAACCGGAGAAGGGATGCAGCTATTCTGTTATCATTCCTAAAAGCATTCCAAACACCAGTCGTAACAATCATTGGCAAGTAAGGGCACGATCCATCAAACTGGCTGTAAGGAAAAGAGGAAACAAAGGGAAACAAACACAGGATGAAAAAGAAGGGAATAGTGGAGTTTGAGAAAAGAATGTGACCCATTTTAGCTAATGCTTGTGCTTGTGAACAGAAAGTAGTTCTGGTGACCTGCTGATGAACATCAATTCTTGGTTAATTTATACACAAAAAACAATGGAGGTCGAACCATTTTCATTGGTTGAATCTGGATAGTGGTCATGCCACTATGATTGTTTGAACCTAATTGTCTCGGCTATGAAAAATTTTACCACTTTTTTTTTCTTTTTTCTTTAATGACATCACATCCATATACCTCTCTTACATAAATAGATCACAAACTTTAAACATAAACTATTAAAAAGTACTATTATAGGGACCATCATTTATGAAGTGGTGGACATTATTCTCGAAAAACACTTCATGTGAAAAATCACTACATCGGAGTTGAACAAGCTTATTTCAAAACTACGGCTTCATCGTAGAGCAAAAATGCATGAGAACTTCTTGAAACTGGACCCGTATTTCACTGAATGCAGAACATCTACTTTCAAGCTAGCTACCCCTGTGTACTCTTTTGTATAACGTGGTAATATCCAGCTATTGAAATTTGTACTCTCCACTCTAAAGCTCTAGGATTGAACCAATTCATCAAGTCAATTGCATAAAAATAATTAACTAAATTAGATTAATGCAAGGTACACAGCTAAGTTTGCAGACTAGCTAGATGATAGTACCAGGCTAGATATTGTATTTTATGATGTTGACCCGTATACATATCAACATATTTAAATCAAGATTCGATCTTCTTCCCACATTAGCACTGCAGTCTCAAGTGGATTGTGACAACACAGAGGGTTATCTATCGGGAGAGGTTACTTAATAAGATAATAACTATGCGGTTTTCTAATTGGTTTCTTATTTCAGCTTCAAGAATTCCTATATCATTTAAGCGACACTTTACAAAGAACCTAGGTAAAATCCAAATTGTCACCGTTTAATTTGTAACCCACCCTCACTGCAGTGCACTTAAAATATTTTAGCTTCTTTTGAGAAGAAGATGAATTAACAGTATTCAAAACATCTTCATACATGTGATTGAACAACCTAAAACATGAGTAGCATCTCACATCAGAGGGACATGCCAATGACTTTACTAAGCTAGTCAACTTCAAAAAGATAATGCACCATATATATATATACACTTTGCCAATTGCATCAAGTTCTAACCAGTGGAAATACAGGTGTCCTTTTAAGGCAGGCTACTAAAAGATGTATGTACAAGCACTTTGTATTATGTAATCTAACTGCGCTTTCAGTAAAGTGCAGAGATAATAATAAGAAAGGGTGCACTACTTCAACACGGTTGCTACCTAGTTTAATCCCATGGGAAGATTCTGAGATGATTCCTCCAAAGAGCTAAAAGATCAAGCATTAAACCTTATCCTGACCTGTTTTCGAGAAATTATTTCTAACGACAGGAAGATTAATTGGCTACTAAAGTCTTGCAGTCAATTGATGGGAAGTGGGTAATTGGATCTAATATCAAACCTTCACCCAGATAATTTCCAAAATGTAGCGCATAAAGTTCCAGAAAAAAGAAGCATTTAGGAGGTAACATAATCATTTCTACCGCAATAATAAAATATCATGCGTAGTGGACTAAACTAGCAAAAGTCTCCCCACATAACTCAGTTACATGCCCAGATAATTTGGCATGTGTTCCATCAGCGGCACTCTCTCTTAGTCTAATCTTCAAAATCGTGTTTAAAACCAGCAACATAAAGCATCATGAAGACATGAACAATCTGACAAAAGCAAAGCATGAAAACATAACGAAACATTAAAGTTTTGGCCCATGCAGGTCTCGAACCTGCGACCTTCGCGTTATTAGCACGACGCTCTAACCAACTGAGCTAATAGGCCTGACGATATTTTAGTTTAAAGAGTTAATTTAATTTAATTTTATGTTAGCAGACAAAATTCTCTCCAATTTGCTTTAAGAGTGCATCTGTAAAAGTATCCCAAAAAAACCAATGCTTGGTTTGCAACTCCGCATGTATGTAGCTTATTACACAGTGACTAATGCAAGGATTACATGAACCAGTTAAAGCTCGTGATCATGAATCCATGTTTGTAGTTAGACGCTAAAAAGTAATTTAATTTGATTTTCAAGTGGATCCTTATTATATATTGCTTTTTACATATCAAGAAACGTTTGTGAAGCTGCTGCCATTGGTTTTGGTTCAGTCCTTCGAGTTCCAGTAAAGGTTTTTTCTTTATGTTGCTTCCTTTATTATCTCACCTTAACTTATTGAGAAGAAAATGAGGATTTTGACATTAACTCTGCATCATTTCAATTTTCTCATGCATTTGTTTTTCTTTAGCATACAGTATATACAATAATTACACGAAAGCCATCTGTGATTCTTTAAATAATTCGACATGACAAATATTATTTATTAAATTACTGTTACACACACTTAGGGAAAAAACCTGAATGGTGTGCGAGGGAAAAAAAAAGAACAAATATCCACTAATGAGTGCAACAAAGCTAAAGCAAAAGGATCCATAACTACACAACTTGAGAGCTATAACAACTTATCAATATAATCCATCAACATATCAATATAATCCATCACTAAATTATGTAAAATTATAAAGCAGTCTATATATTATTGCCTAGTTAACTGATCATTTCCTGCTTTCAGGAAATGCAGTGCCATTATCGGGTAACTAATTCAGTGAAAGCAAAAGAAGAAATACATATAGCTGGAGCACCATTCATTCTTATATTACTGCAGGGGAAAAAAGAAGGTGAAAATTAAAAAGAAATTTAATTCAAGGTGAACTGGGTGGTACTGGGGAGCTTAATGGCTTGCCGCGTCCCATGGTGAAGCCCCTGGTACCGTCTGGCATTCGTGGACCTTTGAACGTTTGCTTGGCAGTTGCTTCATTCTGAGTAGCATTGCTTGATTGAGGAGGTGGAGTAAGCAGGCTGCGGCTGTTGTGGCTTTGAGCACGTCCACGCCCCTTCCCGCGGCCTCTAGCCCATCCCTTCTTTGACCCCCCTGAGCTTTCTTCAACCTAACAAAACAAACAATGTAGAATTAGTCACAATTTCTTTTTTATATTCTTTAAAACTAATGTGCTGTACAATGCAGCAACAATGCCTGTGTACATGATCATTACATGCTCATTTTATGTTAATGATACTTACATTGTTATTCTCAGCAACTGATTCTTGGTTGTTTGGGTGAGAGGAATCTTCAGCGGCATCAGCCTCCTCATCATCTAAAATGCCTTCAAATTCTGACTTCTTGGTCTTGAGAACGGATTTTGGCTGCACAGTTTTACAATGGAAGATCTCGAATTCTATAGAGCATTGGCACAGACATAAAAGAAATGAAAAGAACATGCTTCCACATACCGAGCATCTGAGGAGCACCCTTACTCGAAGCCCTTTCCTCCAGTTCCTTTCGTCATTTAACTTTTCAACCTGGTGGTCATGAATCAAACTCTCATTAATGCAGCATTAATATGAAGGAATATGAAAAAGAAACAAGCTACGTACATCGAAGGATCTTGGCTTTAACATACCGCTTTCTCAGCAATATCAGTACTCTCATACTCCACAAGTGCATGCAGCTTAAGAAACAGGAAACAATGAGATTACAATAAAAGACTATTTGCAGTGATATTCATGCTTAAGAAATTTTTTTTAAAAAAAAAATCCGTTCACTATACCTTGTTGCTCACAAAGAAATCACTTTTAGCACGAGATGAATTAGATTCAGGCGGATGGCATATTCGGATAGTTTTCACACTGTTGATGATTAAAAAAGAAAAATGTTACTGTTTCAACAACAACAATCGTGACATGTCAAATACTAAGAAGAGAAATTGATAAGGAGGTATAAATCCAAACCTTCCCACTACACCAAATATTTTCTCCAAGTTTTGATGAGAGTGATCCTCAGGTAAATTCTCTGCTACAACAGTGCAAGACTACAAGGCAGATAAAAATTGTATTACCACTGAATAAATTTCAAAAAGTACTTGGGGATCAACAATGTAATGAGAAAGGTTCCAATTTATTTACCTGTAATTCCTCTCTTTCTTTATCGGTGAAAGGGTGTTTACGCCTAACCTTCTTGCCATCACTGCTTACAATCTTTCAACGCAGTTCGAAAGAATAAGGGTGTGCATATTTATAGAATGAACTGAGATAAAATTAAGCAATGGATTGTGAAAATTAAACCCCCAAAATAAAGGACTTACAAGCTTTGAAGAGGACCGGAGTGCTTGAGCAAGCAAATGGTTACTACCAACAAGAGACTTAATTTTCTTCATGGAACCGATAACAGATAAGGGGACTGTTGCAGGGTGAAATATCATGAATCGATATAATTTCAATTGGAATTATAAGAAACAACAACCTAAAATATAATACTATTATCCTTACCAAAACCTTCGGGATCTTTATTCATATGCTTTGACAAAGTTTCATTTGCAAGAAGACTCATGTCACTGAACTGATATTCCACCTGTTTTTTGTACACAATGTAACAGATCAGAACCATACGAATGTACTAAATTTTCCTAACATGCTCTGAAAAAATTATACACACTGAGATGAAGAGATTGCCTCGATTGTTAGAATTTAGAATTTCAACAAATATGCCCAACTAGTTGTTGGAACAACATACGTACAAAAGTACATATATCTAACAAGATTCAAATTTTCATACATTAATACTACTCTCCAATGTCAAAAGAATAAGAATTAATCCATAGCTTTCTATGAATCTAATATGATCAGATAGAGCTAGAGCATGAACGCGGCCAATTCTAACATTATCAAGTATATACATATCTTGATATATAAAATCTCATGGCAATTCAGTTCTCTCGCTACCGTGAACAGGGTTTGAAAAATAGACCATTTGTACCAGACCAAGAGATCTTACCGGTTAAGCTAACTACCATCGACAAAAACATAAAATTTAATATCAAAAGGGGCTAACCTGTTTGATGATCTTTGCCCTAAGATCATCAGTGAGGACATTCTTGGAGGTATTACTGGGCATTGCGACGCTAGGGCTTGAGATCACATACACAGGTTCTTGATCGCCAACAAAGATCCAATCCGCAGACCCAGTAGCCGTGCCACCAATGTACTGAAAACAAGGATAGTAATACCCAGAAATGGGCATCTGGGTATGTGATCTTGGCACAAATTCAGGTGCCTGCACATTGAATTTGAAAGGGGCACTAGCACTGCTGCTACTAGTACTAATATTTCCATTATTATTACTTGATGTTGTGTTGTTGTTGATTTTCATTATCTCTTTCTCTTGATTATTAACAATGTCTTCTTCAATCTTCTCAGCATGTGCTTGTGCCATTATTATTTTTGTCTCTTGTTTTGTTTGGTGCCTCTTTTTTTTTTCTTCCCGTTTTCCCTTTAGTTTTCTTTGTGTGTTTTGTGTGATTTTGAGACTTATGTTTTTGTTGTGCGTGCTTTGAATATTTTTGTTTTTGTTTTTAATTTTTTTTCTCTCTCTTGCTCTCCTGAAGTTTAGTAACAGAAAATTTCATATTGAATCCACATTTGGCGCCCAAATACGGGCAATACAAGGGACAGTTGACCGTTGCTTGCATGTGGGTTTGACCAAAATTTTCTAAAGGTTTGTATTTTGCCAATAGGGTTTGACCAGTGAGGGTAATTTCGTCATTCTATTATTTGTTTCAGCGGGGATTGTTAACCACCATGCAAGTGAATAGTGATGGGCTTTTATCTTTCCTGATATTCTTGTACTAAATAAATCTTTTATTCAAACAAACATTGTGAAACAAGTTTAATAGATGTCCTAAACAGTAGTGTTATTTTAAAAAATTAAAATCAAACGGTATTTTTTTTTTTTCAATCAAAGGGTATACTATCTAAGTGACTAAGTGAGTGCTATTCAAAAATTTGAAGAAAGTAGGGGTGGGTATCGGTTCAATTCGTTTTTTGGATAAACTTTCGATTTCGATTTGGTTTGGATCCAAAATTTAAAAAAATCATTCAGTCTTTAAGGAAAATAAAAAACGAACCAGAACAGATAGTTCGGTTCAATTCAATTTGGATTTGATTATTAGTTTTTTATTTTTCGATAACGGTTTGCTTAACAGTTCTGATTAACAAATTAATTTTTCAGTTCAGCTTAAGTTGCACATAAGACCTACTATAATCAATGTATAATAAAAAAATATAAAATAATATACACATTTTTATTTGTCCAAAAAAAATTGCAAAAGAATTTTAAACTAAAATGAAGAATGTTTAGAATTATTGTCACTTTTTTAATATCAAAACTTTTTGACCAAAATGTAAATAAAATAAAATAAGTTTCTGTGCCATAATAGTTTTTATCAAAACTTTAGGGACCATAATGATATTTTTTTCCTATTGACGGTCGGTCAAGGACCTTTTTTCAAAGTTTGCTAAAAGTTTGCTAAAAGGATTAGGTTATAACAGAATTTCTGTATGCAAACATTTCCTAAACATTGGGTTATACTAAAATTTTATAAAGGATGTTGATCCAAACAATATTATTGATTTGGTTCGGGTTTTGTTACTCTTGATCCGAAAATGGTTTGATTCTGTTTTTATACATTTGTTTTTTAAGTTTTAGAAAACTAAACTGAAACTAAGAAAAACCAAACCGAACAGAATTTTTCGGTTGCGGTTCAGTTTTTGCCTACTCCTAGAAAAAAAACATAAGTGGATTCTAAAGAGAATCTGTCATATACAAATTTTTGAATAACAGACAATTAATTTAGTGAGTGTTATTCATTTAGAGAGTGTTTGTTTTTTAACTTAATGACTTAAAGTTACTTGACTTAATTAATTAAGTTTTTATATGTGTTTGTTTTTATAACTTAACAAGACTTTTCAAATAATTTTAACTTAATAAAATAAGATAATTTTTTGACTTCTTGTTGAGTAGAGAAATCTGAATTAGCCAATTAATTTTAATTGTAAAAAATGTTCATATTTTATTATTTATTTTTCATATCTATCCCAAAACCCACCTATATATGTTTATCCACCACTAATCTCAACTTTATTTTTTTTCTTAACCATAGTGGAATCCCTCCTCACTTTGCTTCTCTCATCAGGTTCTTGAATCTCCCATTATCAATAATCAAAGGTATTATTCTTAAGCTTTTTATGTAATTATTTAAAATATTTTTATAATAAAAAATTATTGAACATGGTTTATATGATAAAATATTATGGTATTTATGTTATTTGATGTGTGTGTGCGCGCACGTGTGTATACAAATTTAATAAGGATACAAATGTAAAATACATGTTTTTAGTTTTTGAAGTTAAAAAAACAAACTACTTAATGCTTATTTTCAGAGATATATATGTATAAAAAAATCCAAATGCACATATTTAGGTCTATTCAAATTTTAAATGAAAAAAAAACAAATGTCACCTTAGTGTCACGGGCCGCTCAAATTTGCCACCAACGGAGGATAAATTGGCCCAAACGGGTACGCTTAGTAAAAGACCGCCCAAAGGTGGAGTGCGATAAGCAGCAGGGTGCGCCAGAAGTGGACCGCCTCATATAATTAATGAGTCATGGTGCGTTTAGCAAGCGGCCAAAGTGAGCAAACCTAGCCCGATTTTAAAAATCTCTATAACTCTCTACAACTTGTAAGTACCTAGATAATTCCACACTTGTGCAAGTGGCATAAAACTTTCTAGACCTAGGCAAGCCACTCTATGAAATAGGGTATGACACCCACCATTTTGCTCGACACCACACCACACCACACACTAAGCAACTCAAGTATCCTTGTCAAGCTCCCTTGTATTTTCTCTTGTGAGTAATAAAATTCTCTTTAGTCATATTACTTTTTCTTCTTTCTAGCTTTCTCCCAAGCATTCTTCCTTAGTTAGCTTGAGAAGTTCAATAGGCTTACTTAACAACTTTTGTGCTGAAAGTTATCTAAGTGTCGTACGAGTTACTATGCAACAAACTTATCCTATGACATTAGTCCATGCACCTTTTGAAGAAGTAATTTGATGGGTCAAACTGCCACTATAGATTTACCCATTAAAGCCCAACTAATAATTAAGATATTCTCTCTGTATATGGGCTTTCTTGAACTTTGAAAGTCACATGTTGATTTTTTTTTTTTTATTAAATGAAAGTGTGTGTTTAAAATGTAATTGCTTCAATAATTTTATTAATAAACCACGAATCACCTATATAAATTTTACTTATGCAAAGTTCCTATGTTAAAAAGGAACCTTGATTCCATGAACACATGCTTGGTGTTAGCAAACTAAGGTAACCTAAAAGAAAAAATAAAAATATCATTCGTTATTATTGTCTAGCATTTGTGGCTTTAAAAT
The DNA here is from genome assembly GCA_030444775.1 of Atalantia buxifolia. Taxonomy (NCBI): domain Eukaryota; kingdom Viridiplantae; phylum Streptophyta; class Magnoliopsida; order Sapindales; family Rutaceae; genus Atalantia; species Atalantia buxifolia. The sequence goes on from CM059838.1 coordinate 21,418,502, forward strand.
TATTGTTGTGGTAAATACTTGTAATTTTAATTTGGAAGTTAAGGTGACATTATACTTTCTCTATTTTGTCAAAATATTAACTCTAGGAATGAAAAGTCATATTTTCCAAACATCATTCAAGACGTGCAAGGAGACAGATTGGGCACAAGAGATACCAACTCCAAACAAAGCTTGAATGTGAAAAATGATTTAAATAATTTAGTTTAGTTTACAATCATCATGTTGGCTCTTGCATTATCGCAATTGGCTTGTTTTTGCTTGCCCTTTTTGCCAAATATACTGCTGAAAATTACCTATTTTGGTAGGTTCTCTCCACTTAAAATTTTATAATCATAAGATTAAATATATACTAATAAATAAGTGGACATACTCTATGTCTGCTCTATGGAGGAACTATGATAAGAATTGTTCTGATTGTGGGACCGTTTGCTCATATTTTATTTTCAGCCAAAGTGCTTAGCTGCAGTCTGCTGCTACAATTGCATATATTCCATTCTCTAATCTCATATTCCAATTAAAGAACTAAAATAATTATTGCATTTAAGAATCTTTAATTGCTTACTCAACCAGAGAGATTATATAAGTTAACCCCATTTAGGAAGAAAATTTAATGAGGGCTCCCATCATTTTCACTCACAAATCACAATTCTTTTCATCTCATCAAACAAACAAAATAATTTAATACCATATTTAAAGTGGACCTATCAATGTGGGCTCCTCCACGATATCTTCTTGTCTATAAGATTCTCTCTATTATTTTGCCTGTGAATGTGACTCGCTTGTCATGAACCCAAATAAACATTACAGTTTTTTGTGTGTACTTTTAATTTTAGTGGGATATGACAAGGGTTAGGTTAGGTAAAAGGATAAAATCTGGGGATCTTCAACAAGCTTCACCAATCAAGAAGCTGTTTGTAGACCAAATTATTGGGGATCAGCACCCAGCACAGCCTCAGCTGCTTCAAAATCATGAAAACTGATAGATTCATCATGCATTTGGAATCATGCTTGTTTAACATCTATTGACAAGGGGCCTTAGGCCACATTCACCACACATTGAGAAAATGTCCAAAAGTGCTTTTAAAAAAGCCAAAACCAAATTACAAACACATGTTAAAACTTAAAACATAAAGGTTTGGAATCTTTTAGGCCGTGTTTGAATAATAATTATCTTTTGTCAAAAACCCGATGGACAAAAGCATGTTCTTCCATTTATGTAGCCGTAAGAAACTGCAGTTAGGCTTGACGTCGTAATCAATTTTGGTCTGAGTTCATTTTCCCAATTAGTCCCTCAAATTGAGACTTGCAAACCGGGAATTGTTGGTCTAAATATGGGAAAATATTATCCACAGCTTACTCATCTACCCATCAATCAAAGATATTAAAACTAGAGAATCTCATTAAGATTTTGATTAAGAAAGAATATGATAAGTGATCACATTGGATTAAAGGCCCTTTCAATGTATTCTCTCCCACTAAAAGATAATTCTAGATCTTGTCTTGTTATCATGTACAACAAAAACACAATAATTTCTTCATGGCATGTTTCTTTCTACTCATCATCCTGGTAAATACAATAGTGGCATTACATACAGGTCATACAGAATCATTCCCGTAACAACTTATTCTGTATCTTAACATAAAATTAATTGTATGCCAGAAGGAACTCAAATGCTGATACATTTTGAACAGGTAGGATGCAGCATCATTACTAAAAGAAGGTGAAGAAAAGGAAAAAAATTGCAGAAGAGATGAAGCAGATTGGGTGAAGATATTGTCTCCCAATTTTCAATAGTAAAAACTGAAGTTTGGTCTTGTTCAGTCTCAGAAGAAGAAATACTCAAAGTCTAAGTGCAAGATAAGAAGAATAATGAGGTCTTTTTGCAGGTTCTAGCCTAATATGTCAAGATATTGAGAACCAAAAAGGGTATCATGATAACGAAGTACTGGTAAACGTGTTTAACAGACCTTACCCATGAACAAGCTCCGACTGGGCAGAGAAATGAATTTCCAAGCTATCTAAGTTAAAAAGATGGGAAGTTGACAGGCTAATTCTACCAAAATTCCAGAAATATCTGTCACCAAGGAAACAGATTAAACTCAAAAGTCAAAACCTCAAATTCATGGGAAAAATTGGAAGTTTTAAAAGCAAAGCAAACAAAGAAATTAAACGGGAAACTAGAAGCTTTATGATATAGAAATAGGTGGTCTCAGTTTCTTCCACAAAAACATGAGCATTTTAGTATCCTTATACCAATTCCGAGAGTAAATAAAACTCAGATTCAATACACAAGGAAAGCTAATCCTGCAAAATTTCACAGCCTCTCTTTCTCTCAAGATCCTTCTCCTTTTACATATAGTATTTAATTATTGTTATATAGTCATAAAACTTCCTCCCATGTATACTTTTATCTGCAAAATTCATGGTGGATAAACTCTATACATCATTCTTTTCCAGGTTTGTGAATATGACTTTTCCAGCTATAGCCCTCAGATTTTGCATCTTCATCATCCTCCATGCTATCACCTCCAGTAGTAGAGGTCCCTCCAGTGTTTCCAGTTAACTGGAGAGGGCCCTGAGGAGAACCAGATTGGGAACTGCTCGCCTTTGAGGAGTCACCATACTGATCTTGGGACATCCACAAACTCCCCAAAACAACTGTTGATTGGTTTGCAGGAGCAGCTGGAACAACAGGTGACGTTCTACGAGTGTGAAGTCGGTATTTCTAGAATGCCAAGAAAAATATTTTGTCAATCTTCACAAAATTCAAACTTCATACATTTCAAATAAGAGCATAGGAAATAGAAAGGAACTTCATAGAAGTCAGTTCCTAACTTAAGCTTCTAAGGTGTTGACTTTGACATCGCTCATTTTTCCCAATAATCGAACAAGATGGAAGAACAATAACTCACCTGCAAATGACTCTTTACTTCATCGTTGGTCAAGCCATCAACTTGCATAAGTTCTCTAATCTGCTTTGGAGTGGCAACTGCAACCAAAATGCTCAATATTAGATGCTTCAAGATAAATAAATTAAAGATTAAAAGCCATCACAAGTACTTAAGACAAGGGAACCAAAGATACAACAACATTGAGTATCATGCTTGCTGTAAAGATTCATTTGTGTTGTACAATTTCTTCTAGCCAGGTCTATAAATCTACTTGAAGCATCATTGAATCAGAAAACAATTTCCAATATTTGCCAATTTAATCTCTGGCCTAAAGGAATCCAATCCAACAACTTAACTACAAGATCATAGCAACAGTACCATACATCACAATCAAAAAATCATTTTAACCAAGAAATTTAGTTCATCACTGACCTTGTGAGCCTCCAAGTTGCTGCAAGGCATTGACAAACCGGCGATGCAATTCCGGCGACCAGCACCTCCTCTGCTTCCTATTGGTCTGCTGCTGAGGTGGCTGTGGCCCAGTCCTCAAATTTGACTGTACATTAGGGGCCGAAGAGGAAACTGATTTACTACAACTGGTTCTTGAACCAGTTGAACCTGTATCCTCTCTAGGATTCTTCATTCCAGGAGTAACAAGAGACAACCCATGAACTGGCAACTCCTCTTTGTCATCCTTTCTTGGGAAAACTGGACAGGTCTTAAACGGCAGAAATGCCGTTGCTCCAGCCCCAGCTCCAGCCACTGCCCCAGCCCTACTTTTACAGGCCAGGAATGGATTCCCTTCTTCATTTCTCTGCCATAATAATAATAATAAAAAAAAAAACAACCAAAGCAGAAAAACATCAAAATCAAATTCTTTCAAACTCTCACGTTTTTCATATTGTTAACTTAGTTTTAGCTTTGTACCTTAATTTTTAAATTAAGATTTTGCTTTGAATCAAAGATGGGATCCTTAGTTGGATGATTATCATCAGTGTTCCAGAGCTGCACAGAGCTCATCCAATTTTTCTTGTTATCTTTACTAGAGTCTTTTTCTTTTTTGATTGGTCTCACATCTTCATCATCATCTTCAGAGTTGTTATTCTTCAATGGAATAAATTCTTCCAACACTGGTTGCACTTTCTTTGATGCTCTAGCGCATTGCATTGACTCCTCCTTCAATACCAAAATTGCTACAAAAACAACACAGACGTATCAGAAGAAGCTCAATTGACTTTATAAAAAATTTAAAATTTAAAATTTAAAACTTAAAAATATAAAAAATAAAAATTGAATTTTTCAACAACTAAAACCAATCAAAACCATAACAAACCAAAACACATCTCTCAAAAACAAATTTTTAAAACAACCCGATTAAGGAAAAAAAAAAAGAAACAAAAATGAAAGACGAACCATCGTTCAAGAGGAGCATGCAAAGAGGGAGCTCGCGTTTAAAGGCATCGATCTTTCTCAATTCATCTTCTAATCTGTTGAGAAAGGAATCAAGCTTGGAAAGTTTCTCAGAAACATTACCGATCAAAGACACTTCCCTGAGAAAATCAGTGATCGTTTTTGGCACAAAATTTGCAGGTCTAAAATCCAAGCTCAGTTCTGGCGGAACCGAACCCATTTCTCAAAACTCAAAACTTTTCTTTGATCCCTTTCCTTGAAAATCTGATTTTGTTTCTCCTATTGTATGTATCTGTCGGTTTGTCCGATAATGGATGCTGCAGCTGAAGAAGAAAATAGGAAAGGATAAGAAATGGGGAGATCTCTGCGTATATATAGAGAAAATATGTCACACATATATGTATGTGTATGTATAGATGTACAGATGAATAGATGTATGTATGCGGTGAGATTGAGATTGAGAGAGAGAGAGAGAGAGAGAGAGAGAGAGATGTTTTTGTATTTTTTATTTTGTTTTTGTTGGGTTGTTTGGAGAGAGAGAAAGAGAAAAAGGAATAAAAGAAGAAAACGAGCAGAGACTGGGAAGAGGAAATTTGGAACGCCCAAAAGATTCTGTGTTTTGTGATTTTTGGTCTATTTACTCTCTCTCGCGTCGTCGCGTCCTTCATCCGCTGCTCTGAATTTCCTTTACGGTTTTTTTTTTCTTCAACTCGCTCCTCTCCAACTCACCGTTTAATTTTAGGTCCCCACGCTTTAGTAATATTACGTATTCGACCTTATACTTTTGCTCAATCGCTTGAAAATACTTAATAATATTATTTTTAATATCAAATATTCGGGGTTCGACTATTATAAATCTAAAATATTTTATAGGATATTACATGTTAAAACATTGATAATACCATGAATGGTGCCTGTGATTTGGTAAGTTTAAGAGTTATGATATATCATACATGATTGGCAAGATAGGTTATATCAACCGATATTGATTATACTAAGATTGTGGTGCTTAAGTTTGTTTTGGGTTATTGTGCTTGATTCAAGTTTGTTGTCCGTTTATTATTGAGTTTGATTCTAACAAAGTGGTTCGCTTGATATCCACGTGATTGTTATCAAACTCGACATATTGTAGTTCAATCTTCTAATGTTACAACTCCTCAATTAGCAAAAATTATTTTATAAATTAGTTTTTTTGTGGTCTAGTTGAAAGACATTTATGGATAAGTATTGACTCTTTATAATATCTAACATTTGACTTTTGGATGAATGTTTATTTCACACACACACACATATATTGAAACAAAGCAACAATAAGTCTGTAGATTAACATATTTTACTGGTATACAAATAAAGTTTCAACAAAATTCAATGATAAAGACTTGTATGAAGTGAGTTACAAACTATATACTCATTTTGTAATTTTTAAAAGCACTAGGGATTCAGTTGTTATCATAAGATCATATTCCCAGTTTATTACATTAAATTTACGGTAAGCATAAAATTTCATTTATCCCTTTTAATTTGTTGGTCCACATAAAAATATCTTCCATGTATTATCAATAAAAATTATATTAAATGAATCAATTAATATTCATATTTTTATAAATAATCAAAACTATGATTAATTTGAAAGTATTTAAAAAATTTAATGCAGTAAAAAGTATTCGGGGTTAGTATGGAGTATCTCACAAGTTTCCTTTTATAAAAATAGTAAATAAATATTTTGTTTTTTAGAATTTAACAGTGTTTTTTTTTTCCTTTTCTGCTAAATTGCTTAACTCGGACTTAACTCAAACGAGGCAGCGAATTTGACGACTCATGAATCGGAAATTCGGAATCTTTTTTTTTTTAAATCGTACACGGAGTACAAACTTTTCCTTTTTTTTATGTCTTTTTCCCATTTTTAAATATATTTATAAAAAAAAAAAAGGGAAATTTGATTTCTTTATCATTCTTGCTTCATAAGATTCTCGAGGATGAAGCTACCGATTGACAAATATCATGTTGTAAATACAAAAATGTCAAAAGTTATTGTCCCCTTTTTACCAAAATGCCCTTCGCCCTTAATCAACTGACTAATAAACCCATATATATATATATATATATATATATATATATATATATATATATATATGGGGTAAGCATCTAAATCATTGTATCTTGAATGGGTCAATTGAGGTAATCCAACAGATAATATTAAATGGAAAGATGACATTGCAGTCAAATGAAGGAAACTAGTTTAATCTTAATAAAGCAAACTTTGGGGCTTGGCTTGTCTAGTGAGATAGGTCAAGAATCATTTTAAGTTTTATTGAAGCAATAAGGGCCATCTAATTGGAATGTTTTAGGGTTCGGCTTTGTTCACTGGGATTCCAACACGTGTATTTTACCATTTCTTTTTAACTTAATCCTTGTTCACCATCTGCCTTAAGATTCTTCTTTTTCTTTTGATTCCCAATTTCGAAGGGAATCACCCATTTTCTAATTAGCCTTTTGGGTTAGTGGTTGGATTAGAAAATATCGACTTTTGTTGATTCCGCAACCCTTGTTTCTTTGTGGTTATTCTTTTACACCTAAAAAGGTACACACAGTCCACCTAAGGACCATTCATTAATTAGGATTCTGGCAAATTTTGTGATTATTTTAATCGCGACCGTCCACACGCCATTTAAAGATCTGAATTTGGTGGAAAATTTGCTGGTTAATTAGGACTATTATATAACCATAGAAGTACATAACCACATCTTATTTACATTTAATTATACGAATGAGACTTGGCTTAATTAGTGTTTTTATATTGCAGTCCATGTGTTTAAACTTTAAATTATGCAGGTGTCGTATTTTAAAGGTATCAAACCATGCTACGTATCTATCTTTTCAGATAAAAAAAGCTATTCCATAGTAATAATATCCTAGTTGAATAGCACCTAAGGAAAAAATTTTTCAAAACTCATAAAGATGGTAAGAGGGGGAATTATTTTCTCAATTCATTGGTCTAGGAAAATTACACCCAAAGTTTATAATGACAAAAAAAATACGCACGCGTGGAATAATTCCTACTAACAAATTCATTTCTACGGTGCAAAAATGACGGGTGACACATGTCATTAGGTTGAGGGTTCAAAGCAAAACATTAAATCTACATCACTCATTATTTATAAATAGAGACTCATCTCTAAGAGAAATGAGTTTTTGGTCTCCAAAAATACTGTTCATACTTAGAGAGAGAAACTCATCTCATCCATCTTTTTTCTTTCTTTAATCTTGATTAGACACTAACTTATAAGTCAAAGTGTCTTTTTAAGATACTCATCCCTCTAAATTTGAGGCCAACAATAATATAAATTCTCCACAAACTACAAATATGTATGAAGGTAAAAAAATCAAACACCTTCAAATCCATTTTAGAAGACATCTTATTAACATTTAATCTGATGTTTTTCAATTTAATTGGCTAATAACCAACAAAAATCTTGTTACACTTGATTTCAAAGTAAAGTTGAAGAAGATATATACCTAATGTTATCTCTAGACCCCTGAATCAAATTTTAGCATGCATAATGAACTTTTGTGATATTATTATATTTTTTTTATTGTTTATGTAAGAATGTGGACAAAATCTAAATTGATTTGTTAATCCTTCTCCCTTCAAAATTCAAGTAAGGATGGATTAAAAAAATTACTTAAAAATTACTCACTTAGACCTTGAGGACCAATAAAAATATAATAAATATTAAAAATTTAATGGTGCCACAAGTAAAATTATTTAAAGTTGGATTTAAACCTGTGCCATACTAAAAGCTTACTACAATAATAATTCTTAAAAAAATTGTAATTGGCATCACAAATTTTAATGATTTTTGCAGGGTGTAAATAATTTATTCCGTTAAAAAATAAATAAATACATAATCTCTTTTTTTATTTTTTTTTAAAAAAGGAAAAATTGTAGTGGTGAGAATTCCTGAAACTGACAGTTTAGTGGCAGTGATTGGATGTTGTCAAGCACACCCCTGAAAAGCGTGTGGATTGTATCAACATCAAACAAGCAAAATGGTTAACTTAGAGATAAGGAATCTTCAAGATGTCGGGGTCCCACTTTTTGATATTGCCTGAGATTTCAGTTGGAAAGATTTGTCAACAATATTTTTATTTTATTTTTTTAATTTATTTTAAGAATAAAATAAAAACTCTATAAAAAAAAAGAATAAAATAAAAACAAAAATAAAAGGAAAGACAGATGAGAGAAGATGCCTTTTCTCCCAAGCAATAAAGGACAAGCTTTTACAGCCATTAGATTCCGTCTTCTCTTCCGTAGAAGTAAGAATCTCTCTTTCCATTCATCAAATATGATCACTAATTCTTTTAATAAAATAAAATAATTATATAAGAAATCGATATTAAAATATAAAAAAATCTATTAATTTTATCTCGGAGCTGTAGGTTGGATTGGATCCACCCAATTTCCCGCATCTCCTTTGCTTCTTGTCTATTGAGAGAATCTGGAATTTTATTTTTATTCCACGAAATTTCCCAAAATACCCTTTCATTTCAAGTTTTTTTTTAAAGCAATAATCAACCACCCATCAAAAAATCGAAAATAGTGTAAGATTGAATGAATGTGATTTATGATGTCTTTTTCAGGGATAAGGGGAATAGCAATATTTATGCAAGTGGAGTCATTTCGTCCCTAATAAAATTAAATGTAGGTATGGCTTTCTCTTCAAAATCAAAACTATACCCAAGTTTGATTGGTAGCTAACATCTTCCTTTCACACCCTATTCCCTCCCTCTTGGTCATCAAATGGACATTAAAAAATTTTCACTCTTAGACATCATCTATCTCAAGTGTCTTATGATCCAATAATTAAATTTTTTTCATCATATAATGTAATAATGTTGTAAACTTTTTTTTTATTACGTGAGACTATTGTTCAAGAGTATAGCGCATATTACATGAGATTTCAATTGATATTTACAAATCAGACTATTATTGAGACTAATTTACATCGATTATTATGAGGTACGCTCATATTTTTACCCTCTCTAATATTCGAGGGACGTCTACTCTATTTATATTTCGAAATGAAGAAAACCGTCTTCACTCCCACAATGCGTTGTGGAGGTTCGAACTCATGACCTCATAATTGTGAGGTCAAGAGTTCTCACCACTAGGCTAAAGTCTCGTGGCAATAATATTGTAAACTTAAATTTTATTGTTTGATTCAGATATAATGGTGGAATCAGAATCTTCAATCCATGATATATTTTATTATAGACAATAACTAATACTTTATAAATAAATTTATAAAAGATGTAGAAGCTATTATCATTTAGAAAAAGTTTTAAGTACCCAACAAGTGTAATCAGACTTTACATAATTCCGTCATTGTTCATGTGAAACGTAGGAAAATCAATTTTTTTTTTTATTGATATATGCATGTTGCAAGTGATTTGAAGCATAGATAAAATAATATTAATAAATTTAAGGTCATAAATTTTTATGAAAAAAAAAAAAGAACAATGATGATATTATTGACATAGTAAAATGTCAGTATAAGGGAATAATAGACAGTTGTGATATAAGATGTTTTCAAAATAGGGGAAGAAGGGTAGTTTAGGTGACCCCAAAGAAAAGAAAGAATGGCTTGGCATTCCTCATGTAAATGTGAAGAATTTTTATTAATATTCTTTCTCTAGAAATGCGTCAAAGGGAATTAGATTCTCCTAATCCTGCTTCCATTGAAAGTAATGATAGCAAGGAAATGAAGGAATTGAAGCCAGCCACAGCCAGCCAGATCATTCTCATATATAAGATGATAATGATGATCATTGATGGGCGTCGTTCAAATTTTTTTATTTGTGCAAAAGAACAATTTGCCAATTTGGTCAATTCAAGAAAAGGGAGGAAAGAAAAAAGGGGAGATGTGGAATTTACTCATGGGAGAGAGAAAGTTTAGGTGGGAAGCTTGAGGATTGACCAAGTGAGTGCCAACCAATTGGTATTAGATGGCCAAAAGCAAAGCATCTTCTCTTCTTTTATTCTCCCTGTTTAAAATTGTGGGATACTCTCTTGGAATCCAAGACTTGGTATCTAATATCTATAACCATCCAACTTTGTCTTCAAACTTACTAATACCATTTAGAATAATATTACAACATATATCAAGGCAATACCAATAAAGTTAGGGGTCGAACTATGAAGAGGTCATGTATTATTACTATTTTAACATCTTATTTTTATATATTTTATGTTATAGCTTACCAAAGTGTATAATTTTTAGATTATAGACCTTATCGAATCAAGACCCAATAAAGATTTTTCTTTTGTGAAATTTTGAGTCTTAGAGATGATTATCTAAGAGTCATAATTGTTTATTCAATTTCATAAGCTCTTTTTAAAAATTTTATTATTCTTTAATTATTTTTCTATAAAGCTTTTAAAGATTAAATAAGAAATTTTGATTCTACTACCAAAAGTTTAAATTTTTACACTTTCGAAAGTAGAGATTGGATTTTTTTTAAATATTAAAATGTCTAAAATATCATTTACTTTTTTAACAATTTTATTTCGTTCATTTTATAACATAAATTTAAAAAACTTGCATACTAAAGTAATTTTATAATTGTTAATAAAAGCTCTCATTAACAACCACATAACTAAAATTTTTTTAAGTAAAAGCTCTACTTATAAAAATTTTACTAACAAAAATTTTACTTTAATCAGTTCTATTTGAAAAGTTATTCCAAATGAGCCGTATTTGTTGGCTTTACACTATAATGTTGGATTTTTTTTTTCTCAATTTAGGGTTGGATTATAAAAAACTATGTTCAATTCTTTTGTGAATATTTTTGGAACCACGTGTATCAATTTGATGTTTACACTTCCAATTTTTTGGTTTAAATATTCTTTCAAGATTTAAATTTTTCGTTTCTTACATAGTTTATAATTTCTATCATGTTGTTTAATTTGTGATTGCTCTTAATTATTATGTGACTTTATACAATTGACTAACTTGCAAAACTATTTGAAGTCTATCCAAATAGTGATGTAATGTTTTTCTTATTCAAGTGACAGCACTAATAGTAACGTAAAGAATGGGTTATATACTTCAATAGAGGCAATTGATGAGAAGAGTTGCATGCGATGGTAATGCTCAATCATTTTCATCTCCCAAGCATTATGTGTTATTATAATCGTTGATTCTAGATATAGTATAAGCATGCAAGACCTAGTAATTGTTTTAATTTCGTAGCAAAATGGGGGAAAAAAACATTATTTGCATTAAAACAATCACAGCAAGACTACAATGATTCAATTTATGTATTTTTTTTATGTGCATTGCGGAGGATCCGTATGTGGGTTTGAAAATATAGGAATTTCACACTTTAGTGGGATCTCAATCTTTTGATCGTTTCATCTCGATTTTAATTCTTAACAAGTGTAAAGCTAATAAAAATATGTCTTCTGATTAATTTTCTCCTTGTCATTGCAAGATACAAGAGTAATTAAGGGTAACCCTTTTAACAATTTAATAAAAAAAAAAAAAAGAGTGAGAAGCAATTATAAAAAATGAGGGAAGTAATGCATCTTTACTCAATTTTACCAAACCTCATTGAAAATGGAAAGAACCCATAAAAGAATCTAGCTGTTTCTATTTGGTATCTCTTTTCTACTGCAACCATCACAGATGCAACAAACAGAAAATAGGCATTTTTGTTCACCCTTTTTAGCATAAGACACCAAAGGTTAGTTAAAAAAAAAGAGAGAAAAAAAGAAAGCAACAGCAAAAAAATCTTTGGCAATAGTGGACATATACTTGTGCCCACCAGTAATAAAGAAAATAACTTTTTATCAATTGCAGCACATGACAGTCTGCTTCAAATTTCCACAAGATTCATTGATTCATTCATCCGCCCATACGCATTGCGCCACGCCCTTTCACTTTCAAGAAAGTTACAAACCAACTACAAATTGAATCCAAAGAGAAAAGAAAAAAATAAACATACATAAATTAAAGATACCTCATATTCAAGGTCTTTGAAGAGGACAACAACAAGAAGAAGAAGACGTGTAAATTAAACAAATAATATTGTACAAAATTCCAAATCCAATTCTTATTCTTATCTCCTCAAAAGGGCATCTTTCACGTGATGACAAGCTCATGTCCATGGCATTTATGTGCGCCCCTAGTCTTTTCATGAAGGTATCTTTTTGTCCCATTAATAATTTGTATTTCCGTTTTCTAATTTCTTCTTGGGGCAAAAAATTTGATTGTGGAGATCGAATCTTGTTTGAATGATGGGCTTGAGAGTTATTGATCTCTTGTGAGGATGTTTTTGTCATTTAGGGTTTTGGGGGTGTCTTTGTCTGCTTTTTTTTGAGTTGTTGTGTGGCATTATTGTTAGTGCTAAGCTTGTGCTTGTGCCCTTAACAAGAATCCCACTTACCCTTCTCTCTTTTCCCATCCTAAACATCATCATCATTTTTTTTCCCAATCTTCTTTTTCACATTTTACTCCTTTTTATTCTTATTTTTTTTTACAAAAAATTCTGCTTTGAATTTCAATTTAGAGAAGAAAGATGTGGCAGAAGCTACCTTCGTTGATAGGGTCTTTCTTAAGTTTGTATAATATGTTCTCAAATTGAATCTTACTCACATCAAGGGTGAGAATGATTTATTTTATATCTCAAATAAGTTAGGATTTAGAAAACAAAAAATAAAAAAGACGAGAGAAAATAAAAAAAATTAATTAAATAAAAAAGAAAATATAAAATTTAACGTCTCTTTAATAAAATAATAATCAATAACAAACATAGTAATCAATAAAATAAAAAATATTATGCCGAGTTGTAATAATTTCATCCAACCAATAAGCTGCTAACTCAATTTACATAAAAATTTGTGGCCTTACTTACTATTCTTCTTAGATTTTACGGGCCATTGTTGCTTGTGAGCATGTTTCTTCCAGGTATCTTCAATTCGCGCTGTTGGGAGTACAATTAGTTTGCTTATTTTACACGTACGTAATATTCTCCAAGCATGTGATGACATGGCATGCTTGTGCTTATCTCGGTGGAGACTTTTCATCGGTAAACGAAAATGAGACTGAATTATAAAAATTTGACTTCAAAGCAAGATTCGTGCATCATTTATGATTATCTATATTTAATCCAAGGAATTAAAAACGACTTGACAACTTGATATGGTCTTTCAGGAAACTTAGAAAAAGGGCGAAAAAACACTGTAGCTTATTTAATGTGGTATAATCCCTTATTTTTTTATTATAGTCTAAAGATAGGATCCCAAATAGTGTTCAAACTGGTTATTGAAATTCGAATCTTGAGGAGGGAGAAAAAAGAAAAAAAAAAGAGAGAAGAAAAGAAGTAAAAAAAATTAATTTTAAATTACTACAACGATGCTTGTAGTATTTTAATCCCAAAATGGTGGGCTACAGCGTGAAGCGGTAAAACGTCAAAAATGGATTTAAAAAAAAAAGAAAAAAGAAAGAAAGACAAAAGGTGTTACGTGCGGTGTGGGCAGTCCCGAGAGCAACCACGTGGCGGTTGGCAAATGAGGTTCTAGAGGAATACGGTTCGCCGCATTTGAAGGGGAACGGCGGTGCTTTTACACAATTTCATTTTTTTTTTCGGGTTTTATTTTGGGCGGGCGCGTGGGTCCCACATTATTCTCTAAATATTTTCTTGTCTTGGACAATTTTTCACGGGCACTACATGTTGTACTCTCTCTGATTTTAATTTTAATTTTACTTTTTTAAAAAAAAAATTAATTGGGGCAGCTTTGTATTTTTTCAACCCACACCACTTTCATTCCAATCACATTTCCGCACTTCCCCACCAAATACTCTAATAAAATGAGAAAAGGGGTAAGCTTTCTCCTTTGACAACTATTGTTCTCACCCTCCCACCCATCCCCACTATGCTCTCTTTTCACACCACATCCACCCCTTTCGACTTCTCAAAATTATAATTCTCATTCCTATATCTTAAAAATTACAATTTTATTTATTTATTTATTACATTTACCTTCACAAATCTACTTATAATATGGGTCGAATCTACTTTTAAACGTTTGAAACAAAATGAACTTGAATCATTTTTACCATCTAACTTTGGATTATTTGATAGCAGAATAATAGTTTCTCCCCCTCGAATAGAATTAGATCTTATCCAAATTAATTTTAGATATACGAGCTCTGTCATATGATAGCCGAGATTCTAATAAATATATGAATTAAACGTCATTTACTTAGAATATACAAATTTTAACGGAGATGATATTTTTGAACCCAAAAAGAGAAGGCTTTCCTTGTATGCAAATATAATTGAATTGGATTCCAATTTAGAGCATGTATGATGAAATTTATACGGACGGGAATTGGGGGTGTGTGTGCGCGCGCGCCCACACAGTCACATTAAGTTGTGCACAAACATTGCAAAGTTTCTTAAAGCCATAAGAATGGAGATGGTCCACTCTTTTTCCGACCCCCCATTATGATGATAAAGCCTAGACAATAATGCCCACGAGCTTGCTTACTGATGTGCTTGACATACCTAGCTACTGCTATTGCCACCCCCGCCATTGCTACTCGCACTTGTCTCTCTTCTATTTTCGATATGTGCACATTCTCTCTCTCACACGACACTCAAATTAATGTCAAATAAATAACACAACTTCGAAGATCGCATATAAGGTGTAAAAGGATGCTTTGAATTTTCATGGGTTCAAGCCACAAGGCTTGAGTTGAATGGATACATCATACATGCTTTGATTTCCATATTGTAGGTCAAAGGGGATTAGAACATCCAATAAGGGTCCCTATTTCAAACATGTCATCTTAAGGTCAATGGACTTGAAAACAAAAATGGAAGAATAAGAAAAACTTAACTCAGATACAAAGTCATTCGACTCATTCCAAAGAGCTCGAGCCCCAATGGCAGGTGTTTCAGAGAAATTGATTGGTTCTCACATGTCAAGCATTAGAATCTCCTGCTTAGAAAATTTCATTTCGATTTTCAATAGTGAGACATAGTAGTAGTTCATGACTTCATGCATTGATTACTAAAGTAGATTTCACGCATTGATTAGCAACAAAGTTAAATAAAGTAAATGGCACAAGAAGGATAATGAATTATACAAATCTTTATATCATGGAAACATTTTGTCAATTATACACTAGCATATTCAGCATGGTAGGGAGAATATTGTTGGACCACTTTGGTGTTGCGGGTTATCCCAAGTTCTCTCGAATAGTTAAAGCCCACCAATTGGAGTGCACAGAGTGCATCATGAATTCCCAACAATTGTTGTTGCATTTCATACAAAGGATGAAAGATGAAAGCATTATCAACCTTGTAATCTCTGCAAGACCACATGGGATGGCAATTGGCAGAACCAGCTTCCCAGATTGGCACAGCTTATCATTCCACTTTTAAATGCCTCGTGTCTCCGTATACAAATCATGCAAACAAGGACCAAAAAGAAATATATGGCAGTGGCCAAGTTTGTGGCTAGAACTAAACTAACTCTAAGATTGTTTGTTTCCAATTGTTCTGTTCCAAGCATACAAAAAGAGGAACTACAAAGAAATTACTAACTTGAGCAAAACTGCCCATTTCTAATGGGCTCATGATATACGCATATAAACAACTTACTCTTCCATCTTGATGCAATGCGCAGAAGCTTAAGCTTTGAGACTGAGAAGCCATTTAAGGAGTCAACCTTGAAAATCCTTTTAGCTTATCATCACTCTCGGATCAGACAGATCCTTCAATATCAAGAAGAAAACACCAAGAAAGATGAAAAGGATATTGAAGTGCCAGAACTGAAAAAGAATCTAAAATGATGATCAACTGAAGAAACCATAAAGCTTAAAAGAGAATTTATGTCACAAAACTTGAAAATTTGCATTGGACATATTTATGCGGTGAACCCAAAGTAAAATGCAATAGATAAATTGGACAATCTTGAAGCAAAGTTGAATGATTAGCAGTAGCACAGCAATATAAATATTTGATATTCAGTTTAATGAAGTTATTAAGGAAAGACAAAATCTTTTGCAGCTTAAGGTTTTCTTGCTGAACTAAAATAAAAATAAACTCAATTGAGCATGTTTATAGCCTAACCTGTTATCAAATCAAACTTCTTTCTTCTGCCGTTTAGCTTTATGTTTCGGCTCATCTGTACCTGAACAATGAGGAGTTTATTGCATATCCTAAACTGAGATAGAACCTCTCATAAAATTGCATCGGTACTAGAAATACTTGATAAAAATGAAATCTGGTCTTTAAATTAGCTACAAGTCAAGTATGAAAGCATGCTCATGAAATTAACCTCTTTTGGCTAACTAGAGAAACCTTCCTGAAGCATTTCCCATACAATAAGCTTTTCCCCAAAGGATTTTGCTACCTTACATGAAATGTAACGTACAGCCTCTCACAAGACTGTGGGCCCAAGTAGGATCCACAACTGACTTTGTGAGAGGCTGTACCTTACATTACATGTAAGGTAGCAGCTCCCTTCCCCAAATTTTAATCTAAGTAACTCCTATGTTTGAAGCAAGGTGTTGCATCATCAGACTAAAAATTACAAAGGTCTGTAAACAAAATCATCATCATAGAAGCACCCTACTTTATTCTCCACTGTCTCGGGTAGGTAGAGTGCTAAAGTACCAATCATGAAAAACAATGTGCAGTTGGCAGGATATAAGTAACCAATCTCACCTGCTTCCACCTGCTCACACTGCTTTTCCTTTTCTTTAGATTTGGCTGGAAGAGAAAAATATGGATTAGGCCTTAATTTGAAACAGGAGACAACTTAAATGGTAAGTTTATGATCTATTTTTATGAAAACTTTCTGACGCGAGAAAATTTTCATACAGTACCTTGGGGTAACTAAACAAAGCCATATTTATTAAAACTTACACAAGCACAATAAGACCAATGTAAGCAAATTTGGGCATGGCATGTGCAGACACTTGAGTAAAATCCCAAAGATGAATGAAAAATATGAATATTAAGATACTTGGATGGAGATGACGAAGTTAAATATCTAGAATTAATACTCATAACCTTTAAAGAGAGAAGAAGGTTGATTAAGAAAATACCATCCGCCTCATCCAATGGCCATATGTGTCTGGTCAGGGCTTTATTCATTTGAAACATGTTGATAGAATTAACACAGAAAAGAACCTGTAAGGCCTCATCACATATTATATTTCGCCTATTCTTTGGGTCTTGCAAATTCTTCTCTCGGATATAGGCCCAGAGTTTCTTGACAACCTACAACCAAAAGAACAAAAAGATAACAGAGAATAAAAGAATACGCTTTGAAATTATGGTTCAAAGATATTCATCATCAAAAAGTAGACCAAAAAAAGGGGAGATTTTTATTTTAATTTTTTGTTGAAATTCTATTACAGACCTCTGTTCTGGCCAATTCAGATACGCCGACAAATTTCTGAAGATCCGGAGAAAGACTACACAGTTTGGTAAAGCCACCTCTTCTTTTCTTGACATCTTTATCCACCTTAGTTGATCTAGTTGAAAAGTCGGTTTAGTTTAGTTTATAGACAAATAAGTCATGGACTGTAGTAACATCCGATACGGGAGATTCTCCATTATATATATAAATTTGATTTCCAATGCCAATATGCGAATGCATTCCAATATCCTCTGATATAACTAACAGACTGTGATAAATCAAAAAGAATTGCAAAAATCATCAACTCCAACAATAAAAAGCAAGAAAACTTATATGTGATTCTACAGAACTTAACCCATATCCATATGAGAAACAAAATAACCAACAAAAAGGAGTAACCATGTAACTACTTCAAACAGAAATCTTTGTTATTCTAAAAGTTGAATAGGTGAAAAATAGGCGCACTTGTACACAATATCCCAAAATGCTATCAATTTCAGATTGGAAGCATAAATGAAGTTTGCAACATATTCCTTCCCCTCGCAGGGCTTATGCTCAGACGTACTCAACCCCATTCCACCCTTGAATTTTACCATGGCATCAAAGAAAACTTAATTTCCACAGGTATCCTTGAGCATTATTTAATTTAAGAGCTGAAATCTAATTAGTGAAAGCCAATCCAACAGAAAATGCCTCACAAACACCATTATCAACATAAGAGAACAAAAAAGCCAATATAATTTTTAGAGACAGCTAACAATGAGTAGTTATTCTCAATTTATTGAAATCCTCTCAAATTCAGATGATAAATTGTCATTACAGTAGTGATTCCCGAAGGGAAAAAAGACTTATCAAATTAGTAATGCAGATGTTAGACAAAAAATTTGACTTAATATAAATTTGCAAGCATAATACTACTATAATTAAAAGTTCCAGATCTAAGGCCTTGAATGTTCTTCAAGTATATGTTCTATCAGATGTGAAATTATTGGAGGAAAAAAGAAGAAAGACAGAACTAAGAAAAAAGATAAAAGAATCAACACAAACCCAAGGCTGCAAGAAGAACTCACCTATTTTCCTTGCTTTGCTGTTCAATATTCGTTTCCTCTTCTTCGTCTTCCTCTTCATGTTCCTGTTCCTGTTCCTCATCCTCTTCTTCTTCTTCCTCTGAATTCTTGAAATCTTCACCTCCAATCTTCTGCTTTACATTTTCTGATTTTTCATCCATAAGTCGGCACTATTATTTCAACCAAATAACTGAACCATACAAATTTAGGATGATACCTCTAAAGGTAAATACCGCTAATGAAATAAAGCCGAAGTACAATGTGATCCAGTTTGTTTTGAGGAAGTCGAAGTAGCCATGATTGCAGAAAAATCTAAACACGCTACGGTAATCAAAATACTGGAAAATTTGATAAGATCATACCAAAAATGGGTATTATACTGCATCTCTAAAAATTTCAGAAACAACCCAACAAGGAAAATCATATTAAGAACCACATACTAAATAATAACAAGCTAATTCTTTGTATACTTGAGAAAAGCAACAGTGTAGACTAGTAACCGACATGCAACCACTTTTCTTCTGCCAAGGGCAAATAGTTGCCTACAGAATCTCAACACCAATTGCATTTCATTTTGTAAAATAAAAATGTTTAACTAAACAAAGTTCTATCTTTTGGCAAGACTAAATCATATTTAATCTTTATTACTTGATATTTTTATTCTTGCTAAAAGATGTTTTATATGAACAAATCTTTAATCTTTTACCCCAAATTAAGAAAAGAAAAATTAAAAAATACAAATGAAGTTATTACGATAAGAACATTGGCATCCATTTGTTTCCAATTATTCCCTCTACACTCCATATATAACATTAATCACAAATGTCAAGTCAAGGTCAAGCTCAAAGAAAGTACCATCTTCTGCACGGAGAGGCCAAATGTGCTTTGACAGGGCCCTATTCATTTTGAACATATCAATAGAGTTGACACCGAAGAGAGCTTGCAATAACTCATCACATAATATTTTTCGCTTATTATTTGGATCCTGCAATTTATTTTCTTTGATATATACCCACAATTTCTTCACAACCTGGAGCCATAGAATTGGATAAAACAGAAGTTAAATTTTTCCAATCCGAACTTTTATCTGTAATCAGCACAAAATAACAAATATATTGGATGTACCTTGGTTCTTGCCAATTCAGGGGCTCCAACAACTTTTTGAAGTTGTGTAGAAAGACTACATAATTTGTTAAAGCCACCACCTCCTCTCCTCTTGACTTCTCTACCGACTTTGATTGACCTAATGGACAAATTAAATAGCGTAACGCCCACATGTACAAATTAGCACACCCATCTCTTTTATAACTAATTTTATTTATTTTTATTTTCACCTATTCACTGCTCTCTTTTTCATTTGTCAGTAATAAAGTAATAAAAGGTTCGATCATATTTAACAAAGAAGCAGAAAAAAATAAAAAGATCCTTTTTTTTTGTTTTTACTAAATAAAGTAAAAAGAACAAACAGAAAAAAAAAAAGCTTACTTTTCTCTTTTGGTTTCACTTTCTTCTTCTTCTTCTTCATTTGCATTTGCTTCAACGGCGCCGTTTCCATCATCCTCAATTTCTTCTCGTTCTTTCTGTAGGGTTTGTAGAAATATGTCAATTTGTTCACTGACAAAAGCCTTTCGGTCCGATAAGTCCACTTTAAAATCTTCCTCTAGTAGCCTCCGCACACTGCCGGCGGTGGCCGTGTCAAGGTCCGAGTTCCGGAGGATGTCTCGAAGCCGGGTCACAAGGTCCGAGTCTGACACCATTTTCGGGTTTCCGCTTTCTCGATATTTCCCGGGCTACAGGGACAAGGCTCAGTTGAGGTGGCCGCGAAATTTGGAGGGGATATTGTGTGAGGGTATTTATGGAATTAGGACAGTGGCAGGTGGTTACAATCGTTTTTAGCCCAAGGACTCTCAACCCTTTTCATGTTAATGTTACATTATCAATAACAAACTATTAAATCTGATAATTAATTTAAAAAAAAAAATCAGTAATATTCATCTTTTCTGTGGTGCCTCTTTATTTTTAATTAAAATCAATTAAATTTCAACGACACATCAACTAATTTTATCAAATATTTTAATACTGTTAATTTAATTAACTTAAAAAAAAAAATCAAAATGCGGCTCGTCGATTAATAAACGTATGCAATTAGACTAACCTTTGCCAGTCGTTGATGCTTCGAAAGAAAAGGAAGAATTATGACCCAAAAGGAAAGCTCCAAATTCTTGTGAATGTAAGCAATAATCAATATAATGTGGGCAATAACCACTCCATAAAAGTCATGTAGATTGATTCACTAATTATTCATTATAAGGTTCACCTGTAAATTGCAGACCAAACTTGTCACATTGTAAGTCATAAACTCCCATGTGTCCTCCTCCTCCTCTATAATCATCAGTGACATAATTAACCTAATGTGAATATTTCTTAGATACCCCATTCATGATTCATGCAAGGATCTTGTTTCCTACTAGTATCAAATTAACATGCATGGGGCATTCTATAGCTTCTATTAACACTATGGCTATTGTTTAATCCAATCTCAGTTCATCTTCTCATATCACTTGCAAAATGCTACGTTGCGATCGATTTGGTTATTTGTTGTCACAGACAGTAATTTTTTTTTCCTTCTTATTGGAACACTGAATACCGCATCAATTAAAGCAAATTTTTATCTTTTGGTTCCCCTAATTTCAGGATACTTAAATTTTGATGGAAACCCAATTGCATCATTGCTGTAAGAAAACCAAATAAACATATTTAACAAAGAGAAAAATTCTAATATTCAGCATCGTGCATTCTATCCGCAAGTTAGTAGAACAATTGAACATAAAACAAAACAAGGAAAAGACTTCGGATAGAGCAATGAAATTCAAAAAGTTTGCTTTGCTTGCTTCTATTTCGGAGGTTTAAAAAAAGCAGGAAATTAGTATACTTTGAGACTTTGAGTTGAGTTTAAAGGAAAAATGCCCTTTTCACTTCTTGGGTTTCATGCAATAGTCTATTTCATCATACTTAAGACTTTCAATTAAGTCATTGTTGGCAAAATAAGACTTTCAATTAAAGAGAAAATTAAAAAAAATAAATAAAAACTGACATATAACTAAAAATGATTTTTATCTAATCCCACTATACAAGTAATCCCGAAAAGGATGAAAACTTATATTTAAAGCAATTGTTTTGTATTTTTTTTTCTATTTTTGCACCCTTGACTCTTCATTTTGGCACTATAAAAGTCCTATAAACTCTAGATTCAAGTACAAAAAATAATCACAATTTTCTTATTCGTTTAATTATACTCTCTAATTACACTTTCAGTCAACTTGGGGATACAATCATGGTTAAAGAAGAGTGGTGGTAATAATGGTTAAAGAAGAGTGGTGGTAAAATTTAAAAATTTCATAAGCAAGTTGATTTAATATTGTTGTGGTTTGTTTCACAACTAATAATTCTTTTATCTCAAATAATGAAGTTTCAAAGAAATTTTGATGGTGCTTTTCACAAGTTATTGTAACATGGGTTGAATTATTGAGTAATGATAATGTGGATGTGTGTGAAAGAGCATTTTTATATTATTATTATGGAATGGTAATTGTGTTTGTTGATATTGAAGTTTTCCTGTAAAGTTAAACTAATTGTAATTGATGAAATGTATGATACAACAAACATTCACTTATATATATATTTGAATTATGCTTGTTTTTACAATGATGCATGATGCATGATGCAGTTGTAGTTGGATATGAGTTTTTGTGACATGGAAATAAATTGCTGGTGTAGATTACACAACAATAATCTATCCGTCGTAAGTTACTTTTTTTGTGTTTCTATATTATATTGAAACTTTTGGTATTGACTAGTGTACTCGTCATGTGGCATAGAAGGTGTGTTCGGTACTCAAAATCTCAAATCTTGTAAAATAATTTGAGTTGAGATGAAGATTAATAAGATATTCAGTACAATCCAAACACATAAAATTTGGTGGTGTTTTTGAGTTTTTCTTCCAATGACTTAAAGACATAGTGTTAATTATAGTTTATTGCTTATGACAATTATTCAGTGGCTATCACAAACTATATCATCGTCGACTTCATTAAAAAAAAATTAATAGCCTATTTTGTAGTGCTATTTAATTGTGTAAAAATTTTATTTTAAAATAGTTTGTATCATTTTAATTGAAAGTGCTATTTTTTCTGTAATAAATTATTAGCAAACACAATTAAACTAATGGTGAATTAATCAAAGAATTATTAGGGCTATTATTTAAAAAGTATGAATGAAATAGACTACTACATGAAATCTTAGGGGTTTTTTCCTTGAGTTTAAATTATGAGGATTGTCAATTTCTATCCTACTGTAATCAATATATACTAAGAATGATAAAAAAAACCCAGCCCGACCATTCCTATAGGTTTTGACCTGGGCTTCCCAAATGAGGGCCTGGACAAGGGCTTAAGAAAAAGCCCGAGCCAGGCCTAAGCCCTCTATTTTTTTTAAAAAAATAAATTTATAAATTAGAATAATAAATTTAAATTTGAAAAATAATAAAAAAAAGTAAACTTAAATTCTTAATATACATATCAATAATGAATAAAAAACTTAAATTTATAATACTAAATTATTTTTTAAATATTAATTAATTAAGAGAGTACTTGAGTTAAAGAATCTAGTACTAAAAAATTAAATCTCTAAACTTTTATATACTTTATTTTCTTTATTTATTATTTTATTTTCTTTAATTCATTGTTGATTATAATAATTTGATTATTATCAACTCATTTCAAGTTTAGAATAGTTTAAAAAGAATTGAAAAAATAAATTAAATCCCAAGCCCGGCCAACCCCACCCCTTACACTTCTTATCTCATGGGCTTGGGCTTGAAAAAGCCCAAGCCCAAGCATTTTATTTGCCAACTTTAATATATACAATTCCCTTCTGTTTTTTTATTAATAGTCATATAAATTTTTTATAGATTTTAAATAAAACTTTTACATTTATTATGACCAAACTGAAAAAATTAAAATAAAAAATTTAATTATTAAAAATATGAAATATATGTTTTGATGTGAAAAAATTAATAATAAAAATATTTTTCTTGTATTTTTTATTTTATAAACATTTTCTTATAATAAATATATAAGAAAATTATTATAAAATGATAAAAAATTATTATAAGAAAACTTGAATGATAAATAAAAAATATTATAAAATAAATAATAAAGTATTTTTCTTGTACTTTTTACATTTAATTTTAAAATCTTATAAAATATTTATTAGAAGAAAATGTTTACATAATAAAAAAGTTTAAGAAAAAAATTTTATTATTAATTTTTTTGTTCACGTCAAAATATATATTTCTTATTTTTAATACTTAAATTTTTATTTAGGTTCTATATATATGATTTATTTAATTTATAATAAATATAAATAAAAGTGTATTTGAAAATAGGGCTAATATTATAAATTTATGCTGTTAAGGGGATTATTAGCTATTGTTGGTGCAGATTTTGTCCAAGCTTATGATATGAAAATTTCAACTAAGGATGGGAATCTGATCTTGAAAAGAGGGATTTGAACTCCCTTAAGACTTGGGTTCCTCTTTGTTGGATTTGATGACGGTGCGTTTTTCCTTTAGGCTGATCTTAATGGACCTTTATATATCTTCTTCAGAGTTCACTTCCTTAAGTAATCAGAGTGCTCTTGTCTAGTGATAGTCTATAAACACAAGAAAAAGATCAGAGGGCCGAGTTTGCCAGTGTAAACCCTCCGACGATCAAGTCAGTCATCGAACTTTTTGAAATTTAAAGAGAAAAAGATTAAAGGGAGAAAATTAGTCTTTCTACTTTTTTAGTCTCTTTTTTCTTAACTTTTAGTGAGAATGAAAGACATATTTATATTTATCGACCAAACCTATTATTTTGGTGACAAATGTCCTTGTTTTTGTGACATTTGGCAACATTTGAAAAATACTCGTGTTGATTAAAGTGGATATACAAACTTGTTTACGGATTAAAGGAAGAAACGTTTTATCCTTAGGTCATTTTTACTAACACCTTGAGATCATAGGAGCCTTCAAACTTAGGAAGTTTGTCATAGGATAAGAGCTTAGAACCTCAGCACGTTTTGGGTTTTGAATCCTTGCCACCTAATTGATTTATCCTAGGTGGTTTGTCTTAGGATAAGAATTTAAGAGCTTGGCTCCTTTTGGATTTTGAAGCCTTATTACTTAGGAGGATCATTCTAAGTGATTTGTTCACTACTTCGTGGGCTTAATTGAGAAAAAATTTATTAGATGGGCCTCATTGAGGTTAAATTTATTTGGGTTTTATTAGGCCTATTTTTTTTGATCCAACAACTATTATAAAAATAGTAACGGACAAATAGTATGTATTGATTATAGTAGGGGGAAATTAGCAAATCTCTCTTTAAATTATTATTGTTTATAATAGGAATTTCAGTAATGGGTAATTTAGTAATAGATTTTTTTTTTGAAAAAATGAGAGTGAAAACTATTTTAGTGGGTTCAAATAGTTTTACTCGGATGTTGATATTTTCACTCCTATTTTTTGGCAGTAGCACACAAATTATAGGTGCACCTAAGTGAAGATTTTTGAACCCACCAAAATATTTTTTAAACCTACTTCTTTATAAAATTTTATATTAGAAAAATACTCATAAAGTGAATTACTACTTACCATAATCTATATTCCTATTTCTCTTCAAAATCAAAAATGAATGTTTGTGCGAAACTAACATGATTAATATTCAACATTCGAATCGATTATTTATTTCATCACCATATTCTCAATGAATTTTTGTTCTAACAATAAAAATATACAATAAATATCCTTATTAATACCCAAATCGTTTTAAGTTTCAATAAAAGTTAATTTCTTCCATAATATTTTATTTTAATATAATATCATGAACTCATCAAATTCACGCAAACACAAGAGAGAAAGAGAGATTAAAATGTAATGGAAATTGTCATAGAAACTAGTGTTTCTTAAATTTGGGGGCAACCAAAATACAGATGATTCGAATGAATTAATGGTGATTTCTAAGAGATTGTTTTTCTTATAGTCTCAATGTGGATATGAATGATGCTGCCTTAGCCGTTTATAGATGTTGAGAAATGAACATTGATGTTGTGAATTTGCATTTCTTAACGAGTATTTAAAATTGAAAAATAAAAGATAGTTTAACTAATTAAAACGAAGAAGAAGAGGATACTTTTGGTACTTAGGGAGGTTTGAAGAATAAAATATTTATTTTAAAATTTTAATGACATTTTTATTATCAAAATGTAAGGTTGGTAAAAGTTTGGGCCGGTCTGAATTTGGGGCTGTCCGGGACCGACCCGCATGACACACATAGCTACCCGGACCCGGACTGTTCTCAGATTTTTTTATGAGGGTCGGGCATATGCCAGGCACTATCCGGGCACGGACTTTTTTCCGAGTTTTCAAGGGCATCAAAATGGACATATAAAAACTAGTGTACCAGTATTGCTATGAATCATTTGGTGTAAACGAGAAACATCTCCAGGTTTAATGACATTGCAGCATCCTATTGCACATACAGTAGTTTTTTACTCAAAAATACATTTTAGTTTTTCCCAATTTAGCGAGAACACACGGCGTGGGAGAACCTGTGTATACATAATCGACAACACAGATAATAATAAATTAATAAATAAATAAACTTCAAGTGATAAAATCTTAAACATTTTCTTGCCTAATAAAACAATATCATTTGTCATTCACCAAAACCTACTCGGCACCACTATGTAAACAAGACTTGACGTTGCATATTCATCCTAAATTTTCTATTTACTCTCTTTCTCTCTCCCCCTCAAAACTGTTATTTCCATACAAGTACAATATAATGAAATGAAGTGCCTGCGTTTGTGTTTGTTTTTCTTGATGGGTGTCTTGAAAAAAGATTTGTCTAACATTTTGGTCCTACATGCCCTTTTTTAGCATCTCCTTTATATAACAAATATGCGATTAATCCCAAAGCAATAACAGGTCATGCACACTGCTTCAACGTTAAAATCAAGGCAAGGCTACCAAATATAACAAAGTCAACCCATATTAACAGTTTCAGCCATCAACAAAATAATAAAATAAGAGTGCCTGTGTTCGTGTTTGTTTTTCTTGATGGGTGTCTTGAAATTTTTGTCTAAAAAGTTCATTGGTTGAATAAAAATATAAAATAATAAAACAAATCAACAGATATTTAATTCAAAATCTTATTAGCATCAATTTATAACAAAAATAAAAAATCTATATTAATAAAATAATGGGATCTTTCCTATTATAGCCCCAAAATATAATTAAAAAAATTCCCCTAAATTGAGATTAAAGCATGTGGTCATACATGCAAATGTCTCCTGCATTTAACCATAAGGGCTCGTTTAATGCAGGATTGGATTGGATCGGATCTAATTATATAATATATGATTGGATTATATAACACTCTATTATATAAAATATTATATTGTATTTGGTGTAATATTATATTAGAATATAAATAATCATGTCTTGTATTTAATATGTCATAGAATTGATTAATAACTAATAATATGTATTACATATTAATTTATCATAATTATCTTAAATTTATTTTAAAATGACCATGAATATAATCTAACTTAAATCAATAATTATTGGTAAATTTATTAAAAAAAAGCAAAATCTTCCCTTTTTTTTTTATATTTAACATGTTATATTTTTTAAACTTATAGCCAAGAATAAATTTCCAGAACTGCTCAAGAACAATTTCCAGAACTGCTCAAGAACAATTTCCAGAATTGCTCAAGCAACAATTTCCACAATTTCCAGAAAACAGTACCCCCAAAAAGTTGATTCATCCACATGAAACTCAATAGAAACCAACAAACACTCAACTACCATATAAAATTAAAAATTCTTTCTATTAAATAAAGAATTATGACAAAAAAATAAAGAGATAGAAAAGATATTTAACAAAAATTGATTTTTTGTGCCAAAATTTGAGAAGTCTTACTGCATAAACAGAGAAGATTTTGGCGATGAGCAAGAAAGATTTCCGGAAGAGTTAGCACGATGGAGAGAATAAAAGAAGCTAGGGATTTTTCTCTCTTTAATCCCATGAACAGTTAAGGATAAAATTTTAACTTAAAAAATGTAATCCCAAAGGTTCCCTGCGATAGAATTTTGCCACTGTTTGGAATTAAGTGGCGGACCCATTATTGTTATCATAAATCTACTTCTTTTACACCAAACTTGATATAAGGATCATTTTACACTAAAACTATACAATACCATGATATATAACCAAAACCAAACGGGCTCTAAGTATTTATAATCTGAAAAGAACAATTATAACTTCACTCACTGGGGAATGATGGAGAAAGAAATGTATTTGATTCTCTAAAGAAGAACCCCGGATGATTTGCAGAGAAAAAAGAGACAGAAGAGAATAGCATAACAGGTGCAAATTTCCCTCCAAATATATTATATAATATCATCTAACCATGGTTTATATGCCATAGTTCCGAGATAACTATGGCTTATCTAAGGTTAATATGATAAGAAGTGTGTGGCCCTTAATAACAATATAACGGACAACATCAGTCAATGACCTATGCATGAAAACTTGAACAAGGACTGCAGTGCCAAAATTCCAAACCTCGGGCTTTTTCTTTTTTTAATTTCAAATAAAACAACAAGGACTGCAGAGTAAATAACCCTACGATCATTGTAGTGTATTACAGCAATCTTGGCTAGACATCCACCAATAAAAATCCATCACAAGGGCTAAAGCACTCAACAACAATACAAAGTGGAAACTGAAGCCTCATAATGCAGCAATAAGCAAACACAAATCAATGTAACTCTCATTGTTACTGTTAACACTACAATTAATGCATGTTCATCCATCCCATTAACTAAACAACAAAGATTAATGCTATTGTTAAGACAGAATCACAATAAGTAATTCACATATGTTGAGCCAATATTATGGAGATTCTTCATTCACTAATTTGAATAAATAATAAATAAACTTTGGAAGCTGTTTCAAATGTACAACTAAGCTGGCCAGGTATTGGATAAAAAAAAAACCTGAATCTCATGAAGATAGGTCACAAGCACCACGAATTGTCATCAATCATCATCACTGTAATCAGAAGCTTTTTCATCAGAATCTGACCCACAATCAAAGTTGATATTTTGAGTATCTAATTTTCCATACTCAGCACCTTCATTAAGAAGATCTTCTTTCAACTCATCCAGAACATAAGGTTCTATCAGTTTCCAGAACAATGTAGAATTGCTCCCAAGAAAACCTATCCAAAACACTCTCCCCTTCTTCTTTATCCTACAATCAAGAGATCTTGCTTTTAATGTTTTGAAAACCAATGCAATACCCTCACCGCTCACCTTTAGCTTTAATAGGATATCCCCAACTGATGTTCTATGCCCCCCATACATGAACCAGTATGCCAGAGCTCGTGGTGTCAGCCATCGATGGATTAGCTTTGGAATCACAAGCCATCCTTTTGGCCAAAACTTGTCAGCATAAAAGCAAAAATAAGGGTGCGGGATGGTAGAATACTTGTATGGTATATCATCACCACCGTCACTCACCTTAAAAGAAGGATGTAACCACTCATGATACTGGTCATATAAATATCTCCTCAAAACTGAATGCATTCTAGAATTCTCATTGAATTCGAACCGGATCATGTGCCTCTTCCTCTTTTCATCTGATTCAATACACAGACCACCCAACAGTAAACCTATTAAATTCTCTCGCTGTTCTGAGCTTAACTTCAGACTCACTGGTTTCTTGACCTCTTTTCTGTTCAAGCTCAAGACGTAATCAAGTTTTTCCATCAATGCAGACTCTATTTCATATTTCTTCAGACACATCAAATCATATATCTTTTCTGCCTTGACAAAATCTCCAGAAGAGAGGTATGCACTTAAAATGATGTTGCACGATCTAGTGTTAACACCAATTGTCTGGTCACTGAGCATATGGTTAAAAATCTCCTCAGCTTTCTCAAGATTCCCAGCATTTTTCAAAGATTCCAAATAAATGCCATAAATAGTACGATTGGGTCGACATTTCTTAATGCACTCAGAGAAAGCCAAGTGCAACCTATCGTGCATGCCCAAATTGAGGTACATGTTTGTCAGATCAATGTAAGAAGGCATTAGCGGCTTCATACCAGTCCCTACAAACTCTTTCATTAGGGATTCTGCAAGCTCCATCTCCTCAGCTGTACACAACAACTCTATGATCTTATGATATGCTGGTACACTAGCAGAACCCAATCGCTCCTGCATCTCCCTAAATATTTCCAAAGACTTCATAAATTCTCCAATCTTGGCATAAGCTTCCATTTTATAAACAAAAGCGGGAGTTGGGATGCCATTATCAGATTCAAGTAGTCTGAGCCAAGTTTTTTCTGCTTCCTCCACGTCCCCCTCCTTCGCACAAACTCTCAAGACAGAAAAAAGCACTTCTTTGCCCTCCTCAAATCCTGCTTGTTGCATCTCTTTCTTCAGCAATGATATCCTTTCTTTATCAATGTTGTCTTGATAGCTATGAAGCCAAATTAAACCACTGTAAATATCCTTTTGTATTTCAAGTCCAGATGTCAACAAATTGTGAAAAATAAACTCTGCTTGTTGAAGGTAATATTTTGACAAACCTCCAGGTTTGCTTACCAGAGCTCTGAAGAGAGAATTATGCAAGCTAAGATGGGGTTGGTAACCTCCCAGTTGTATCATACGATTGTAAATACTACATGCTTCATCTAAGCAACCTTGAACTGGTGTACTAAGATATGCAACAATCAAAATGTGAAATGTCATTTCACTAGGCACACGTCCCTGATTAATTATGTCATCAAATATCTCCCGACATTTGGCAAACTTTCGCTCCTTACCCATGTAATCTGCCAACTTGGTAGCAAGAGCAAAATCAAATCGATACCAATGTTGTTGCATCATCCATTTGTAAACCTGAAACATGTAACAAATGATTTTTCAAATACTTTGGCTGAAAGAGAAAAGAAAAGAAAAGACAACTTGTTAACAGAAAGACAAGAATCTTCAAATCATTGAGTTCAAGACAATAATATGCAAAACACATTAAGACACCACATTTCCTTGGACGGACATAAGTAACAAAGTGACCTGTTGGGAAACAAATTATTTCGATGTTTCAGTAATAAATATTCGTGCAAATAGCAATTATTTCAAAGCAGATAGTGGATATCTAGTGATATAAATAACATGAAACAGCAATCTGCATTCAGAAATTATGCCCAGCATTCACGACCTGAACAGCTTTTCCAGTTTTAAGCTCCCATGAACTGAAATCAACTTAAGAACTGTAAAGCAAAAGTCCAAAACTCAACAAAAGAACTCAATAAAGAACCCAGCATGCTATAACAGAAAAAGCTAAAATTCCTATATGGCACCTAATTTTATATAAACCATTTCACTATAAAACAAATAGCAAATCCAATTGCTACCAGAAACTGCTAATATTTATTCAATAATTGGCAGAAAACATAACAACTGCTAACTCATATTATCAAATAAACCCTCCACATTAAATACCTTCCTGAACATTCAACACAATTCAACTTCAGGTAATCATTCAAAGAGCAAAGAAAATTTATAACAAACAGAGGACAAGTGTTAACTGCAAGCCGCAACAGTATCATCATAAAGAATAAAGAAATTATACCCTGAATCCAGTCTCATTTTCGCGAATCCGCATACAATGAACTGCCAAATAGGTAGCATCCTCCTGCCTCAACCACTTCTTCTGTGCATTCAAAATCCTCACAAGCGTCCCCCCTTTATGCGACGGCAATTCTTTACAAAGCCAGGCAAGCTTCGCTCTCCGCCACTGCTCGGGCAGCTCCTCAAGCTCTATAACCTCCACAACCGGCGCACCCAAGTGCCTCATTTCACTCCCCGCAGCCCCAACATCAAAATCAACAGACCCACTTTCGGTATCACTGTTTTTAAACAAGTCCCATTTCTCTGCTTGGGAAGAATCTTTCTCGCCCGCCAACTGTTCGAAGAAAGTACTCTCTGAAGCGGCCGACGAAAGCGGAGCGGATAAGAAGTGGTAGGACCTCCGTGTTGTTGCGGTAGTGACGTGGGAGAAGAAGCTGACGTGGCGCTGGAGAGAGGGGAAGATTGAAGGAAGTGTTTGGGTTGAGATTGTGAGCATGTTTCAGTGTACTTTTGGGCATATACGCCGGCCGTTACCCGTTAGCTGTTCTGCTTATTGCGAATTTGCGATTCGTACAGACAACAACAGAGATTGATGCCTAACTTTTATGTTCGGGTCAACCCATTGGCCCGCGACATCCGAACCTGAATATCCCGGTTTAACCCGTATTTTTCTCTTTCGATTCTGCCTAAGATGTGGACGCTTTGATGCCATATCCAAACACTAAATTGCTGACACCTTGCATCCAAATTTTACAGAATTATTGTGATGACTTAAAATATTAAATTTTATAATCCTTAAACAAATATGAAGCTGAAAGATATAAAATATCGTTTTCAGTAGTTTGTCAGCTACGTAATTTGAATGCCGATAAACATTCAGTGAAAAGAACAAGCACTTGAAAGATTGTCAACAACTATGCCACCAAAATTCATAAATTGTAAGTTTTGTAAACAACCACCCCACGCCATGAGAAAGAAGGTGATGGAGATCTAGCAAGTTTTACAGGAAAAACAATTGAAATAGACGGCAAGTGCTTTTATCAAGTGCTTGTAACATGGAACCCATGGCTACTATGGTATGAAAATAATAATAATAATAATAATGGTTACACCTACACTGATATTGATTTCAAAGGAAATTAGCACATCCTCATGATCAAATTCTTAGCGGGAGTGATCAAATTTATAATATTTCATAAAAGAAATTCTTTTCTATACCTGCCAACAATGGACAAACCTTAATATTAAGGATGATAAAGACTATAAGATATTTTTGGTAATTTTTTTTAAATTTTGTCTAAGAGTATGGTGTATGAAAAAAAAAAAAAAAGATATGATGAGAGATAGAAATTATTTCAAAATTTTCAGTAGGGTTAACTAATAAGTGGGGGATGATGAGTAAAAAAAGATACTGAGAGTCAAATATCATCACTTTTTTAATAAATTTTCAACAAAAACGAATTAATTATGTCGTATCACCATTCACTATATAAAAACATGACATGTTTTGTAAGATAAAAATTTGAGATAGCCGTGGATTCATGTATATCAAGTGTTAAATGTTGAATATAATTTTCCAAAAAATTCAAACAAAAATGCGTGTAAATCCTACATGAATCGATAATGCATAGTTGTCGTCCATTGACTAATTAATTATTACAAGCGAGCAAAGCTTTGGATTCTAGCAAAACAAGAAACTGAAAACAACCCCATACTATTATACTATTTTAGTCTAATTAAAAGAAAATTACACCTACACTGATATTGATTTTAAAGAAAGTTAGCACGTCCTCACGATCAAATTCTTAGTGGGAGTCATCAATTTTATAATAAGGAAGATAAAAATTAAGATATTGTTAATAATACTTTTTAGGGTTTTTTTTTTTCTTTTGTGGTAAGGTGTATGGAAAGAAGATAAAAGTTATAAAAGATAAAGCAGAGATTAGATGAGTATGATGAGAGATAAAAATTATTTCAAAATTTTCAGTGGGGTTAATTAATATGTGGGGGATAGTGAGGAAAAAAAAATACAAAGAGTTAAATATCACTACTCTTTTAACACATTTTTTTATCAAAAACAAATTAATTATATCATATCACCATTGACTATATGAAAACATGATACATCATGTAAGATAAAATTTTGAGAACAGCCAAATATATATTAAACATCGAAAATAAATTTCCAAAATTCAAAACAAAAATGCATGTAAATCCTAAATGAATCAACAATGCATAGTTGTCGTCCATTGACTAATTATTATTACAAGCAAGCAAAGCCTTGGATTCTAGCAAAACAAGAATCTGAAAACAACCCCATACTATTATACTCATACTAGTCTTTTTCAAGAATCTGAAATTCAAGGCTTATCCTGGTGATTCAAGAAAGAAGCAATTTGCTCGAGCATAACCCTAGCATTTTCGGATTTCGGATTGAACAAATGGAACACATGCGATTCTCCTTTAGCCTCAACAATCTCCACGCGGCCTTTCCACCCACTCTCTTTCAGCTTCTCGTAATAAAGCCATCCCCTGGCAGCCAGCTTATCCTTCTCCGCAACGAAAACCAGCACCCTGGCGCACCCCATGGTCGCCAGGCTCGAACCCTCCACGCACGGGTTAATCCACGGATCATCGCACCCGTTGGTTTCACTGCGATAACCCATCCGCCAAATCCCATCGAAAAACGCTCTGTCCTTCGCGTCAGTCGTCTCATTGCCAACAGGCGTGCTCCCCCAAAAGTACGGATGCACCAAAACAATCCCAGCGACGTTAAACCCGTCGAGAATTTCACGACCGTTTCTGATACCCATGTGGTGGGCTATGTTAGCGCCGGCACTGTCCCCTGCGAAAAACACCCGCTGAAAGTCAGCGTAGCGGTTAAGCCAATCTTCGGGGCCGTTCCCGTTAACATGGGAGGCAACCCATTTGATTGCAGCCCAAGAGTCATGGTGAGCGCAAGGGACGGGATTCTCCGGGGCTCTCCGGTAATCAACCGAGACGGCGACGACGTTACACGCGGAGACTAAGGCGTTGAGGTAGTTGTGGTAAAAAGGGGAGAAGGCAGTCTCGATGCAGAAGCCTCCGCCGTGGATGTAAACAAGAAGGGGGAGTTTGTTATTGTTATTATTATTATTATTCGTGCCTCTCGGGAGGTAAAGCCGAGCGGATAGAGCATTGTTGTTGTTATTATTTTGAGGAGAATACACAACGTCTTTGGAATCAACGTTCGTTTTGGGATCAAATGATGGGGGAACGGTATCATTGCCCACGAGCCTCTCTACTCTGCCGTCTTTGTATACTCTTATCAATGTAGGGAAGTCATACGCAATTTCTGACGATGGCTTGGTAGAATCCATTGAAGCAGCAGAGACAGGGAGCAGAAAGGGCTTTGTGAAACCAGAACCAGAAGTGCCCCTTTAAATAGAGGGGGAGAAAATCATACACAGGTTGGGAGAGGTCCTGTGGGTCCCATGATCCACGACTTTTTACTTTTTTAAGTAAATGTGCTGTTTCAAATTCTGGGTCCAGCTACCCAATGGTATGTCAGTATGGGCAGGTTAGTATACTGCCGTGTGCAGGCTTTTCTCCTGACTTGGCAAGTTTTGTAAGTCATGATAATAACAAGGAATATTACCATTTTACTAGAAAAGTTATTATAATTTTATAATAAAATATATTTTATTATTAAAATTTTATAATTTTATAGAAAAATATATTTTATTATTAAATATTTACGTTGTTATTAATTTATTATTTTTTCGTTAAAAAAAGTTAATAATTAATAAAAAATGAGTTAAAAGTCGATTTTACCCGATGAGAATAAAAGATAATTTTACTTTTTGAAAGAAAAGAAACAATGAACAAAAATAATATTTAAAAAACAACTAAAAATTGTAATTAATAAAAAATAATGAATAATATGTAGAATTACGGTAAACGAGAAAGAAAACAACTAATTAAAAATTTATGTTTCAAAATTAATATTATAATCTATGAAATTCAAGTATTAATTGCAACTAAAAATAATAATAATTTATAATAAAAATAGCAATTAATATGATTTAGAAAAAAACTGAAAATTCTAATTAAAAAAATAATGAACAATATGCAAAATTACGACAAACAGTAAAAAAATAAAAAAAATTATGTTTCAAAATTAATATTATAATCTATGAAATTCAAATATTAATCAAAACTAAAAACAATAACAAATTAATTAAGGAAAAAAATTAATGAGAGAGAGGGGCTGATTTTAGGATTATCAATTTCCTAATTCTCTAATTATTTCCCTTGAAATTTTTTACTTTGTTTTATTGTTTATTTTACAGTTGCAATGCAGTGTTTTGGCTTTAATATGAAATATCTTTGATACCCCTATGATATCAGCAAAACATCAGTAAATTTTTAACGTTTTTAATGAAATGGTGGTAAATTAATAACGGCACAAACGTTTGGTGGTAAAATACATTTTTCGGCAAACCATGTTATTAACATAATATGTCAGAATAACTTTAATGGTAAAATTATAATATCCCTAACAATAATAGGTTCAAAAGTAATATGAGTTTTAAAACAGTTGTAAGTGTTTAATAAATTTTATTGATAAGTTATTGTAGAATTTAGATGTTCAAAATGAAAATAATATTAAATAAAAATTATTTAAATATTTATAAATACACATATAAATTATTTTTTATTGCGTATATAAAAAATTAAAAATTAAAAATTATATTATAAATTTATATTTTTATCTTTTTATTTCAATATGATTTACAATAATAATAGTCTCGTGAAATTTAATGATTTTAATTCTTAACTGAATAAGGATAATTTTATATTTTTATAATATATGTGAAGACATATATAAAATTGTATTAAGTAAAAATTGATTCTCAAAATCATATTTTAAAAAATTATTCTTTATCCACTTTTCGAAATCTTTTGTGGGATTAGGGTGCTTTTGTCAAAAACTATTATTTACACCCACGCTGATATTGATTTGAAAGGAAATTAGCACGTCCTCATGGTCAAATTCTTAGTGGGAATCATCAAATTTATAATATTTTATAAACGAAATCCTTTTTTATACCTTCCAACAATGGATAAATCTTAGTATTAAGGAAGATAAAGGTGGCGCTTGTTTTTTGACTTAGTGTCTTAATTGACTTAATTTTAATCAGTTATGTCATTAAGTTTATTTGTTTTTTTAGCTATTCAAAAAAAATATATATATATGTCATTCAGATTCAGACATTCATCACTATTCAGAATTCAGATTAACTCATGTCTATTTAGATTTCAGATAAAAAAAACGAAC
This sequence comes from Atalantia buxifolia, assembly GCA_030444775.1. NCBI lineage: Eukaryota > Viridiplantae > Streptophyta > Magnoliopsida > Sapindales > Rutaceae > Atalantia > Atalantia buxifolia. The sequence continues at coordinate 21,455,381 of CM059838.1, forward strand.
GCCACCAAATATTATAAGATTTTTTTGGCAATATTTTTTTAATTTTTTCTAAGGGTATGGTGTATAAAAAAAAAGATAAAATTCATAATAAGGGCAAACTAGGGATTAGATGGGTATGATGAGAGATAAAAATTATTTGAAAATTTTTAGTGAGGTTAGCTAGTAAGTGGGGAATGGTAAGTGAAAAATACATAGTCAAATATCACCACTCTTTTAATAAATTTTCATAAAAAATGAATTAATTATGTCACATCACCATTCACTATATAAAAATATGATACATCATATAAAATAAAATTTTGAGATAGCGGTGGATTTAGATATATCAAGTGTTAAACGTTGAATATAATTTTCCAAAAAAATTCAAAACAAAAATGCGTGTAAATCCAAAATGAATCGACAATAATGCATGGTTGTCGTCCATTGACTAATTATTATTACAAGCGAGCAAAGCTTTGGATTCTAGCAAAATAAGAATCTGAAATCAACCCCCATACTATTATACTATGAGTTCTGCTATTTACCCCGGGTCAAACCCCGAGTCAAACCCCGAAAGTAATTGAAGCGACGCCGTTTCCTCTTTCTTTTTTTTTTGTTTTTGTTCTCCCTAAAACGATGCCGTTTGGTTTAATTAGCATCAGCCCCAATTGCTCTCTCTTCATCTTCCTTTCAGAACCGATCCGAAGCACTGCAAAACCCTTTTATCTTGAGATTCTTCACTACTTTGACTCTTCTTGAATAATTCCAAAAGGGGAAAAAAAAAAAAAAAGAAGGTTCATGTCAAATTAGAGAGCAACTTTTTTTATACATTCTTTTTGTGAAGCGAGGTTCCAAGTTATGGAAAGATTTAGATCCATATACATTTATACACATACATGAATTATTACCAGCAATGTGTCATTGGATTTTCACGTGCACACATGCATGTTCTTCTTTGCAAAATGAAAAGCAGTTCATTTCTCTCAGCAAAAGCACTTCTTAGTTCGTTCTCATATGCTTAGATTACAAGCTTAATTACTCTTAAATTATACCAAAAGGAAAGAAAGGAGAACTTGTTTCTAAATTTTACATTAAGTCTTGTTTCTAGCAGGCGTGATGGCTGTTGGTGGTGGTGGGTGCCGATGGTTGGGTATGCGTGATAAGAAAACGAAGGGGAGAAACAGAGAAATAGAAGAAGAAATTTTGAGAAGAAAGAAAGCAATATATATGTGAGACGAAGAGAAAGAGAAGCAATTTTTTGTTGTTGATTTTGCTTTTGAAACGAAGGGAACAAAATGAGAAATGTAAATCCTGTGAGAAAAGAGAAAAGAAAGCAATTTGTTGAGGCGAAGAGAAAGCGAAGAGAAAGAGAGCGTCCATTGTTGATTTTGCCTTAAAACGACGTCGTTTTAGGGAGAATGAAAGGGGCAAAAAAAGGATTGAAACGGCGTCGTTTATTGTTTTCGGGGTTTGACCTAGGATTTGACTCGGGGTAAGTAGCATTTTCCTTATACTATTTTAGTCTAATTCAAGAGTCCGAAATTCAAGGCTTATCCGGGTGATCGAAGAAAGAAGCAATTTGCTCGAGCATAACCCTAGCATTTTCAGAATTCGGATTGAACAAATGGAACACATGCGATTCTCCTTTAGCCTCAACAATCTCCACGCGGCCTTTCCACCCACTCTCTTTCAGCTTCTCGTAATAAAGCCATCCCCTGGCAGCCAGCTTATCCTTCTCCGCAACGAACACCAGCACCCTGGCGCACCCCATGCTCGCCAGGCTCGAACCCTCCACGCACGGGTTAATCCACGGATCATCGCACCCGTTGGTTTCACTGCGATAACCCATCCGCCAAATCCCATCGAAAAACGCTCTGTCCTTCGCGTCAGTCGTCTCATTGCCAACAGGCGTGCTCCCCCAAAAGTACGGATGCACCAAAACAATCCCAGCGACGTTAAACCCGTCGAGAATTTCACGACCGTTTCTGATACCCATGTGGTGGGCTATGTTAGCGCCGGCACTGTCCCCTGCGAAAAACACCCGCTGAAAGTCAGCGTGGCGGTTAAGCCAATCTTCGGGGCCGTTCCCGTTAACATGGGAGGCAACCCATTTGATTGCAGCCCAAGAGTCATGGTGAGCGCAAGGGACGGGATTCTCCGGGGCTCTCCGGTAATCAACCGAGACGGCGACGACGTTACACGCGGAGACTAAGGCGTTGAGGTAGTTGTGGTAAAAAGGGGAGAAGGCAGTCTCGATGCAGAAGCCTCCGCCGTGGATGTAAATAAGAAGGGGGAGTTTGTAATTGTTATTGTTATTCGTGCCTTTCGGGAGGTAAAGCCGAGCGGATAGAGCGTTGTTGTTGTTGTTGTTATTTTGAGGAGAATACACAACGTCTTTAGAATCAACGTTCGTTTGGGGATCAAATGACGGGGGAACGGTATCATTGCCCACGAACCTCTCTACTCTGCCGTCTTTGTATACTCTTATCAAAGGAGAGAAGTCATAGGCAATTTCTGATGATGGCTTGGTAGAATCCATTGAAGCAGACAGAAACAGAGTGCAGAAAGGAATTTGTAAAATCATAAAACAGAAGTGTCGCTTTAAATAGAGGGGACGACCAATATGCCCACACAGATTTTGCGAGCTGAGTCGATATTTTTACTATTTATGAGGAGGGTAAAATTAGTAGTTCTTAAATGAGAACATAAAATTAATTAAATTTTTACACTACTATATATATAAGATTTTTGGAGAATTAAGTGTAAGTGAATTCAACGCAGGATCCAAAATCAAATGGAGAAAGACATACATACGTTGGGACTGGTCTGATGGGTCCCATGATCCACGTCTTTTTGTGTTTAAAATAAATGTGCAAACGTGAAAATGGTGGGTCTACTTCCCAAATGACACGTGGCGTCAGTATACTGCCGTCTGCAGACTTTTCTGCCGGCTTTGCAAGCCCAGCAAGTCTTGGACTCTTTAGTAATAGCCAAAAAAATAAAAATTATTTAAATGTTTATAAATATACATATAAAATATTTTTTATTGTGTATATATAATAATTAAAAATTATAATAAATAATTTTATATTTTTATCTTGTCATTTCAATATGATTTGCAATAATAATATCTCTTTAAATTTAATAATTTTATTTTCTAACTGAATAAGGATAACTTTAAATTTTTATAATATATGTGAGAATAGATACGAAATTGTATTAAGTAAAAATTAATTTTTAAAATTATATTTTGAAAAATTATTCTTTCTCAACTTTTCAAAATCTGTTGTGGGACTGAAATACTTTTGCCATAGTGATTTTGCGAAAAAAAAAAATAAACACAAAAATTAACTTTTAATTTTTTTAAAATCATTTTTGAATTTTTTTAAAGTAATCGCAAATGGATCGTTAATTTTGTGATGCCCATTACAGGACTCATCCAACCTGCTAAGTGAAAGAATTCTATATTGTTGGGTGTAGCGGAAAAGTCTTGGGGCGTTTCTATCATGCGACTTCTTTTTCATTTACCGCCTAACATTTGTAGCCTTCAATCAATCATTGATAATTTACATATACATTTGGCAATTTTGCCAAGATGGTGCACCATAAAAAGATAAGAAATCGTCTAAGCACCCAAGGCATTTTTGCGAAGATGGTGCACCAGATTTACACAAATTTCCTCTAGTAAGGTAAAATTGGTTTTGTAGACGCACCATTATAAGTAAGTTATGATTTTCTCATAACTTTCTCACTCTTTTAGTCTTAATAAGGGTCTTAACAAGGGTCCGCCTAAGTTACATCAAATGTAATTTACGGCTTGCCTGTAAAATTTCATATGGCCCCCTATATTTTATGTTATTTATACTTTATTTATAAATATTACAAAAATTTTATATTGTAAAATTTTGTTTAACCCCTTACACTCAATTTTATTTTATTAAAAACGTAGAGTACGAATTTACCCCCGTAACTCAAACTAACCTCCATTTAATTAAAAAATATAATTATTATTTTATTATAATCATAAATATAATTATATTTTTAAATAGATTATTATTATTATTATTAACAAGAATAAAAAATATTATAATTAATTAATCTATTAACAATAATTAATAATAATTTTTTATTAAATTGTTAATAATAATAATAATTAATTTTCGAATAATAATAACAATAATAATAATTAAAATAAAAAATAATAATTATGATACAAAATAATTAAGGATTTTATAGCAATTGATTTACAATTTAACTCATTTTGATTTTGCTTCTAAAACAAAATAAACACATAAATGGTAATACAACTCATTCTAATTACGATTTCTTCAGTTCAAGTAAATGAATTATAATATTATTTTGTTTATTAATTTATTTTCTCAAATATTTATTTTTAATTTAATTTTTTTAACAACCAATATATTTTCTTCGAGTAAAAATTGATCTCCATCTTATTATATCGTAAAATTTTACAAAACGTGATTATTTTCAAAAGCTAAAAAAATCTACATTCTCTCTCTCTCTCTCTCTCTCTCTCTCTTTCTTTAGAAAATGTTTCAGAGACAAATAAATTAATAAACAAAATAATATTATAATTCATTTACTTGAACTGAATAGATCGTAATTAGAATGAGTTGTATTACCATTTATATGTTTATTTTATTTTAGAAGCAAAATCAGAATGAGTTAAATTGTAAATCAATTGCTATAAAATCCTTAATTATTTTTTATCATAATTATTATTTTGTATTTTAATTTTTATTATTGTCATTATTATTCAAAAATTAATTATTATTATTAATTATAGTTAATTATTATTAACAATTTTAAAAATATATTATTAATTATTGTTAATAGATTAATTAATTATAATATTTTTTATTCTTATTATTAATAATAACAATAATAATCTATTTAAAAATATAATTATATTTATGATAATAATAAAATAATAATTATAATTATAATTCATTTAATAATTATTATATTTTTTTAATTAAATTGAGATTAGTTTGAGTTACGGGGTAAATTCGTACTCTAGGTTTTTAATAAAATAAAATTGAGTGTAAGGGGTTAAACAAAATTTTATAATATAAAAATTTTATAATATTTATAAATAAAGATAAATAACATAAAGTATAGGAGGCCAGATAAAATTTTCCAGGCAGGCCGTAAGTTAAGTTACATTAGACGTAACTTAGGCGGACCCTCTTAATAATTGTATTCGCCTCTTCAAATTTTTTTTATTATTTAATTTCTAAAAAAATATCTAGAAGAAAAAGTAAGAAAAACTTTAGAAAATAATGAATATTTTATGGGTCTAATATAATTTTATCATATGTATAAACTTTAGGTGCAATAATTAGTTTGGAAATCTTTAAAAACAATTTTTATAGCAAGATAAAATTTATTTTTCCACTATTTTACATCCTAATTTTGTTGGTATGTATATTACAAGAATATTATTATGGTCCAGATTATTATTTCCTAAATTTAGATTATTTTAATGATAATAAAAGAAATTTATATTGTGCAAGTAAAATAAAATTAAAGAGAAAAAAAAAATATAAATAAAGTTAATTTTATTTATATTTATTCTTAAATTTATTGTAACATAATAGAGATTTTATAAAATTAACGAAAAGTGTCAATATTCGAACTCAAGAAAAAAAAAAAGAAAAAAGCTCCAATTACTTATTCTCTTTGCGCGTGCATGAGCTTTGACCGCCAATCTTCAAATCAGAAATTTGACTAAAGAAAAAAGAGAAAATTTCGGCAGCTCTTGCTTATACTTTTCGTTTCATCAAATCAAGCTACCGTCTCTGCGACGAGAAAAACCGTGTGAATGCACCCCAAAAAAAAAAAAAAAAGAAAGAGGGAGAGAGAGAGAGAGAAAAAAACAAAAGTCAAAGACTTTTGTGCTTTAATTAACAGTAGTGACAACAACTGCGGACAACAACCTCTTCGTTTATAACTGAGGCATCCATCGCATTTATGGGCTAACAAGTAAGCATGCGAGGTTTCTTCCGCTAACAGCCCATTTGACAAGAATCAATAATTTCGGGCCCTACTTCTTAAAGAACGTGGGCACAAAAATGAAAAATCTAGCAGCCAACGACTTTTCGGTTGATATAAGTATATAACAATACAAATGAAGTAATCGATTAATAATAAATGAATACATTATTAGTCATAAGTTCTTATGAGATTGTAGGTATTGTAGGAGAGGACTCAAAGGGTTATTTAGTTGGGAGACAAAAAGTTAAGTTGACGAACATCTACATAATTATAATTATTTCACAATACTCACCTTTAAATATTCATCCTATTAATAATATGCTTTGTTAAAATATTTGCTAATAAAATCCTGTGAATAAAAGACTAGTGATAAAAAAAATAGCACATCGTTTATTTATATCTTAAAGAGGTGCTAACTGACTCATTAAAACCTTACTAAACAAAATCCAATGCTCCCCCTTGAAATGACATGAGTGCTTCAATGACCAATCATGTTTTGTAACTAATATTACTTTGGTGAAGCAATCTGCATGATTGATACTATCCTTTTGAATCTTGTATTCATAAAAAAAATGAAATAAGCTTTTTGTTTCATATTATTTCCATGTCTTCAATTTTATATGGAACAATTACAAGAATAAAAAATTGCAAATATGCAATTTGGCGTAAGATGTTTTGCAACAAAGTGCGGTACTTCAAGACCAAAAATAATATTTTGTTATAGAGGAAGAAAATTTTGTGCCAAAAATTCTTTTTCATGTTAAGAATTTTCTTTATATATATGGGAAGGGATGTTTGAAATATTGAAACAATATTCATATAATCCAATGGTGGATGACTTAGCCTCATTAAATACTACTTTTACTTTTCTGTGTCTACCATTGGATTGTATGTAATCAATGGCTCAAATTGTGTCAAAAATTTAAGTTAAAAAATTATATATATACTGCAATCATTAATACTTAAAATGATGATCCATTATAATGTTGATAACTTTAGTCATAGCATGTCTACCACTAATCCCACAATTAGCAAATAAACATTTGCTTCAAGGAATGTAAATATATTACTAGTAAGATAAGAACAATTAGTTATATTAAAAACTTAAGATTTTGTTCATAAATAATGAGAAACAGTGACTTCAATAAAGGTATTGACAATCTCAATTTGCTACTACAAGAGCAAAAATGAGCAATAAAATATTTACACATGTTCACTTGTTCTCTTTATATATATATTCTTGGTGATTGCGAATTTCTTGCTTCACTTGTTGACCAAATGAAATTTCTTATTGGCATATCCAGCTCTTTGAGGATACTTTGGGCTGGAAGAGTTCAGAAAGAATTAGCGAGGATGCTTGCTTTCTTTCATATATGTATAAACTAGAAAATCACATGAACTTTTGTTCAATCTTTTGGTGGTTGCTTATTTTCTTTAATTGCTCCAAGGACAAATTATCCAGTTGGATATTCAATTTTTATTCCTTCAAAGAGATAAAATAAATTATCATTTTAATTCAATTCTTGAACTTTTCATATATGAAGTTAATGTCCCTTCAAATTATTTCAAAGAATAAGATCCATTTTTCATGAATTATCTAATTTTTTCCTCCTTCAGGGACATAATATATGATGAAGAAAATTTATAATTTTATAAAATTTTCTAGTTCTCTATGGACAAGATGCTGAATAGAATATCACAATTTTTATATAATTCTTTAGGAACATATACTTAAAGAAAATTTTCATTACATATAGTGATAGCAATTGAATATTATAATAAGAAGTATCAAATAATAACAATATCAATGAACTGAGCATTAGATAAATATTGCAATAATAAATGAAGTAACGAACAAATTCATAGATCCATAAATATGATTTTAGACAAAATCTAAATAGCGCAATTTATACGTTTATGATTAAGGTCAAAAGAGAGAAGTTTATCATACTACCTTTTTAGTTAGAGACTCGTACTGATAACATGCTAAATTATTTATCAATAAGAAATATCATATGGTAAAAAAAATAGAGAAAACAAATAAAAGACACAATAGTTTATAGAAGAATTTTAATAAATCTCAAATATATAAAAACAAGAGATGACCCATTCTTTTATAGTCACACAACCATACAAATGAAGTAAATAATTAATAAAGAGATACATAATTAGTCATAAGTTCTTATGAGATAGAGAGTATTGAAGAATATGAAGAGTTGTTTGATTGGATGATAAAAGGTTGCTTTGATGAATATTTACATAATTATAATTATTTCATAATAGATCTTAATTTGTATCTAATTATATATTTCACTCGTTTATTGGATAATAAATTTTATAATTAATAAAATTATTAAATACCAATTAATTGATAAATACTACATCAATTATGATATAAATTGAAATTCGAATATTAAGATTTCTAGTATTATTCATCACTCTAGGTTAATTGTCTTGAAACATTGACGCATTCACTCGATGGAGAGAAAGAAAACTTACATGACTTTATGGCAATAATATTGACAGGTTTCTTCCTCTAACAGCCCATTTGACAAAACTCAATAATTTCGGGCCCTACTTCTTGAAGAATGCGGGCACAAAAGCAGCCAACTTTTTCGGTTGATATAACAACAAATGAGGTAAATGATTATTAAGTGAATATACCATTAGTCATATCTTTTTTTTTTTTTTATTAAAAGGGGCTCGTCAAAATGAGCTAAATAGGAACAAGGCGGGGATGACATACCCTAAATATATCTTGAGAAATAATAGAATAAATACCCACAAGCGGGGTAGAGAATAAATGTAAACCATAAGGAGTTAAGTAAGCCATATTCGCCATGAAATTTGCAGCTGAATTCGCTTCACGATATATATGAGAGATAAAAATATGCCAATTTCTGCTTAATAAATCGCGAACTGTCACCACTAAAGCATAGAAGACATTAGACACAGCCACCTGCTTAGATATCATCTGAGTAACACGGAGGCTGTCTACTTCCACCAAAAGATGTCTTATGCCAACATTCCAGGCAAGGGATAAGCCTTGATACAGACCCCAAAGCTCAGCCATAAGCACTGAGCTTTCCCCAATATACATACTAAAACCTGAGATCCATTTGCCAAAGGAATCGCGAATAACACCACCCGCTCCAGCTTCCCCTGTGTTTTTACAAGAGCCATCCGTGTTCAACTTACACCATCGCCATGGAGGAGGCAACCACCCAATAAAAATCTCCTTATGCCTTGGTTGCTGACTAAGCTGAGAGTTATTAATTCTATGAATCTCACTAGCTCTAACCATAATATCCGAATATATTGTCTTGCTATCTACCAAATTCCCAGCCACAATAAAATGATTCCGCCAATACCACAACCTCCAAATAGCTACTCCAGAGAGACAATCCCAAGGAAGAACAGAATCAATTCTCCACTTGTTCTGCAAGTTGGCATCAACCCATGCACGTAAGTTAGAATGGAAGAAAGAAAGATGGTGACAGGCTGGAACAAGTCGAAGCCATATTCTCCTAATGCAGCTACAATCTCTCACAGCATGAAGAATGTCCTCAGCCGAACCCCCACACCTAACACAAACATCAGACACTGGCATATTACGCCTATAGAGCTCACTGTGGGTCTTCAATTTGCCATGCAAAATCTGCCATATAAAGAGCCGTATAGATTGAGGCCCTTTCCAAGACCATGGCAAGTTCCAAGATTTATCTGGAGTGTCCAAGTTATGATGGCATAGAGACTCATATGCGGAGCGAACAGTAAATAAACCTCTTGGATTAAAACACCAATAAATTTTATCATGACCAAGATGGGGAGCAGGAGGCATGACCGAAGCAATTTGCATGAGGATAAAAGGGGGCAGCAGGTGTTCAAAGCTCGACCAATTCCAGCCACCATGTTCATTAGTAAACTCACCGACAGTTGCATTGAGAGAGTTATGAGGGATCGGTTGAAGAGCTAAGCTGTTTAAAGGTTCATGTTTTGTCACCCAGCAGTCCAGCCAGAACCGAACTCTAGCACCATTACCCACGGACTAGCGAGCTCCATGCATGGTTGCATTTCACGTTTTCCTCATAGCCGACCAGATGCGCGATCCTTGTTTGTTAGGAAGGGAAAGCGGTAAGTTGCATGGGTCCAATCCATATTTAGAACAAAGAACCCTCACCCACAACTTATCCGAGTTAGAGACAATTCCCCAAGTAATCTTCATTAACAAAGCATGATTCATCACCTCTAAATTTTTAAACCCCAAACCCCCACATGTTTTTGGCAAGCAGATTTTATCCCAACCCACGATGCACATCTTGTGGCTCTTCGACTTAATAGGTGTTATAAAAGATGAAGAGTTGTTTTGATTAGGAGATAAAAAGTTATTTTAATGAACATCTACATCATTATAATTATTTCATATTATTCCTCTTTGGATATTCATCCTACCAAGAATATACCTCGTTAAAATATTTACTAATAAAATTCTATGAATAAAAGACTGGTAAAGAAAAATAGTACATCATTCATTTATATCTTAAAGAAGTGCTAACTGCCTCATTAAAACCTTACTAAAAAAATCCAATGGGACAAAAATCTAGTGAAGGAAAATTAATACAGTGCATATAGTCCTTCATATGATTAGCTCCCCTTGATAAATATGCCCCATTTTGAAATGAATGCTTCAATGATCAATCATATTTTGTAACTAATACTACTTTGGTGAAGCAATCTGCAGATTGATACTATCCTTTTGAAACTTGTATTCATAAAAAAATTTAGATAAGCTTTTTGTTTCATGTTTTTTTCATGTCTTCAATTTTATATGGAGCAATTACAAGAATGAAAAATTGCAAATATGCAATTTAGCGTAAGAAATTTTGCAATATAATGCGGTACTTCAAGACCAAAAATAATATTTTCCTATAGAGGAAGAAAATTTTTTGCCAAAAATTCTTTTTCATGTTAAAGATTTTCTTTATATATGTGGGAAGGGATATTTGAAATATTGAAACAATATTCGTATAATCTAATGGTGGATGACTTAGCCTCATTAAATACTATTTTTATTTTCTGTGTCTACCATTAGATTGTATGTGATCAATGACTCAAATTGTGTCAAAAATTTAAGTTAAAAAATTATATATACTGCAATCATTAATACTTAAAATGGTGATCCATTATAATGTTGATAACTTTAGTCATGGCATGTTTAGCACTAATCCCACAATTATCAAATAGACATTTGCTTTGATGAATATTTGCATAATCATAATTATTTCATAACAGATCTTAATTTCTATCTAATTATATATTTTGCTAGTTTATTGGATGATGAATTTCATAACTAGTAAAATTATTAAATACTAATAATTGATAAATATCACATCAATTATGATGCAAGTTGGAATCCGAATATTAAGATGCCTAGCATTATTCATCACTCTAGGTTAATAGTCTTGAAACAATGACACATTCACTCAATCTAGAGAAAGAAAACTTGCATGATTTTATGGCAATAATATTGATTCATTCATGGGATTAATTAAGGAAGCACAAAGAATAGTCTTTGCCATGCGGCCATGCCCATGGTGGTTCAGTTTCCTATCCGTGAGGGCATCACTTTCCAGCAAATCCAATAATTTGGTGCACCCTTTTTGCCGATAATATTTGGACATTTTAGTTTCGTCATCCAAGTTAGCATGAAAATGACATATTTTCATCTAATTGTTTAGCACAATAAACTAATTACAAGTTTCCCATTTTGATGACCTTTCGCACTCCATTAGTCCTTTCTTCTTCCACCGAACGAGGATAATAATTGATGTTCGATTATTTTTATTTGCGTCTAAATCTCTAGACCTTTCTAGTAATGTCCACTGCCAATCAACTTTCACAAACGACATTGAAAAAAAAATCGCTTTCTTATTTTCAATCCTGAATATTAATTAATGCAAAGTTGATAGATTGGGATTATGGTAAATAATATAATCCAAAGTCTTCATGTAAACCTATGATATTATATTTGCTAGTTAACAATTTTAGTATTATATTTAACACCAACTTGAACACCATTAATAAAACTGACAAATTCGGCTCTGAGTTTGTGTGGCATTAAGGTTGTACAAATGCATGGTCACAACAGCTGCCCCAAAAATTGTGATGCACAAATTATTACAACATAAAAAATTCATATGAAGATGATTTCATACAGTTGACCCAGTTGTTTTGGATAAGTTGCACCTTTATACCAACTACCAAAATATTAAAGAAACCCAAAAAAAATTGGAACCAAAAGTATTTATTTTCTTTCAATAACTCAGTGACCATTCTTCCTTTGTTTTGAAATTTGAAGGATCTGATTTGCAGTCTCAGTTTGTTTGGCGTTATCCCGACAAATTTCAAATCATGCAAACGTTGGCTTGCGTATTTTTTGGGTGATGGAGTTTGACAATTTTAGCAAATTTTTAAGTACTGAAATGTCGTTGTTCACATTGGTAAAATATTTTTCTTTGGGGCAGTTATGAAAATAGACAAAAATTGGGGGGCTAGTTCGAAATCTAGCCAACTTTCTATTTTCCTTTCTTTTATCCCCCTGGGAAAAAAAATGTTGCGGGCAAAAATTCTCACGAAAGAGCGAATTCTTTTACTTTTCATTTTTTTCCCTTTTTCTCTCAAAACAAAAAATTGATAATTCATTTCTTTCATAATCTTTTTATTTCCCTCTTAGTCAAATTTCAATGTCATTAGAGTAATTTATCTAATAAATATCAATAGGAAGAACAAGAGTGAAAAAAAAAAAGGAAAGAAAAAAACATTGATGCTTCATTTTTGTAGTGAGCACTTAATGTGTGTTTAAATAATAACACGTAAATTTTAAGTTTGTGCTAAATGATATTATCGCATTCACTGAGAACTTACCAGTGCATTTAACATTATACGTTGGAGCGAACAATTTAGGGCATTGTAGTAAAAATTTTAGAACAAGATTATTTAATAATATTTTTTTTTCTAAGATTGGAATTTTTTTTTTATGTTGTAAAAGAATGAGAAATAATAAACGGGCTAAAATTTTATACATATAGCTTTCAAAGTTATTTCCTTAAATTTTCTTAATTTGTATAAAATTTCAATTCTCATTCATCTGAATTTTGGAGCCAAAAGCCCAAAATAGAGAGTTCTGGAAAGTATAATAGACGTCCTGGTGGTCTCACAAACGTCCAGAGCTTTAATGTGTCTCTTCATTCATAACCATAATTAGCCAATCATCATTCGTCAAACATTTTTAATTTACATCGCATTTATTGTTTTCCATTTGTCAAAAATAGGAACACTCTGTTCGCATTGTCAAATTATTGTCGCATTGGTCTAAATTCCTTCTATTTTCGTAAAAGAATAATAATTTAGTGATACTTTTGTTCAGGTTATGGTTCGGGATAGAATTACGTGGCCATTTTTTTATTAATTCGCATTTTAATACTATTAATCAGACATTAATCGCGTTACGTATGTTATTAATTATTACTTAATATATTATATTAATATTTACACAACTAGTATCTATTTTATTTTTTATGATAATTAAAAGGAATTTTAATATTTTTTTAATGAGAAATTTTATTTAAAGATTTTTTTTTTTGTAAAAAAGAAAAACTGTGATAGAATGTGAATGGATGGTGGTTTAGAAATTTCTGATATCATTCATTAATATCTATATAAAATTTGAGAGCAATAATATCAGCTCACACCAAACCAAATCCCATTACATCAAAAGTTTCCTCGTGACTTGTGATTGTGAGCCTTATCCGCAGCTAAACCGCATGTCCGTCATTTCACCCAGAACTCAGGCCCATTTACGTAATTTCACTCCGATTAGCAAGATAAAATGGTAAAAATAGGGAAATGGGTTGATAAGAATTTTCTTCTTTCTCTCTACCCACCAGATTTTCTTTATCGCTTTCACGAAATTTTTTATCCTGAACGCATGGAATTAAAATTGATTAATAATGGAATTAGGGAAAGGAATTGGGTGGAAAATGTCAACTGTGTCCTTAATTGTAATTTTGGTAAACATTAGGGGACCTAAAAGTCATTACGGAAAACACAAAAATATCTTTACCAGTTACTTCACTTCAACTCATCACCACTTTCCTTTTCTTCCTCTCAAAGGTTTTTGGATATAACGCAGAGGAAAAAAATAAAAAGAAAGCAATAAAGAGAAGGAACAAAAACAAACCGTGTCCCGGTGTTCGTACAGTTCTAGAGGGTGAGAGAGTGAGACTTGAACGTCTCAGTTTCATAATCACGACTTCACGAGCTTCTTTCTTCGTTCTAACAGTCCCTCAACCAGAAAAAAAAAAAAAATCCAAAGAGAAAACTCAGTTGGACAGGTGAACTTTTCACGGGCAAAGTCCCATCATCAGTCTCCTTTATCAACCCACCACAATCCAACCGCCCATCCTTTGCCACGTCACCACCGCCACCGTCTCCCCGATCGCGATCATGCTCTTCTTTGTTCCCATCATATGATAATGTGACTGTTTTGCGTATTTCAATTTATTTTTTCTTTTTTTGGTTGCTTGTTTTGATTTACATATATATACGCACACATACATAGAGCGCAATGGATCGAGCCGCGATGACGGTGGGTCCCGGCATGGACTTGCCGATCATGCACGATAGCGATCGGTATGAGCTCGTTCGGGATATTGGGTCGGGGAATTTTGGGGTGGCCAGGTTGATGAGAGATAAAAAAACTGAGGAGCTTGTTGCTGTTAAGTATATCGAGCGAGGTGAAAAGGTTAGTGTTTTTAATTTTTTTTATCATTTTTTATAGTTTTATTTTGATGGGTATTTGAGATTTTTAGTGGGTTTTTATTTTGGCTGGTAGTTATTTTGGTTTTTGTTGGTGTGTGTGTATGTGAATATTGAGTTTACTTTGCTTGGTTTTGGACTAATTTACTTGGTTTTCGATGGTTTAGTTGGTGCTGATTTGCGGGCCAATGTGATTTGAATTGGTGATGCTGTTTTTGCATAGTTGAGTGGTTTATCTGTTCACTTAGTGCTGAATTTCATTACTGTTTGTTGAGTTTTTGATATCAGATTAATAAGCTCCGTGAAGTTCAGAACTTGCTATCTGATTGATGGATCCCACTACTTAAGTGTGTTTGTGCTGTTATGTTTTGTAACATGATCCTTAGTGGCAAATGGATACTTTAGTTCTTGAATATTCTGGGTTTTCGTAATTTCTATAATCGATGTGGTTATTCATCTGATCTATTTGTTATTATTATCATGATTATTTTTCGTTTGTGGCAGATTGATGAAAATGTGCAAAGAGAAATTATCAACCACAGGTCATTAAGGCATCCCAACATAGTCAGATTCAAGGAGGTCATCTTAACTCCAACCCATCTGGCTATTGTGATGGAATATGCTTCCGGAGGAGAGCTCTTTGAGCGGATATGCAATGCAGGGCGGTTCAGCGAGGACGAGGTTCATATCCAAATTAATGTTCTTTTTGGTAATGCTGCAAGAGCTTATATTTAATATATCTTTGGTCATGCTGCAGGCACGCTTTTTCTTCCAACAACTTATTTCTGGAGTGAGCTACTGCCATTCAATGGTATGCAATTTTCCTCATGTTTAACACCATTTTGCCACTTTCTTACTTGGATGACATATCTAGGTGACTTATTTCTTACTTGGATGACATAACTAGGCAACTTAATTGAGTAGGTTATATTTTATTCTTTATGCAGCAAGTATGCCATCGTGACTTGAAATTGGAGAATACATTACTGGATGGGAGTCCAGCTCCTCGTCTGAAGATTTGTGATTTTGGATACTCCAAGGTACCAAATGCCCATCTTGATTTGCTTGTCATCAGTTTTTGGATCTGTTCCTTCTCTCTTCTTCTAATTTAGTGGAGTATTTTAATTATCTGCTCCTCATGTATGGTGATGTTAGTATAATGGAGAAACTGTTTCACCAATCATCATGCTTCTTCTAGTATCCCATTTCTATTACTTGGCTGATTATTGACATTTATTATTAAAATCATTTTAATCTGGTTCTTGCAGTCTTCAGTACTACATTCACAGCCAAAATCAACTGTTGGTACTCCTGCATATATTGCCCCTGAAGTGTTGCTGAAGAAAGAATATGATGGCAAGGTAATGTGTGTATATGTTATTTGATTGAATCTGCATATGTAAACTTCTGTTGAGTTTTAATATCGTCTAAATAATAATTAATTCATTAGTTGATTTTTTGCTTAGTGTTTGTGATAATATTTTTTTTATGAATTTACACCGTGTTTTTGTTTTTCATATTTTCGTTTGGTCGTGTATAAATACATGCTTTCTTTATTGTCGACTTATGAACATGGAGCAAATTGATAATTAGTATTGACGAAGAAAGACTAAAGAGAATTGCTTAATGAATGCTTTTTTTTTTTTTTTTACTATGTGATATCATTATGCAACCTATAATTTTGGCTTGGCAAGTTTGATTAATAACCATACAACATATATTAATGCTTTATCAGCAAAACAAGATTTTTACTCACAACCTGCATACATATACAATACATATATACGTATATAATATTGTATTATGCTGATATTCTGCCTATTAAATGTTTATCCAGATTGCAGATGTATGGTCTTGTGGCGTGACTTTATATGTTATGTTGGTGGGAGCATATCCCTTTGAGGATCCTGAAGAGCCAAAGAACTTCCGCAAGACAATACATGTAATTTATTGCACATTTTCATGAATGAATGATAGTTACATTCGAATACTTGGGTAACAGTTACATTAAAATACTTGGATAACATAATCTATTTGATTTTCAGCGAATTCTAAGTGTTCAGTACTCAATTCCGGATTATGTTCATATATCTCCTGAGTGCCGGCATCTGATCTCTAGGATTTTCGTAGCTGACCCTGCAAAGGTTAGTATGCATTTTCATGGTACTGGAGTCTATATGCATACAAAATTGCAACTATTGGTTGCTTCTTAATGGTAAATTTTGGATTATCCCCTCGTAAATTAACTATGTTTAGTTTAAATCAACCCCTTACTTTTGAAAACCTCAAGTTATCCTCATTTTTGTTCAAAAGATAAGGGAAAAATGGGGATGGGTTGATGAATTTTTTTTTGTTTTCTTTAAAAAATGGAGGGTAAATTGAGGTTTTTAAAAGTAAGGGTGTGAGAAGATGGTCAATTCATGAGGGAGGTAATTCAAAATTAACCCGGCTACTTATGTCCACCTAGATTTCATCTTTTGTTTTGTTCTCTATTTACCCATCTACTTCTTTCATCCGCCTTCTCTCATTGTTCCATAGAGTGAAATGCATGACTGGAGACGGGGCTGCTCTGTGTCTTGTTAACAACATATCAATTTGTTTTGTCATAAATAATACTTGTTGATCTCCTCGTAAGATATACACATCAAAGTTCTGATTTGAGCTTTCATTTTAATCGTGCAGAGGATATCCATACCCGAGATCAGAAACCACGAATGGTTTTTGAAGAACCTTCCAGCAGATCTCATGGTGGATAACACGACGAACAATCAGTTTGAAGAACCAGATCAGCCTATGCAAAGCATTGATGAAATCATGCAGATAATTGCTGAAGCCACTATACCTGCTGCTGGTACCCCTAGCCTCAACCAGTGTTTGAATGGTAGTCTTGACATTGATGATGAAATGGACGAAGACATAGAAACTGATCCTGATCTCGACATTGATAGCAGCGGGGAGATTGTATATGCTATGTGACTGTCTTAAAGCTTGTTGAACCCGGGGAGTTCAACGGTCCATTTGTTTACGGGATTTGGCTATTTAGGTGTGAAGAATTAAAGAAACTTTTAACTCTCTGTTTGCAGTTGGAGGATTATACATGTGTTCTGTGTCGTGCCACTTCTTTTAAGTTGCATATATAATATACGTACTGTAATTACTCTTCTGTTATACGGTGATGTAATAAAACTTGGTAGTGTTAAGTGTTTGATCCTTTTCTGTAACTATTCTCTTTAATAACTTTCTTCTGTTAGATTAGATGGCCTTTTGTGGAAAATCTGTGTTACCGAAGTGGAGCGTGAAAGTAGCGGAAAAATCAGTATTATTTTATTGTTATTTATTTATAATTATTTTTGCTAATAAGCTATTTGGGTGGCGTAGTTAGCACGCTAGTCTCACACACTAGAGGTTCCCGGATCGAACCGGGGTCAGACAATTTTAGTTATCATTTTAAAATATCAGTTTAATTGAAAGCCGAAAAATAAAAAGTACGGGGATTGAACCCGACGTGAATCGAACACGCAACCTTCTGATCTGGAGTCAGACGCGCTACCATTGCGCCACGGATCCGCTTTGTTGTCAGTACATCGACTACAATTAATAAATCCATACATTAATATGAGAATCTGATTCCACTGTCGATGTCATTGATGAACTTAAAAAGGTTTTGTCCTAAATGAAAGAATATTTCATATTATCACTATTAAATAATGTTATCAAAGTCACTAGAGTACAAAATTATTGTCAAAGAATTTCATATTAATACCATTATATGATGTCATCTAGCCCACTAGAGTACAAAATTATTGTCAAAGTCTACTACCTTGATTAAAGCTTGAAGCAACATTTGATCTCAGGACCACATATTATCCAAGTCTGTGCGGAAAGGAAACCGGCACAGATGCATTTGGTACCAATCTGGATTTCCCTTTTGATCTTCTTCCTTAGTGTCACTGCAAGTGAATTTGAATCTATATTGCAGCAGCAGCGGCAGCCTCTTCCCACTAAGCATTTTGTCTTGGTTCATGGCTCTTGCCATGGAGCCTGGTCATGGTACAAGCTCGTGGCAATGATAAAATCATCAGGGCATAATGTTACTGCCTTTGATTTAGCTGCTTCAGGGGTTGAGCCCCAACAAGTTAACAATTTGAGGTCAATATCAGATTTCTTTAAGCCATTGATTGACTTCATGGCAGCTCTGCCTCTGGATAAAAAGGTGATCCTCGTGGGTCACAGCTACGGTGGCTTGGCTGTTTCTCAATCCATGGAAAGGTTTCCAAACAAGATTTCGGTGGCTGTTTTTGTCACTGCCCTCATGCCTGGTCCTGACCTCAACATCTCAACTCTCAATCAAGAGGTAACCACCACTCACCAGTCACTAGTCACTCAATACTTTCTATCAAATTAAGCATGCATGCGAATGTCTGAAAATGATGGGTTCTGGCTTTTAATCTATATTCACTTTTCCTCTCCTTTTTTTTTTTGGGTATTTATTAAATACTTTAACTGCGGCATTTTTAAAATTAAGCTGAAGCATGATATTAGATTGTGCTGTTGGTTTGTGTTTAGTCATTAATTAACGCGATCATAAAACTTTGAACGACACTTTATCAAACACAAGAGCTGATTTTTCTGCAACTGATTATTTCTTTTCTTCAGCAGCTTTAATAAAAAAAAAAATTACGTCATAAGCTGCAAGAACATTAAACTGATATGAGTTTATTTTCTTTAACTAAAGTCATTCAGCAGACAAGGCCCTTTGCTGGATTGCAAATATGCATATGATGATGGTCCTGACAGCCCTCCGACCACTTTCATTTTTGGACCTTTGTACTTGAAATCAAAAGTATACCAGCTTAGTCCAATGGAGGTAAGAAATTCATCACTCATTCTATATGCAGTGTCTTGAGAAATTATTTATACGAATGTTCGCAGTTTATAAAATACATATTCAAATTTTGGACTCTTACCGATGCAACGCCGTTCTTTTGTGAAGAGCCAATAAGTTCAAGTTTGTATATGAAACTGCTATTGGTACTTCAACCTTGGTCATTTTGATGATGTGGCGAAATTTTTCACAGGATTGGGCTCTGGCAACCATGTTGATGAGGCCATTGGGATTGTTTAGCGAAGAAGACATGTCGAAGGAGCTAAAGCTAACTTGGGAAAGATATGGGACTGTTAGAAGAGTTTATATAATCTCTGAAAAAGATTTGGTGACAGAGAAGGATCTTGCATGGTGGATGATCAAGAGAAATCCTCCTCATCAAGTGGAAGAAATCAAAGATTCTGATCATATGGTCATGATGTCTAAACCGTTAGAACTTTGGGCCCATCTCCGGAGTATTGCTGCAAATTATTCTTGACTCACTAGCCTTTCAAGATAACCAATGTCCAGTACTGTGCTGTATATTGTTTAGCCCAAATAAGTGTTATTATTATGACACTTAGGCGATGTTTATTTTTTACTCTAAAGTTTAAATTTAATTTTTTTTCATACATTTATTTATTTTATATTATTTATTTTTTTAACTTATCATTTATTATCAAACAATTTTATCTAAATAAAAAAAATAAAAAAAATCTACTTTTATTTGAAGTCTGAAGTCTAAATAGAAAATTTTAATTTCAAATCTAAAAAATACCCTTAACAATTCATGTGTTTCCAATATTATGTATAAACCTTATATTTTTGTATTATTCTTGAAGTTATTTTTTTAATTGCTTTAAATTTTTATTCATATAATAACATTAACTAAACTGAAATATTGAACAAATCAAATTATGTCAATTGTGATAATCAAAAATAAAATAACAGTGTTGACTTTTATAATAAAATTTGATGTTATAATCACATCTGTCATTAAAAAGTTAAATTAAGATCAACAATGATAGTATTTTTTTTTAATGTTAACCAAACTAATCAACCTATAAAAATTATAAATTGTGAAGAATAAATATATGCACCACTTAAAATAATATTTATATCATATTACTAGCTTTTAAGTTTTCTTTTTTAGATGTTGAAAATTAAAAAAGGAAAATTATCATTCGTATAACAAATATACAACACTTTGAGGGTGATCACTTAAATCGACAAAAAAAGAGTTATTTGAAAGTTAATAGAATCATAGTGAAGTTGACGATTTTTTTATCAAGATTCTTAAATTCTTTTATTATCACTCAGATGTTAAATTATCAAAAAAAACTAAAACATATTATCCTATTTAAATGGCAAGTAACAGTTTGGTGGATGCCAGATATATTTTATCAACTTAGAGTGGACAATTAATACACCTTCAAAGTTTAGATGTTTTAACAACGAATAATAATTTTCTAATAAAAAAATAAACATGTCATTCAGATATTTTCAAAATAAATTCAAAAAACAAATGAAAAAAAAAAAAATAAACGCAATCTAAAATTTCACTAACTTTTCTCCAAGCTAATTATGAGATGAACTAAAAAAGTGTCAAAAAAAAAAAATAAGGCTAAAAATTATTTGCTGGAATTGGGGAACTCGGGACACAAGAATTAGTTTTATTTTTCTAAAATTAAAATTCTTACAAAATGAAAAAGCCAAAATATACTATAATGACTGAATTATGTAAAGAACTCGATTACAAAACCATTTTACTAGATTATTTGCCCACAAAATTTACCTCATTTGAGGTGGACCAGGTGGGAACAGGGGCCCCGTTGAGAGAATAATTGGGGGACAACTAATTCTAACTCAATTACTTCATGTACTTTTATTATTCCGTGCCTACCATTTCAACAAGTAATTGAAGAATCTGTATCAAAGCTGTAGAGTCGCAGTCAAGGGCTTAAGAGGACCGTGACCACCATGATGGTTACGTTTCGTATAACTTTATGATTCTCAACAACATATGACCACCATGATCATGAAAGCCATACTTTCATCTCAAAAAAAAAAAAAAATATTACATATGAAAGGTAAATTAATGATAAAAAGATCATACCCAAAGAGTTAAAACTATAGGATATAATCTGTTTTAATTATAAAACCAGTAAATTTGATAAGTAAATACAGCATTTAGTGATCGTGATTTTTTACATAATATTTCTTAAATCTTGTAAAGTGACGTCTTGTTTTACAGATTCAGATTCGCTCTTGATTTGAAAAAAAAATTATGTGTTGATTGATGGTTAATAAATAAAAAAGTTTGATATCCGCAGCTATTATTAAGGCCAGTTTGGTGATGTTGCAGTTTTTAAAATAATTAATGTTAAATGTGTTGTATAAATAATCCGTTGTGAAGAGAATTAATAAACATTTGGTAAAATTTATTTTAAAAAATATTGTGAGTTTTAAAGGCAGATTCATGTGTTTGGTAAATCTTACTATTAAATTGTTGTGAAAATATAAATGAATATATTGGATATAATATTGAATAAAATTTATTTATACAGGTATAAATATGTATATAAAATATTTTTAATATGTATATATAGTAATTGATAACTAAAATAAATATTTTATATTATTAGTTTTATTATTCCGTGCCTACCATTTCAACAAGTCATTGAAGAATCTGTATCAAAGCTGTAGAGTCGCATTCAAGAGCTTAAGAGGACCGTGGCCACCATGATGGTTACGTTTCGTATAACTTTATGATTCTCAACAACATATGACCACCATGAAAGCTATACTTTCATCTCAAAAAAAAAAAAAAACAACATATTACGTTTGAAAGGTAAATTAATGATAAAAAGATCATACCCAAAGAGTTAAAACTGTAGGACATAATCTGTTTTAATTATAAAACTAGTAAATTTGATAACTAAATACAACATTTAGTGATCGTGTTTTTTTACATAGTATTTCTTAAATCTTGTAAAGTGACGTCTTATTTTACAGATTCAGATTCGCTCTTGATTTGAAAAAAAAAATTTATATGTTGATTGATGGTTAATAAATAAAAAGAGTTTGATATCCCTAGACTATTACTAAGGCCAGTTTGGTAATATTGCAGTTTTTAAAATAATTAATGTTAAATGTGTTGTACAAATAATCCGTTGTGAAGAGAATTAATAAACATTTGGTAAAATTTATTTTAAAAAATGTTGTGAGTTTTAAAGGCAGTTTCATGCGTTTGATAAATCTTACTATTAAATTGTTGTGAAAATATAAATGAATATATTAGATATAATATTGAATAAAATTTATTTACACAGGTATAAATATGAATATAAAATATTTTTAATATGTATATATAGTAATTGATAACTAAAATAAATATTTTATATTATTAGTTTTATTGTCTTTTTTTTGTTATCTCAATATAATTGGTGATAATAATAATAATATCTTTGAAGATAATGCTTTTATTTCCTAATTAACAATGATAATTTTAGATTTTTATAATAGATATAATGATATATATGGAATTGTATTAAATATAAAATTGATTTTGAAAATTATATTTTGAAAAGATATTTCTTTCTTATTTTCTAAAATTTACTATAGGATAGAGTGATTTAACCAAAGTGATTACTAAAATTTTTTTGTCAAATATTAAAATTAATTTCTAAAATTTTAAAATTATTTTTAAATCTTCAAAAAATAATTCCAAATGAGTCTTAAAAGACACATGGAATAAGATATTTGAAAAATCGAGAGAGTTGAGATTATGAAAGGATCATATAATCCATTTTTGAATGGGTACAATAGTTAGTTTAAAGATTTGTATATAGCGAATGCCCTTGATTATATATGCTCAAGTTAGATAAAACTCCGTTTGAGACTATAGTCTTAAAGCGACAATTATTATAAAATAAAAGCACTAATAGTCAAGTGAAAGTAGATATAATCGAGTGATTTCTAAATAATTTTATTTAACTCTAGAACTTGAAATATCTTACCAAACAGTTACTAGATAATACATGACGGATTTAAACTGCTGAAATAGAATTGCCACAAAAATATCTGGCCAAACACTTTGTTGATGAGACACCTTGCACCCCATTGTCAATCGCATGGAGCCAGGAAGATCACCTAAAGTCGGAATATTCATATTACGAACGATAACGAAATCGATAGAGACATACGCTAGACATACCTTATTCCCAATTTTATCGTGACAAGAGATTCATAATTTTTATATAAAATAATTTTTATATGTATATGTGATAATTGATAACTAAAATAATTATTTTCTATTATTAATTTTTTATTTTGTTATCTCAATATAATTAGTAATAATAAAATTTCTTTAAAACTAATCATTTTTATTTCTTAATTAATAATGATAGTTTTAGATTTTTATAATATATGCAATGATATGGGTCCGCCTACCTTACAACAGTGGTAAGGTGCAACGGATTTTTGTCTTTTTTGATGTTAAAATTCATTTAGCCCCTTACTTTTCTTTTTATTTACAGTTATTTTTAATTTTATGTATTTTGGTTGGTGACTTTTTAAAATGTAATTTTTTTATTTAATATAATTTAATTTTTTATTTACATTTATTTATAAGTTTATGTGTTTTAGCTAGTGATCTTCTAAAATGTAATTCTATTTTATTTAATATTACTTAGCTTTTTAAAAGAATAAATATAATAATAAGCCTATGACTAAATAATATTAAAAATTATTTTAAATAAAATAAATAATATTTAAGCCTATGATTACATGATATAAAATAAAATAAAATAAATAATATTAAGAAATATTAATTTTTAGACTCATTATTAATTATTTTGTTCTATTTAACATTGTTAAGTTTTATGAAAGAATAAATATAATAATAAGTGTATGATTATATAATGTTAAATAAAATAATATAAAATAATAATTATTTTTAATAATATAAATAATATTAAAAATTTATCCTTTAAAATAAAATAAATAATATTGATTAAAAGTGATTTTTTTAAGACTCAATGCTGATTATTTTATTATATTTAATATATTTAGTTTTTTCAAAGAATAAATATAATATTAAGCCTATGACTAAATAATATAAAATAAAACAAAAATGAAAAATATTAAAAATATTAAAAATAATATTTATTTTTTAAGACTCATACTGATTATTTTATTTTATTTAAGACTATTTAATTTTTTGAAAGAATAAATATAGTAATAAGCCTATGATTAAATAATATTAAATAAACTGAAAATAAATAATATTTATTTTTAAAAAATAAGTAACGTTAAAAATTTATTCTTTTAAATAAAATAAATAATATTAAAAATAAAATTTATTTATAGACTCACTATTAAATAAATAATATAAATTTGAAACAATCCGGACTTATGTGCTAAAAATTTTAACTTGTTAACTTTTTTGAGTTTTTAATAAATATCAGGGAGTGTAATATTAATATTCAAATAGACAAATCTCCCCCGTTGAAATCATCTTTTCAGTAAATCCAATGGCTACGGACTGAATTCACAAAAAAACAAAATTGGTGGTACCTTACAACTGTTGTAAGGTAGGTGAGTCTCAATGATATATATGGAATTATATTAAATATAAAATTAATTTTAAAAGGCCACTTCTTACTTACTTTTTAAAATCTCATTTAAGATGGGGTAATTTTGCCTAAAATATTTTAAAAAATTTTTTTTAATCAAACAGTAAAATTAATTTTTAATTTTTCAAAATCACTGTTGAATCTTTTAAAAGTATTTCTAAATGACCCTAAAAGACATATGGAACAAAAACTTTAGGAGCTCGAGAGAGTTGAGATCATGAAAGATCATACTCCATTATTAAATGGGTACAACAGTTAGTTTAACGACATGTATATGACCAATGCCCTTAGTTATATATGCTCAAGTTAGATAAGGCTCCGTTTGAAATTATAATTTTGAAGCAACAATTGTTATAAAATGAAAGCACTAACTCTCAAGTGGATATATATGTTTAAAGATCATGATTTTTACAGTTAACTAATTAACAGTACTGACATGGTGAGACTTAACCGAGTGGTTTTTAGACAATTTTATTTAACTTGTAACTACAAAATCTTACCAAACACTTCTAGATAATGCGAGATGGCTGTCAAACCTAATCAAACTTTACCAAACACTTCTAGATAATGCGAGATGGCTGTCAAAATTTTTTTTCAAACTTAAACTGCTGAATTAGAATCCTAAACACACCCTTAAACTGCTGAATTAGAATCGCTACAAAAATTACTGTCCAAACAGTTTGTTGATGAGACAACTCGCAACCCATTGTCACTTGTGTGAAGCCAAGATCGCCTAAAGTCTGAGGATTCACATTACGAACGATAATTAAATTGATAGAGCAAGAATGTTTATAAATTTGTGATTACGAACGAAAGAAAGCAAGAATGTATCTGCGGACTCAGAAAGATAAGTCCCTTGTAATAGACAATAATTATCAACTCAAAAGCTTAAATTATTTGGCAAATACATTGTTAGTGTAGCAATAATAGAGCAAGAAGGTTTATTTGCAAACGTACATTATAACTAATCGCCAATTGGATAAGCGTAAAAACTATTTTCCCCCATATTTTGAGAGCAATAGTTATTAAAAAGAGAGAGCGAGAGAGAAGGTTAGTATCGTTTAATTCAACCAATCCATGCACAGCAGATTCTTTCAATTTTCAATTATTTTGTTTGTTCACCAACAAAAGGAAAAGTGGAAAACAATAACATCTCTCATCTAAATTGGTTGGTTGGAATGCACCACAAGGGATTTTGGATTTAGATTTGGAGGTTGAAAAGAAACTTAAAGTCTAAAACATTATAATTAATGACTCCCATGGGAATCAATAGAATCAAATATAAGGCTTGCCACTACACAATACAATTAATGTTTAATGCCCCTTATTAAACAAGAGTCACTTTGTGTATCAACATAAAATATTATCTTACGAAAACAAAATTTGATTGGCATTTGATATAAAAAAATGATCACTAATTTAAATAACGTGTATGACGTGCGTGTGGATATAAATATAAAACTATATATGTATAATAATTTTTTAACTAAAAATTTCTGATTATATTAAAGTAAGGAATAAGATAAAAAATAATAACATACAAAACCTATAATGTAATGAAAATTTGTATTTTTATCTTTATTTTATTTCTGACTTTAGAATAATAAGATATCCATAATTGAATATGACAAAACTTATAGTGTATTATTTTTTTTAATTTTTTATCTTTTATTTTATTTCTGATTTTAATATGACCAAATATCTTTAATTGAAAACATACTATATGCATATACATAAATTATTCAGTCGATGATTATGTATATTATTATACCATATGTGATACTAATTTTTTTTAGTCGAGGATTTTTTTATAAAAAAATTTTTTTTTTAAAAGAACAAAATTCAAAATCCTAAATTAGATGAGCATTTCAATCGGACATCAGTATTGTGACAAAATAAAATATTAACGTGAAGGAATTATCATAATCCTATTTGTGTAAATGTGAATGTCTTTCGTTTCTTGGGTCGTGGCGTATAGTTTTTCATTTATTCCATTTTGGTCATTATCCTCAAGAAGCGGATGTGAAGAAGTAATTGAACAATTAATAAAAAGGCCCACAGAAGTTCACCTGTAACTTCTTCATCTTATCCACCGAGTAATGGAGGATGGTGCCATCAGCAATCGTTTCCCGTTACTGTAAGTTAAATAATAATGAATAATTCGACCAGCGCGGGGGACGGTGAGGGATGGCCTACCCACCATGCATACACTGACAAGCAAGCTCGAGCCAATTAGATTGAATGCTTTCAACTTCATGCCAATAACTTTTGCTTTATTTACTGGAGTTGTGGGAATTGTTTGGTTCCACTTTTCAGTGTTTTTTTTTCCTTTTTTCCTGCTGCAAAACTTTTGGATCCAAATCAATGTGAAGTTGACTTGAAACCAGAAAGTCAAAAATACAGCAGTAGAGTTGATTAGCGGGTCACCTATCGAGATCTTTTTAATTTATAATTTCAATACTACCTGCAATGGATTACAAAATTTTACTATGTATTACGTGTCTAACTGTTCATCATATAATAAACACTGCTAACTAACGAATCATCTTCTTGGCAGAGACATCGGCCAATTAAAAGAGGGGTCTTATTCGTTCGGCTACTCGTTTGTTCAAAGATTTCGGAGCACCGAGGATATTTCAAGCCGAAGGCAAAATATCAGTGCATATTTTTTGTCCTACCTGCAGCTAATGAATGATACTCGAGCGGACATGAAAGCGTTTTTTGTTTTTATTTTTTTTACTGTTGTTCATTTATTTATTATTATCTTTTTGGGACGCAAGTTCATTTTTCCCGATAAGAAGTCACCATCACCAGTGTGGGCTTAGCAACGTACAGTTAGATAACAATACATTGATTCACTTCCCTGCAACACTGTACATCCTTCTTCTCCTTCCTCATCTCACTAGCCTTAAATTTAGCAACAAGATAGAAAATTTGATAACCAAAAAGTCTTTTGCAAGAAATTTAATTAACTGAATCTACAAAATATCCACATTTGATTAATTAGCATAGAAAGCTGCTCTCTCTCTCCCTCACTCTTCTAAAGATTTGGCTCTACGTTCATAAGTGAAGACCCCATCTTCCCCTAAAGCAAACAAAACAAACGCAAATAAAATAAAACCATGCTACAAGAAACGAAGACAATATTTATAACCCAAAATCAAGGAATAATGCCAACAAGGGGAGCTGGAGCAGAAACAAAAGAAGTTGTTGAGATATTTTCAGGTGACTCGTTTCGATGAATCACTGCGCCAACCGCTTCTGCTACAACCAACACAAACTCGATTGCCAATTTCACCATCTCTATGCACATCTCCAATCTCTGAATCATCATCATGGCCGCCTGATACGAATGCAAAAATCCAACTTATTATTATGTTTCTCACGATCTTCTTCTTCTTCTTCTTCTTCTTCTTCTTTCTTCTTCTTCCTCTAATCTCCGCGTCACCAAGTTATAAAGACTACTGCGAGCGAGAACAAGTAAGCTTTAAATTGCCCTTTCGAAATACCCAAAAGCCAATAACCTGTTGCACAAGGAATTAAGGTAAGTATAAGTTCATTATCAAGATGATTTGAGAAGAAACACACAAAGCAGCAGAATATAAGTACATGTTTATCCATCGGTTGAGCATGAGACATCAGGCTTCAAGTTGAAGACATGGAATGAGCAGTGACAGCGACACATTTTTTAAATAATATTAGTAAGAATTTTAATAAGAATAATATAATTAACTGTTGCTGTTTCTTCGATTTGATCATTGTTGTAAGGAAAATTCAGGGAGAGTATAATAATGAAAAATGGGGTCAATGGTGTCTATAAAGAACGAAACATTCGAGGAAATGGTGGGGGTCTCACTTCTGCTAATGGTGAAACTGCATACATCCATGTATAAATAGAGTAAGGATAGTGCTTAATTAAATCATTGTCACTTTGAAACTTACCATTATTCTATTCAACACATACAGAAATTAAAAAAAAAAAAAAAAGTGACATCAAACTGACGTGCCATGAAGTATCAGGCAATACTTGAAACACTTGTGACAAGTGTAACGTATTAATTCCTGATGTGCCAATAGACTCCATTAATTCACTTAAAATATAAATCTATTTCCCCAGCTCCCTGCTTCAGTGGTTCATTTGAACTTGCAATTAAAAAGATCACATATATTCACTACCTTTTGATAAAATACACAAGCCATGTCACCTCACGAGTTTAAACACATCAACTCCTTTTTCTTTCTTTTTTTTTTCTTTTTCCCCTTTTTTTTCCCATAAAACAAAATGCCTTTTTAAATTGTCCTTTTTTTTCCTCATAAAACAAAATGCCTTTTTGAATTGTTACCTACACCAACTAATAATCGAGTCCCTACAAATTATGACCTAAATAAAAATCATATCCTGAGATATTAATTACCATTTTCTTGTCTCTCAAATTGTTTGTATTGAAATTGTATTTTTGAAAAATGACGTCGACATTGTCGTGAACCCTTTTTTGAATATTTAAGTGAAACACAATTAGATCACTATAATGAAAGAAATTATCCGAAAATGTGTTTGATATGACTATTTTTAAAAATAAAATTTTTTTGCGATTATTTCGCCAAGTTATAGAGATGTCATTGTCTTTTCTTCTTATTGTTATTTTAAAATTATCATACAGCTCATGGAAATCAACAAATATAACGACACTAATAAACTTGCCAGGATGATGAGATCGAAGAGAGACTTAGTACCCATAAACTTCATGCTTTCATCTAAAAGGCATAAATTAATTAGGCTATTCTCTTAAAGAATTCTTGAGAAATGGCTAAAATTAAACATATATAGATATAATAATAAAATAGGATGCAAATTAATGTAGGGGGATTAGGGCAACTATTGTTGAGAAAATGGTTAATATATAGAAATAAAATTGTTCAATCGCGTCAATTGTTTGATAGAATGTCACTAAAATTTAATAAATTATTGTAGTTGATGGCTTTTTAATCAAAGTCGGCAAGGTGAGAAGATAAGATCATGGAATCAAAGCTTCACATATTCCGCTTCGCTGTCGAGCAAAAGTGACCTCAACATTCAGAACAAATTTAATGAAACTAACGATTTCTTATTAGACCAAAGCACTGAAAAGTTACCCCAAAGAGTCTAGGGAAGTATTTTGAGGTAATTTTTTTTTTATGATATTTAAAAAAAAAGTAGACGGTTAAAAAGATAAATTTGAGTTTATTAATTAGTGAAAATGAATTAAGAAGCAACGTTAAGAGCGATGATATTTGACTCTTCGATTTATCTCATTAATCTTTACTTTTTAATTAATTTAATTTAATATAAAAATAATTGTACTTAATTCCCTTTATTTATTTCATCAATTCCCTACTTTTTAATTAATCCAACTTATTTCTAAAATTACCCTAATAAAATCCCTTTTTTAAAAAATCTATTTTAAATCCACAAATGCCTATCCACTTATGTTTCTTACAAACTTAATAAAAATCTCAAACCTCTCTAAAAAACTCTATGTGCAGCTTGAAAGTTTTGTTTTATTTTAAGTTAAAATGATTATGGATTTACCATGTTACAAAACACAAAGAAAACAAAAATATTGTTTTATTTTTTTACTTTTGGAAAACTTGTCCTGTTCATCGGTTCTATTTTTCACTTTAATTTCATATCAGCTAAAACGCAGCGTGGGAACAAAACTTCTTCTATATGAAGTTTGTTGACTGTAAAATTGAACCAAAAATAAGAATTGGAAACTGAATTGGTACTTCTTTTTGTGAAATTCTTTTGGGGTTGTTTTTCCTTTCACAAATAGCCTTTCCATTTCTGTCAAAATTGTTTTGTTGCTAATTTAGTGAAAGATTTGGCCTATCACAAAAAAAGAAAAAAAAAAGAAAAAAGAGAGAAGATTTGTAAGTCAAATAGACGTCATAAACAATGACCGGACTATGGCACTTTCAATTGTTGCAATCGTTGGCAATGTCATGCTAGCTGGAAAAAAATGTGAAAAATAATTTTTAAATTTTTTTACATTAAAGGTATTTTAGGAAGGTACTTAAGGTTTTTAGAATTATTTTTATTTTTTAAACAAGTATATTTCAGATAAAGGATACGGTTAATTGAAAAAATAGGATTATCGAGAGAAATTGAGAAAGCCAAATATTACAGCTCTAATTTCTTTTCAGAATATTATGTATGGCATAAGAGTGGTAATATTGGCACCCCACAAGTTTGTCCCTATTCAAATTTACAATGATAGACAAAAAAAAAAAAATTATTCAAACAAATTATCTCCATACCTGTGATTCTATGAAATCAAAACTCAACTTGACAATTTATTATTTATTTTGACGATATTTGGTTGACATTCCTCATTTACCAATTATTAAGCGACAATTTATTTCGTTAAATCTTGATAAAATTTTATTCTTTTGTTATTATAATTTAAAGATTAAACCTCAAAATATCAATAACCAATGTTAGGTTGTTGTTATAAGAAATTCTAAAGGTAATATCATGGCAACAACAGTGAAAAGTACAAGTTTTGATGGAGACGTTGATTATTTGAAAGCTGAAGTCATCAGATGTAATGGTGGGATCAGAGCTCCAAAGCCGTTGAGATGGAGAAGAAAACGTGAAACTGACGTTGATTATTTGGAATCAAACTATGTGGGTTTAGTGGATATGTTGCGAAAAGGGGTTTGATGAGGACTTTTAAAGGGTGCCAATAGTTTTCTTATTGTTAATTAAGCCCTATAGAAGCCCAAGATCAAAGCCTAATGAAATTACACATAGTTAAGCTCTAACTCAGTATGACAAAGAGTAGAGCTTTTAACACCCGCAGAAAATCCTTATAATACCCGTTTGAATTTTATTTTTTAAAATATCTCCATTTTTAATTTATAAAATGTATCCATATATAAAAAAAAAAAGTAACAGTCTTTCCACAAAATTTTACCTAAGAATTTTACTTAAAATAAGTACCTCTTTTAAGTTTTTATTATATAGTTGTGTTTCAATAAGGGATTCTATATATTAGTTAAAGTGTGGGATCTTAATTTAGGCCATTAGATTCAAATCCATTAGTCTATTGCCTTTTCATTTTAAAATCTGCACATTGTAGGGTGTTGGGTGATCATGTGTAGATCTTAATTAAGAGTTATTGGATTCAAATCTAATGGCTCCAATTGGAATCCCTACTTCAAATAAAGTGTTATTTCCCTTATTAAAATCTAAATATTTATGGAGGGTTAATCGAGTCTTTAAAAATATTCTTAATTTTATACTGATTAATATTTATTAAATTGAAAATAAAATATCAAATTAGATTTATCAAAGTTAAATATTAAAATAAAATGGTGTTCTTTCTCCACGTGGAACCCAACACAATCACTCTCTTCCATTTTTACTTTAGTTTTCACATGCTCTCCCTCCATTTCTCCTCTCATTTTCAATCACTACTTTTTGTTTGTCAATTTCTTTCTCCAAATTCATACAAGTAATTAACTCACAACCTGCAGAAATTCTATCCACAGCCTGTCCATTAACAAGCAAGAAAGCTGAAACAAGAAGATTAAGCTAGTGGTTAAATCTTGCTCAAAAGTTTATAAGTTGGATTTCTCAAAAGAAGCAAAATTTCTTCGTTCTGTCTGAAAAGCATAAAAGATTTTAGTATATTGTTATGCTTTTGTACTATTAATGCTATTTATTTATTTTCATGGTTGTTTTGATTTGCTTCCCTGTTATCGGAGTATGTTGCCAAAGTGGTTGTCGGCCACCAAAGGTCATTGATGAGGAAGATTTGAAGAAACCAATATAGTTGGTTAAGTATTCCAATTTGCATAGGATGAAATCACAAAATAATTATAAATGCGTGACAGCATACAAAATCTTTTATGCTTTCGGACATATTTACATTTCGTGAGACGAATTCGAAGAGAATAAAGAAATTTGTGTAAGTTGGTATATGTTATATGTTGTTGGAAATAAAAATCAAAGGAAAACGATAGATAATATATAAGAGAGAAAGATTTGAGTATTTGATTTTAATAAATCTCAATCATATATCCATTTTTTATCTAGAGATATTTACTTAAATGAACTGTAAATCTTCACCATATATATAAATATGCATGGACATTTGTATTTTTTAAAATATAGATTTAAGATTTCACACTGTTCTAAAAAATTTTTTACAACGTAGTAAACTGTTGAAAAATTATTTTACAATGTTGTGATAATATTTGACGACAATGTGAAATTTCAAATCTGTATTTTAAAAGATACAGATATCTGCAAAGAGATCCCTTAAGTTATTTGAAGCAAGTTATATACATATACGTGTGTGTGTGTGTTTGTAGACATGCTATTAAGTCATATATATACTTTAATAAAGTTAGTGTTCAATTCACTATAAATCAATATGGTTTAATAGAGATAGTGTTCAATTTATTATTAAGCCATATGATTTAATAGAACATGTGTTTAATAGTAAATTTACATTGACTCTATTAAATCATATGACTTAATAACACATTTGCATGAAAAAAGAAAGAAAGAAAGAGGGCACTTGTATGAGAAAAGGACTTTATAACAACAAAAAGAAAATCGGCTGAAGAGGGACATTCCCTCTCTTATCTAAGTAATGTAGGATATTGGTATTTTGACTCTATCTTAATAGTTTGGTTGTTTGTTACCGTTGTAGTTGTTATGGTGTCGACGCTTAATGTTTTTTTTCTTTTTCAGTGTCCTCAAATGATATTGCTACAATGTTTGGATTGGGAGGGCATGCGTACTTTGGAGTCAAAGGCTGGCTCTAAAAGTAGTGTATTGATATTTTGATGGCCTTAGAGCGGGTTCTGCGAGCAGGCTATTTGGCGAATCACCTTATTTTAATAACTCTGCATAGTCTTTTTTCTTTCTATTTTTTTTTTTTTGTAGGTTCTTTTGTTTTGATAATTTTTCATGTTTATGTTATGTCATTGGT
The DNA here is from genome assembly GCA_030444775.1 of Atalantia buxifolia. Taxonomy (NCBI): domain Eukaryota; kingdom Viridiplantae; phylum Streptophyta; class Magnoliopsida; order Sapindales; family Rutaceae; genus Atalantia; species Atalantia buxifolia. Next base: position 21,489,679 of record CM059838.1, read on the forward strand.
TACTGTGTTATATTGTTGGTGGCAGTGTTGTATTGGTGATAGTGTGAGTTGATGCAAACACTACAGTGAATCCTTCTTCTAAGTGGAAGGTGGCTTTCACCTGCTATAATTTCGGTAGATAGGATAGTTCTGCAAAATTCCTATAGTTCTTCATGATACTTTAATATGTGGAGCCTTTTATTTTTCTTTTAATTTTATATCATAATCTCGTTTATTGTTGTATTTGTGGTTAGACATTATCCTAACTTAAGCTTGAGTCTTAGGCATTATCCTAATTTATAATTTTATTTTCACACCTTATACTGATTGTAATTTCTTCAACTAGTCATAGTTTGTGACAATTCTATGTATTACATAAAAAAATTTGGAAGTATTATAAAAGATAAAAACATGTGAATATTTAACTTTTGAAGTCCAATTGGCCATGGAAAACAGATTGACGATTCAACTTATAGATTTTTGCTAAAATACAAGTGAAATAAAATTCAATTCAATTTAAAATTGAATAATAAAAAAGGAAAAATGTGTTTTATTTTTTATTACCTTTTCATTAAAATTTACCAACAAAATAGATTCTTTGTTTTAATATTAAATACTGAAAAGTTTAATGTGAAAATTATGTATGTCCAAACAAAAAATATTTTATGTCTTTCCATTTGTAATATCGAATCCTCTTCCCTTTCTCATTTTGTATCTTTCTTCTTCTATCCCATCCTTCGAACCAAACATCACCTTATCTTTTCGCACGACAGTTATTTAGCAGTTATGATGAGTGTGGATTGCCTGATAATGTAAAAAGCCTATGGCTTTCTGAACAAACATAGTTGAAGTGAGTTGCGAATTTTTTGCTTGCCTCTTAAATCACTTATATTTCTGGACCTTCTCCCTTCATTTTTTCCTATATGGTGGGCTAATTTCCAGTCTCGAAAAGGGAAAAAAAAGAAAGATTGTTGGCTTGTTTTGTGAAATAAAGATCATATTGAATGATTAAATAATCATATAAAGTGAATTTATGTATAGTCGGAGCTAAATTCTAATTATAATGTGATGACATCAGATTAAAGCCAGCAGGATTTGGGCCCTTTTTCACCAATTGTATCGAAAAAAGGATTTGTGATTGGCTCAATAGTTCAGAAAGTAGCATCTACTGCATTAGTGGCAACATAACATGCATATGCAGCAGCTGCTGCCACCGCCGCTTCTGATGAGGAGATGTCTCTCAATGGATGCTTAATATCCATATCCTTTCCTTGGGATAGGGGTGGCAATTAAATTCGGATCCGGTTCAGATCTGGAAAAATTTAGATTCGTTTTTTTAATATGTGGATCCGGATATAGAAATTTGGGATCCGCACGAATCCGTATCAGAATCTGAATGTAAGTGCATCGGAAAAATTGGATATCCGGATTCGGATAAATTTTGTTTTAAATTAAAAATGTATTAAAAATAAAATTAAAAATAAATTATTTTTTTTGTGGATTTATGATGTTGTTGTATATTATTCATGTTGAATTATTAATTGTTGGATTATAATTGAATTTTATTCGATATTATTAGGTAAATTATTGAGTTTTATTTTAAATTAAAAATTAAATTAAAACTATATATTACAAATTAAATAAAAAATTAAAAAATAAATTTTATTTGTGAATTTATGATGTTGTTGTATCTTATTCATGTTGAATTATTAATTGTTAAATTATGATTGAATTTTATTTGATATTATTAGGTAAATAATTTAATTTTTAAATTATGTATGAAATTATTGAATTTTAATTTTTGTGGATTTGGGTATCCAAAATATATGCTTGCATCCATTGTGGATATTACTTACGTTCGGATCCGCATCTTTTTTTGCGGATCCAGATGCAGATCCGGATATAGATATATAAATTCGGATCCAGATTTTGCTAAACCTACCTTGTGAAAACATTGCTTATGATCTTCTGTTTAAGGTAGGCTTGCAATTCACTTTTAATAGTCAATGATGTAGGTAGTAACATCACAATATTCTTTCTATTATTTCATATATTATCACAAGCACATTATGTTGCATCTGTTCTGTATAAAAGCTATCAATTCATTTTTTGGTTATCCACGTCTCTTATTATTATGTTTAAATTACTAGGCTTGGAGAAAATTATTACACCACAGTGTAAAATATGGTGCAATGAGTGAAAAGAAAGCATAATCTGATAACCATCGGAAGGTGTGTCTTATGTTATAGTGTAATGTAACGATTGAAAAAATTAAAATTTTTCTTCAACATAGCGTACAATAAGATTTGGCTAAAGTGGTAATGAGTAAAAAGTGTCTTCCACTGCAGTGTAGAGTAATATATTATTTTCCACTGCAGTGTACAAGAAAGAATATAAGAGAGTATTTGTTACTAATGGATCTTATTGCTTAGCTAAAGTTATGTACTAGGTAGACACATCTATATTTGATAAGAGCACTAACACTCGCTTTGCTTTTTCCTTTTGGATAATAATAGAAATAGTTATTTGTGCAAAATTCTGCTTTGGCGTTTTTGAGATTTAACTTTCCCGATTCATTTCTAATGGATTATGTAAGGTGATGAATTGCCTTTTCGTGCATACATTAAAGAATAATAATAATTTTCATCTTGATTGTCAAATTCGTGGAAGCCCTCGTGTGAAATTGTAACCTGTTTTTTTTTTTTTTAATCCGTCACTGGAAATTACAAAATAACCATCTCCTGCCAGGAAAAAAGATAAAAGAGATTACCTCGTGTTCTAAATTAAATTTAGAGATTTTTATTAGGGAATAACCCAATTTGTTTGGCTTTCTATAATGGACGCAAGAGATGAAGGGGTTGATTTCCCGTCACACCAACATTAGAGTGGGAATAACTTACTTGGAGTGAGACAACCTAAAAAACAAAAAATTGGTAAATTATCTCTGGTGTCGAGTCCAGTACCTTTGGGCTTTATGTTGATATTTATGTTGTACATCATTTTAATCAGTGATGACAATGGGGCGGGTTCGGGGTGGGGATTGTAATCCCTAAACCCAAACTTGATTTAGAACTAATTCCCGAATCCATCCCGTAGCTGAAATTTTTTTAATTAGGGATAGTTCGGTTACGTCCCCGAAAATATCCGAATTGAGTAGGGATTAAACAGGGGCCCGATCCCCATTTTCATTTTTTAAAGTAATAATTCTTTAATATTTTCATCATTTTTTCAAAAAAAATAATTATACATATTTTAAAATAAGATTATAAATAATTAAAATTTTAACAACCTCCAAATAAATGAAAACATAATAATTCTAATCCTTCGGCATAACTATAAATGATCAAATTTTACAAGGAAAATCAAATTAATGCCAAGCATTCATCGTAAACTTGCAATAGCTTTTCAATAACCATCACCGTTAAGATTCTTCATAAACCTACAACAAGATAAACAAAGAAAATGAAAACATGTTTTAACAATTTCAACTTAACAAATACTTAACAGAATAATATAAACATGCTTTCTTACATGCAACAAGTCAAATGCCCAAGACTAAGTCAGTTGCACTCTCATTAACTGCAGAACCTTTGGCATTTCAAATTACCTACTATTCCATCTGGCAGAAACATCTTAATAGCAATGCAGTACATCATTTCACATTTATTAAAGATCATATAATTAGACAACCCAAGAAAATCTCCTTCATATGAAACCCAAATCATGAAATTGTCAAACAGCCATGTCCAATGTAAATTTATCAAACCACATGCACATCAGACATCATAATGATTGCAGAAAGCACAGTAATCTGTTATTTCAGTATACTAAAATTGTCTTTAAAGAGATCCCAGGTAACTGGATCAAATGAAGACATATGTACTAGTCATGCTCTTCCATGAAATTTCCTTCTAGAAAACACATTATATAATGGCCATACTCTGATGTTATTAAATTCCAGATGCAAAGAGAGAAATCATTCATTACTTTAGATTTGATGTTCAAGATGAAAATCAAACCCTATATGCGGTCTACAAATGAAGACTCATGCTCACTGTAAAAATTTGATTTCACCCTAATAATAATAATAAAGCTGAGAAAAAAAATTAAATAAAAAGAAAAGGAAAAGATGAAAAAAAGGTTTCAGGTGGAGATAACGGTCCAATTGTTTCAACTGTTGACTGATGATGGTTTCAAACATAAGGAGTAATCCAGGTGACTAAATTAATATTAGAATAGCATTTGAATAGAGTTAAGCCAAAAAAGGGGAGGGGGTTTAATTAGTGAAATGAAGAAATGGGTTTGTTTCAATAGTGTGAAATGAATTAAGAATCACAGTTAAAAATCATATTCTGTACCTCATGATGAAGGCTTAACTCATTATATGTGTATCAAATGACCTTAATAAGTTTGTTAATCATATTACACAGTGATTATTATTATTATTAGTAGTAATTTCAGCTGGATTTTGTTCTAGTCATACACTGGCAAAGTGATTAGAACTAAGCAGTCATTGTCATGATTCATGTGTGAACATTTCCAGCAACTTCATTACACCTCACCTAAATCATGTTGTTCTCATAGTGATGAAGTGGCTGTGTTTAATTTATTTTCTCTCTTTCGGTTTAATACGCTTCTTTTGATTGTTAATTTTCATCATAAATATATATATATATATATATATATATATATATAGATATATAATCTTCAATCACTATCAAAAACCAATAATTGGTTTATGTGAACAGACGTATCAAGTAGCAAGAACCTTTAAAGAAATTTTGCAGTCGAATTTTCACCCGAAAATTATTGAATAACTATCTCTTCTACTTTGGTTTTAGCCCCAAAAAAAAAAAACAAAAAAGGAATTCTTCTTACAATTTTTAGTGTCTTATAAACGAAATTGCTCTTACAAAAGCAAAGCAGTCAAGTACTATAAACACATAATGAAACCATTATCATCGACTTCACCACAGCTTCCTAACATCCATTAATTCATTTCAACGCCAGTCACTTGAATATTTCATCAGTCTATCACATACGGCGCAGCCACACAATTCAGTCAAATAATTTCTTCAAGAATGCAAAATAACTAAAGAATTTCTCAAATGAGTAACATCGCCTCAACAAAAATCAAAGAAGCAATTTGAAATAAATAAATAAATAACAGATCTATTTAAAGCACCTTTAGCGGCAGTAGAAATGGTGGAAGTAGAGGCATATAGTGATCGATTGTCGCGGCTGAGTGTTGGTGAGAGACGAACTGCGGTGACTGAGCGGCTGTTAGCGATGAGGAATAGCGCCGACAGCCGGCTGACGGGCTAGGAATCTAGATTTTAGGGAGATGAATATCGATGGAATTTTAGATAACAAGTTAAATTTTTTTTAATATTTATTTCGGGTCGGGTTTGGGGCCCCAAAAAAATCTCCAAACCCGCACCCGAGTTTTCTTTGGGTATGGACTTATCCCAAAATAGACCCGAATATATTTTTTAAATTTTTTAGGGGTCCATATCCGATCCTAATTGATTGGGGGCCCGTGAGTATTTCTGCCAATCCTAATTTTAATAAGATATTTAGTAAGTAAAGCAGCATCAATTCATAATACTTCGTTGTTAATTTGCAGTTCGGTTTCGGCATGACTCATTTTTTGCCCAGTGAATTTATCAATTTCATTATTATTTTTACTATTGACTACATGACACTTTATTTCTTAGATTGTTTGCAAGAGGGTTGCTCCAGGGTTTACTCTAAAATGAACTTTGTGGATGTATTTCCTTGGATTTGATTATTCTTCGATTCCCTACACTATTTCTAGTTATTGAGATTCTTTTAAACAAACCGACATCAACTTGCTCAAGTTTTTTATGTTTGTGATTAGGTTTCTACTCTAGTTTCTTGTAAATGAATGTGTTTGATCAGTGGAGGTGATGGTACTCAATATAAGATTGAGAAACTTATTCTATTACCATAGGAATTTCTTGGTAGTGTATGTACATTGGACAAATATTCAATGTTTATGAAGCAATGGTATAATTACTTTTGGGGTAATTATCATCTAAAAACCTGTAAATTGTGCCTCACAAAACAAAGATTTTGATGAAAGTTCAAATATCAACAAATCAAGTTGTTGTGTAAATTTTGTTGAACTCGCAAGCACACGAATCTATTGTAAAATAGATCAATTGTGTCGAGTGTCGATCCCACGAGGAGGTGGATTTTAATTAGGTGTAAAATTAATTTTGTAAGTGGGTAATTGGATTTATGGGGAAAATTGATTTAAACTATGCTAGAATTTAAATTGGAATAGCGGAATTAAATTGAACTGGAAACTATTATAATAAAGTGCTTGGGTACCTGGATCCGTATCAACATGCACCATGGGCTAAATATTCATTGTTAATGCCAATTAAATCATGAGGGGGGAATCCACACCTCATGAACCACGCTCTAATCAATATGGTGCTAAGGACTTATCGTGCCAAATAATAATAACATTGTATTAGGGTGCCGGTGAGACCAAGACGGTATCTAAATAAGATTATTATTATTTGTCGACGAAAAGTCAAAACATTCACAAAAATTAGAGGGGAAGAGAAAATAAATTTATCAAATAAAGCCCATGACACATGTTGGAACTTCCCCTTCAACCCAAGCTTGAAAGAAAATTAGCTACTCATAATTGAACTAAGGGTAAAATGAAAATTTATTAAAATACATAGAAAATACAAGATGGAGAAAGGATTACAGAAAACTAAGCTTAAAAATGGATTCAGGGGTGTCGAAATAGGGGAGAGAGCCCTCTTTTTATAGATATACTGAATAAATCATGACCATCGGATTAAAAACAATTCGGACGCTCAGGATTGCGCCAGGTTATCAGTCAACAGTACGCGGTTTGACCACGAGTTTGATCACGCAGTTTGAACAGTAACACGGTTTGCACACGTTTTGAACAGTAATGCAGTATGAACAGTGTCGTGAACAATATCATGAACAGTACCGTACATGTGAACAGTGCCGTATGTGTGAACAATGCCATTTTTTCTTTTATGCTCCTTCTAAGGTTTTCGACCGTCTTCAGTGCAAAAGTAATGTCCGTTTTGCTATCCGATCTCTCGTTCATTGTGAAATGACCACGATGCCCCCTAAAATACATAAAATACTTAATTAAAATAAAACACACATAATTAAATCACAAGAAATTTAAATACATAAAAATAAGAATGTTAGTAAAACTTGAAGTACAAAATGATGATTTTCTCCTTTATAAATATACATTTTTTAACACTCAACACAAGTCATCAAAGATTGAAATAATCTTTGCAAATGAAATTAAACATAAAAATACATCAACGGTCGGTAATCAACAACGACTCGATTTGATTGATGATTTTCTTTCACATTCAATTTTTTGTGAAACAATGTCATTAAAATAAACAAAAATGAAAGACACAAAACACTCAGCGAAGTTGGTATATAGACAATTTATAGCAAGCAATTACAATGAAGAGGTGAGAGAAAAACTAAAGACAATTAGGAGTTATGACTCGCAGTTTACTTCATTCATTCTTGTTCATGCATAAAACAAATGAATCTTCCACCTAGTATTCTCTAGAAGTTTCTCAAGACGAGGGAGTAGTCATTTTTAATTTTAGACTCGTCACTTCTTATGGGTTTTGTAAACATTTTGATGCAAAGAAGATTGCTGTAATGCATGTGTGTATGACATCTAGGAATAAAATGATAAACAAAACTATGGATTTGTGTAAGCAAGCATTAAGGTATCACCTACCTATCAAATATACAACTTAGTAAAATAAACAAAAAGCACAGTTATTTGAATTGAAGTAAGACAACAGAAAGATAAAAATATAGATACTGTTTATACTACAGTAATACTACAATCTACAAAATGACAATACTGTTTATGCTACAGTGCTATCATTCTGTCTTGCTGCTATTCAAATAACATTTTCCTTAGTAAATTCTAAAAATAACATCATTTCTGTGAAACATGCAGACTTAGGTTTTTACACCCTAAGACAGCTATATGAGCTATAGTTTCAAGAAAACAATAAATAATAACCGCAAAACAAGCGTTAATGATAACGAAAACGAAAGAAAAAAATTAATTTTCAAAAGTAAAATCAAGAATACTAAATTAAATTAATTTAAGGGTTATTATCATTTTACTACTTTAGGAATTGCCAAATATCAAATGACTATAAGAAGTATTGTCTCCTATCATTTTATTACTATATTTTTATAAAAATATCATTTTACTACTTTTTCGTTACAATTGTTAGTTGACCATTAGTTGACTGTTAGTTGACCATTAGTTGACTGTTAGTTGACCGTTAGTTGACTAACACAATACCAAATTTACCCTTCATGATTAAAAAAAATAATAAGATAAATTTGTAATTCATATATCATAATTCTAGCAAAAAAAAAATTATGTTGGTATTTTATATCCATTTTAATAAATATATTACAAATTTATTTTATAAATAACCTTCAAATATTTTTTTTAATCATGAAGGGTGAAATTGGTATTTTATTAGTCAACTAACTGGTCAACTAGCGGTCAACTAATGGTCAACTAACAGTTGTAACGGAAAAGTAGCAAAATGATATTTTTATAAAGATATAGTAGTAAAATGATAGGAGATAATACTTCTTGTAGTCACTTGATATTTGACAATTTCTGAAATAGTAAAATGATAATATCCCTTAATTTAAATACAATTGGCGATTACTAAAATTACACAATAAATTAAGTACCAAGCTTAAAAATAAATTAAAAAACAAATCTATATCTCCAACTGCTGCGAATGCATAATAAAAACCTTGCCTATACCATGACTTTTATTTTCGAAATGCATTAGAAGTATCAAACAAAATTCAAGCAATAATAAAATTTGTCAACATATCACATGTTATTTCTCATTAGTAGTAGCTCCTTCACGTCTCTAGTTATTTTGACTTAGAAATATGCCAATACAATGAGATTCTTGAACCTTTCTATTAGGACGATAGAAATTGAAATAAAAGTGATCAATGAACTCATTATGAATGAGGTCGAGATACTCATTTAGTGGTATTTAAGAAGTATGGGAACAAATTCTCATATAATGGTATTTAGGAAATATGGGAACAATCGTCTTAAAGAAACTACTAGTATTTGCTCTATTATTCTCAAAACTTTCCTTTATGAAATCCATCAACTTCTCCAAAGTAAAAATTTCAATACATCTTTAAATCAATACCTAAAATAATAGCAGCTTCTTTATCTTTTCCACTTCGTCCTTGGCTATTTTATCTTTCCAAATGTCACTATATGCTACTACATAATTCTTGACTTTAATCGTAGGGCTTCACAAACTCTGTCAATCTAAAAAAAATAAATAATATTATATAACATAAGCAAAAATAACCTATAAAAGCACGTCGAAAATACTCATATAACAATGCTAATATGGTCGTTCTTTAAGATTAACTTCATCATCATGAAATAGCTTAAGCACTCAGTTCTATAGCTTATTTGGATCTTCTATCTTCTCTTCCTTTTTTAATCATTTTCTTTTCTTCTTATTTAATCATTAGTATATCCTTTAGTACTTAACTTACTTTCACAAGATAGCTTCCCATAAAATCACAAGTTCCTTATTTTTTTTATTAAAAAACAACTTCAAAAAATTAGAAAATAATCATTGATGGAATGCAAAATAAAAAATATAAAAACTAAGTTCACCACCAACATGACTACCACATGCTTAACTATTCACTTTATTATCATCATCTAATATGTGTATATTACTTTATTTAAAGCCTTAACAAAATCATGTTGCATATGAGTTCCACTCCTAAGTTGTTAACACATATAAAACTAAAGGAAAGAATCTTATTTGTTGTTGTTAAAATGACCTTGGCTAATATTATCTTGCTAGCCAACATACAAATGACATAAAAACCAGCATATGAGTCCTCTAGAGTTAACACTTTTCCATTTGTGAAGTATATATTTCATCAATGTAATAAGGGTGATGCCTACCATACACCATGCTAGGTTTAGATCTTCACTAACTGTTGTTATACATCCGTGCCACTCCAAAACCTAGATCACGCTTCTTTATAGTCTTCTTGTTGCACGAATTTTCCTCTAAATTAGCTCCAGTCACTTCAACTAAGGGATTTAGTCTCTGAGTTGGGGTTCAAGCAAGAGACAATCACAATTAGTTGTGATAGCTTAAGTGTTATACAGCTAAGTATGAATCCCAAATATCATGAGAGAACTAAGCATGTAGATGTAAGGTTGCATTTCATAAGAGAAGAAATTAGTAGTGGCGTGGTGAGTGTTGTCAAGATACCTTCTGAGGTTAATCCAGTAGACATACTTACTAAGCCATTACCAGTAGTCAAGTTCATGAATTCTTTGAACTTGAACGCTTGTGAGCTAAGTTTTCAAAATGCTGAAGCAGAGTTGGAAGAAAGCATGAACAGAATAAACTAAAGTGAAGATTTGTAAAGCTATCAATTTGATTCTGTTATTAATCTGCTGACGTTGCAAGATAAGCTGGAGAATGTGGGCCTGCTGTTAGTTAAAAGCCGTTATAACTAATGGTTGATTCCAGAAACAGAGGCATGCATATATAAGTGCTGGCTTGTGACAGAAATAAAGGGTGATTTTATGAACATTAGTGTGAGAGATAGTAAATTCTGTAAACTAGAGATTTAATCTCTGCACTCCACTGATTCTATTTGTAATCGTCTTCATTAATAAAGCTTTAGCCTTTACTATTTTTAAGTTGTGGATGTAGGTACTTTGGTACCGAACCACGTAAATCCTTTTGCGTTATTCTCTTTGCTTTCTTCTTGATCCTTAGTTAATTTTGCTAGTGTTTTTTTTACATTCTGGTTCTTTGTTCTTGGATGTTCTTAATCAATTCAAATCGATTAACAGGTCCAAGTCAATTGTGATTTACCAAGTAGATTAACACATGCAATGCATATTTATTTTGAGTTGAGAATAATTTGATAACTTCACGTAACATTTTTTAGGGTGTTTATAAAAATTTTCTAATATTTTGTTTTTAGGATATTTAAATAATTTTGAAAGTTTTGTTAGGCATTTGCCGCAATTGCCTCATATCAAAGCTCGCTCAACAAATAAAAACCAAAATATAAAATGAGTGAACGTGTTTTCAGTAAGAGTGAACGTGCTTCTAATAAAAGTGAACATGTTTGCAGTGAATGAACCTGTTTTTAGAAGCCACATTATGTCATTATGTTAAACAAGTTCATTACTCATCAACAAGTTTATCTAACAAAAACCTAAACAAATCACTATATTAAATCTATAATTACACATATTGCATATAAAAAAAGTAAGAATCAAGTTTACCACTAACATGATCAGAACTTAGCTCTATTGAACATCATTTAGTGTCATTTTCATGACTTAAATCAAAATGGCATGAATTAAATATTATAGCAAACATGAGTTTGTTATATAAGGTTTTTATTTTTATTTTTCATGACTTAAATCAAAATTTTTTTTTATCAATTCCATAGATAAAATAGTAGAGCATTCAACAAGTACATTTGCATAGAGATTTCATATTAAGTTTTTTTTTCTTTCAATGAATTTAAACTTTAAACAACAAGCAATTAGTTTGTGAAATCCAAAATTCATACCCATACAATATCTATTTTCACTACTTTGTGCATCCCATATTCTTAAAGATGCATCACCCAAAATAATACAAACTTTTTTACCGTCAGTTGTAAAGCCGCCATAGGTATCACTGAAAAAAACAATAAGCATTGCATCTCTTGCATCCTTAGTAAAACCGTTTAATAGGACGATGTGTGGAGTTCGATTTCTCATCAGTAGAGACATCAAATCTTTTATCTTTTTGAGCAGAGCTACAAACACCCTGCTTCCGTTGGACCGTTTCAGATACTAGAGTTTGAAACTCATCTGGTGGATTATCAACAATCTTCAAAGATAGATTGTCGCAACCCTCTTGACGACCTCTGGTTATAATACTTGAAGAAGTAGAATGATTGGGACTTTCAGAAGCTGGTTCTATAGAATCTAAGTTTTGCCCAAGTCTGACAAGTCTCTCAGCAATCTAATCAGGATTTACCCTATTAGAAACCAAAAAATGAGAAGATTCCCCCTAAACTAGAAGACCGGTGCGGGGTCTTCGATTATTGTTACTTAAATTTGGGACACCACTGTTCTGAAATCTTCTTTGTCCTCTAAGTCCAACAAACACCTTCCTATCTTGAAACATATTAAAAAAAAAAATTAAGGGAGTGGCATTTCTAGAAGCACGCGGGGTGTGGTTATTTGAATTTTTCAATTCCATAATCCACTACGACTTCTTAGCCTCCTTCTCTATTATTAGTAATCCCTTCACTACCAACAATATGGTAAGCACTAACACTTCTATCAAGAATTTTCTTTAATGATTTTATTGCCCACGGATTATTGGCACTTTGCATAATTAAATAACCAAAAATCATAAGAAAATAAAACCAATTAATGAAGTTGTAGAGCAGTAGGCTTAATTATTGGTATCAGCAAACAAAAATCAAAATTTGCAAACTTCTCAATAATTGTCTGGAAAGGAAATCTCTTCATTAGGATTAATTTTAAAATTTTACCTATGGCGGTTAAAATGACATTAACTAATACCATCTTGCTATCTAACATATGGATGGCATAAAACCACCATATAAACCACCATATGCGTCTTTTAGAGTTAATAACTTTTTCACTTGTGAAGTATCTGTTTCATTAGTAATAGAGGCTAATGCCTATGATGCATTGTGCTAGTTTTAGGATCTTTACAAATTGTTATTGTATATATGTGCCTCTCTATAGTCTTCTTGTTGAGCGTATTTTTCTCTAAATTAGCTCCACTCGTTGTTGGAGGTGGAAATGAAAGTAAAATAGAGACAGCCATAGGTTATGGCCCAGTGTACTTTATGATATTTTTCCAACTTAGTATTTAGAGCAATGCGACCCTTAATAGTTGACATTCTAGTGAGAAGTATAACAAATTATTGAACATTAAGTCAACCGTCCTTCACTTCACCCTTCATAGATGCATATGATAAATCAACCACTGAAAAACCGCATCCTGAAATTCCTGTATCAAGATACCAAGGTGGTGTTATTTTGATGCCATCTAATTCAATCTTATGTCTTTAAACAACTGTCCTTCAAGCCTCGAATCTTTATATTTGAGGCTATTGGTAACTTGTACCTAAAAGGAAATTGAATAACCTAGTGCACCATTTCCTCAATAAAAGCAAAACAGAGTGAATACAATAATGGTGGTTCTGCTTTCATTAGCTAACCTATGCCTCTATTATATAAACAATTTAAACATTTTCATCTCTTTAATCCCTCCTTTATTTGACTATTTGAGAAAAGTACTCGTATTGCCCACTCTACTACTGAAGCATTTTGCATGAGCATGAGCATTGTTTTTGATTGGTGGTATTGGTATTCGTTGAGTTTTTTTTTTTTTAACGGGTGGTGGATTTGACTTGCATATGGTATTCAAATAGAGTGCAATAAGCATCATTTCTGAAAATCATTAAGTTAATAGCTAAGCAAAACAACATGGTTTTTAATTCATATAAAACTCAAGAATCCAACCTTTAAATAATAGGTGCTTTGCAATTTATCTCCATGAAACTCTACAAAAATTTTAGATGTTGCTATATGCCATAAAGTTTAAATGTTGCTTTGCAATTTATGTTGCTATATGAACATCATTTACGTTGTTTTCATGACCCAAATATGAATGACATGAACTAAATATTTACAGCAAACATAGACAATTGGGGTTTAAGATATTATTCAAAATTCAATACTGCTCAAAACATTATGATAATTGTTCAGAATGTTAGTGGTACATTTAAGAAGTCATAAAGGTCATATATCCCATGACTAAGTGATAATTACATAAATAAGTGACTCATTAAATTTTCACCATTTCCATTAAAAAGAACATTTGAATGATTTGTTTTTCATTATGCTATAAAAGACCTAAAGCAAAATAAATTATAATAGTCATTTCCAGGCAAAATAAGTTATATTACATGAGTCATGTAATATATATCTATTTCGAGTTAAGGATAATTTGATAACTTCACATGACTTTTTATAGGGTATTTGTAAAAATTCTCTAAATTTTTTTAGGGTATTTAAATAACTTTAGACATTTTATAAGGCATCTACTACAGTTAACTCATATCAAAGGCGCCTCAACAAATAAAAATCAATTAAGTCCTAATTTTGAACAAAAAATAACATGAGTGCACATGCTTCCAGAAGCCACATTAGGCCACCATATTAATGAAATACAAGTTATGCAACCCAAGAGGGGGGGTGAATTGAGATTTTAAAACTTAGGCTACGCAAACTACACAACAATTCAATCTATTGCCTTAATAAATTCGAAAACAATAAGTTCAATAAAGTACAATAATAAATGAGTAAGGGAAGAGAAAACAAACACAATGATTTTTACGTGGTTCGATAATTCCCGCCTACGTCTACGCCTCCAAGCACATCAGGCTTGAGGATTTCACTATCCAAGCCTCCTAAGGCTTCAAACGCTTACAGTTGACTTCTAAGGTGTTAATGAACCTTTATAACAAAGAAATTATCTCTCAATCTCTTCACTCAAGTGTCTCACACACTTAAACACTCACAAATTTAATGAGGAAATGAAAAACAAATTTAATGAGGAAATGAAAATTACAACAAAAACTCTCTTAAAGAGTAGATATACAAGTTGAAGAACAAAGATGATTCAATGTGTAATGATTTGTGAAATGAGAGCTCAATATATGTTGTGTGCTTTTTGTTTTTGCTTACTAGAGATCTTGAAAATGAATTGGATTTGAATTTATATAGTTTGAGCTAAAAAACTAGCCGTTATGTGTTTTCTAATGATAACCGGCTTACCGCTTTTGGAATTCGGTTACAGCAAATATTTGAATTTTTGAAGATCTAGTATGCCGCTTGTATGTTACTGTTACAGCAAATATTTGAATTTTTGAAGATCCGGTATGCCGCTTTTGAAATCCGGATAGCCATTTTTCTTTCAGTAGGCTACTGCCCAAATTCGGTCTACCACTTGCCAAATCCGGTTAGCCGTTTGCTGTAGTGACGGCTACAGTGAAATATTTTTTAAAATTATAATTTTACCCTAAAACTTTCTATAACTATATTATGGCCCAAAATGTGATGAAATTTTACAAATAGGTCCAAATTCAAAATTTTTAAGTAATGCTTGTTAATCCCAAAAATTTCTGAAATTATGATATGACCCAAAATATGTGAAATTATAGAATGACCTAAAATGTTTAAATATTTTCAAATAGGTCTAAATTCGAAATTCAAAACAATATTTATTTAAAAACAAAGATGGCAAAACTCTTTCATTTTAGTCCATATCTTGAAAAACAATCTAATAACATAAAATTCATTTTCTTGTTATAAAAGCATAATATATAAATATTTATTTATCCAAAACATGTGATTTGCTACCATCAAAATCAACATTTATAGCCCTTTAGGCTAACAATTAAACTAGTTCATCACTCGTCAAGAAATTTGTCTAACAAAAACATAAATAAAACATTATATTAAATCCACAATTTCACATATCGCTTCAATATCCAATGGCCATATAAGCAATATTAAAGAAACCAAATTAAAAAAAAAAACAGCGTCTCATATTGTTAATGTCAACAAATAATAATTCAACTCGTTCAAATACTCGAATAAAAAAAATTTTCAAGTGTTAAGCAAGTAGAATGAGTATGAGTCAACTTGTAAAGAAAGGACAGACGGAGAAAAATAACATGCATGAGACCAATAACTCCTCTAAAAAGCAACCTTACCACATGTTACCAAGGTAACACAATTCTCCCATCTTTCTAGTGGCTTGGGCCAATTTTATGTATTGGTTCTACTCCATAGCATCAAAATGCACTAACAATTTTAGAAATAAAAATTGTTACTATTTTCCCATTACAGGGTTTATATACTAAAAACAATCAAAAAATCATTCACTAAACAAAACAATTACTAAAATTTGAATTGCAATAATAATAACATAAAAAATCATCGTCCTAAAATAATCAGAGCTCTTTGAGCAACTTTCTCACTTGTTTTGATGTCACAGACAACACCACAATAAAAGTTCAAATTCTTCATCTAGTATATTGCTATAAACATTACATATTCAAAAAAAGTAGCCTCCTTCATTTACATAAATTAATTTACATTTAAGTATTTGAATAACCAAGTAATAATCGCATGCAGATTGACTAAGCCAAGTGAATATGAAAAATGATAGATATGCAAAAACAGTTATAAAATTGGGAACATGAGATAGAATGACAACACCTTTAAATTAATTAATGTAAATAACTTATTTTTTAGTTAAATTCTTCTTGTCTTTTGCAAATTTCATATTTTGTTTGTCCTCATTACGAAGTCGCTTTAAGCCATGAGCCTACTAAGTATATAGGTTTCCCACGATAATTTTGAATCTATATCGCGACGTTTCTATAGTTTCTTTTTTTTTTAAAATAAAAAAAGAGTATACACACACCCCCTCTCTAATAAAAATATTCTTATTTTAACAAAGTGAGAATATCATTAACAAACAAAAACAAGAAGATTTTAATGCACTAACAGACAGAATATAGTTTTTAATGTATTGAAAATCTATATATTGTTTTACATTTTTTAATGACAGTCTCACATTAGAGAAGAACTATATATATTTTTTTATGTTGCAATCAATTTGGCTTGACTTTTAAGAACACAACAATGTCAACTGAGAAAAAACTTTGTATAATTTTTCATTCAAATTTCAACCCCCAAAACTAATTTTCAACCCCCACACAAATTTGGGCGTAAGAACAACCAAATATTCAACTAATTAATTAATAAATATGCATGCATGCATGCATAGGCATAATTATTATTGATTTTTGATAGTCTATGATAAATATCAATTTTCTAAATGAGCATGCAAGTACGATTTGGATGAATTTCAAAATGATGAAATTAATTTTTTATTACCGAACTTTCACTCTTTAGTTGCTTTAGTCATATGCATTCAAGAAATGGAGAAAAATATTTTTAATTACGTTGGAGTTTTGAGTCTTGTTCAAGATGTTTCATTTTATATAAATGGCAAAATAAACAAGAAAAATTTAAATAGAGAAAAAAAATAATAGATAAGAATTACGTGCAAAACTCCTAAATGTAAAAAAATTCACAGCATTCAAGATAATAAATGAAAACTTCAATAATATAATTTTTCACCTCATATCCAAATAAGACTCAAATCTCAATGAACCCATACATTAGTGTCATCGGAAAACAAAATATATACATTTTTTGATAAGTAAAGAAAAGTTTTATATATTTGTAAATGATAGAATGAATAACTGAATACCATAAATGGTTTAATAAATAATAAATTTGGTTGTAGATGTGGACATATCTGCCATCCATGCATGTGCTATAAACTGAGGCAGATGAAATCTTCGATTAGAACATGTATACGGCCTCATATGATAATGTATTTTGTTAGTCATTATAGACCCCCTCTTTACACATGTTATTATTTTAAAAAGGGCAAAAAAAAGAGAAAAGAAAAGCAAAAGGACCAAAATTTAATGCCCATGTGTCGATAAGGCCCACGGCTCAAAGCGCATATAGCCGTTGAAATTTGAAAATTTGCTATAATCGCAAAACGCCCTTATGATTTCGCCTTTTTACTAAAAAGCCCTTCCAAATTCAAATCCCAAAAGCGCGGTCTCACTTTCACCGTCCTTAATTTGAAATCTTCAGCAAATCTCAGCCGTCCGTTCCCTTCACCGTCTCAGCTAAAATTTCAAAACCCTTAAAAAACACTCACTCACAGTCACAGCGAGAGAGAGAGAGAGAAAGATAGAGAGTAAAAATGTGTGATTATTTTCTCGATTTAAAATTTAATAATTTGATAACGTACTAACTTTTTATAATTTCATTGTAGCTAAATATCAGCCCAAAATTTATCAAAAAGAATTGCAGGAAATCGATTTGCGGCTTTGTTTCTTAGTTCCTCTTTCAGGTAAGCAATTCAACTCTTCTTTGATTTCTAAAAATAATTTTCTTCTATAAATTCTGTTTATTTTTTGCTCTTTTTAATAACAGAATGTTGAGGGATTTTAAATTCTTGAAGAGAAATTCTTCGAAGAATGAAGAAATTGAGAATGTTCCAGTAAATCCTAGAGATTCATTAGGGTCTCAATCGAATGCCAGCACGGATTTGTCGAGGCCTCCATTGAACTCACTAAATCCTAAACTTGATAAAACCCCAACGAAGCCAATCAAGCCGAAGAATTCCGATCACGCGTTGCCTCTACGGACGCCTGATAGGTACGGAGTTGGGAAGAATCGGTTTGGTTGGGCTAACAAGGGCGAATCTTGCGGTGAATTGCGTGATGATTTGAGGAATTTGACGCCTAGAGTAGGTAATAAGGCGGCCGCGGGGAAGGCGAGTTCGGGTTATAGCGAGAGTAATTCGACGCAAAGTACGCCTACGAAGAGTGTGAGCAAGCCTCCGAGTGTGGGGTTCAAGAGTAAGTTTGATTTGAATGGAAATGGGTGCTCGCGTGGAGGGAATTTTGCTGCCTTGTATAAGGGGATTCCCAGTTCTAGTGGGCCGACCACGGTTGTTAATACTGTTGAAGTTCCTCATTTTGACCTCAAGGAAGATCCATCTTTCTGGATGGATCACAATGTACAGGTATAATGGTTTGTTTAATTATTTTCATCATCTTGGAAGTGACTGATGTTGTGATTTTCAGAGCTTTCTCAACGTTTTTCTGATAGTGGAAGAAAATTACAAATTCGATGTGTGACATTACTGGGGTTGAGAGTTACATTGTCATGCCGATGGTGTTTTGAAATTTACAGGTTCTTATACGTGTGCGTCCTCTCAATAGCATCGAGAAGAGTATGCATGGTTACAATAGGTGCTTGAAGCAAGAAAGTACTCAGAGCATCACTTGGATTGGGCAACCAGAAACTCGATTTACTTTCGATCATGTAGCTTGTGAAACGGTGGACCAGGTCTGTTCAGAGACGTGGAAACAGATAATTCATTTCAATTGTCTTGATCTCAATTGTATAAATATTGTTTGAAAATTGCATTTTCAGGAAATGCTTTTTAGAATGGCCGGTCTGCCGATGGTGGAGAATTGCTTGTCTGGCTATAATAGCTGTATGTTTGCGTATGGTCAGGTATTTCCATAAATTCCAGAATAATCTTATTGGCTAGTTTGTTCTTTTACCTTTGTTTTTGGGATAGCACAGTATTGGAATAAGCGAGGAACTCCTTTAATTCTGCAATGATTTTATATAGGTACATAAAAGGAGGCCTGTCTCTAAATTCCCTGACTTAGATATTTAATTTGATGATTTGACATATTTTAAGATGAATATAAGCCTGTCTGCAGTATTCCCTGTCATGAGGCTTTGCTATATAAAACATCATGGTATTTGAATGTTGAACTGGAAGTTCCTTAAGCCTTGTCCTCAATTCAATTCTATTTGTGCGCATGTATAGTGAAACAATTTCTATTGCATACTCATGCATATGAGGTTATGTAATTTAGTTCTCTGAGAAGGCACCACACTCATGTTTATTTGATGATGAGTTTGAGAATATTTTAATGTTAAGGGCTATTTTGCACTCCAAAGTTCCTCATATCAAAATCATAAATGATAGGTTGGAAAGTTGTGCACTGATATATAATAACTAAACCAAAATCAATTAAATTGTTCTTTATTCTAAACTAAATCAACATGTCAGCCTAATCTAAATTGAATGAGTTCTGTGACGCAGACAGGAAGTGGTAAGACGTATACAATGCTTGGGGATATTGAAGATTTAGAAGTTAGGCCAAGCCCTCATCGCGGAATGACTCCACGAATATTTGAGTTCTTGTTTGCCAGGATCCAAGCAGTAACTTCACCATTCTTTGCTTGATCTAACCATGCCTTTTCCTTTTTTTACATAGATTCAAAAACTACAATCAATTCAAAAACTATGATCAATAGTTGTTTCTCTAACTTATTTTTCATTGCAGGAAGAGGAAAGCCGAAGAGATGAGAAATTGAGATATAACTGCAAGTGCTCTTTCTTAGAGATATACAATGAACAAATTACGGACCTCCTTGATCCGTCATCTACCAATCTTCAGGTTAGATAGACATATAGTTATATATATTTTTGTGGACATGTCCTTTTTACTATTGGATTTATTTTCACTGTGTTATTTTCTTTATTGTAGCTGCGGGAGGATGTTAAAAAAGGAGTGTATGTGGAAAATCTCTCTGAAATCGAAGTTCGAACAGTGTGTGATATCTTGAAGCTTTTGACTCAGGTTATAAATCTTTGATAGTTGTCTTGTCTAGTTTGAACAGCTGGAAATGAGAGAACCATGTCTCGCCTTGCATTAAACTGTTGGTTGTTCTACATAGGGTTCTTTAAATAGGAAAGTTGCGGCAACAAATATGAATCGGGAGAGCAGTCGTTCACATAGTGTCTTTACCTGTGTAATTGAGAGTAAGTGGGAAAAAGACTCCACAACTAACTTAAGGTTTGCAAGACTAAACCTTGTTGATCTTGCTGGTTCCGAAAGGTAATATGTCGTACATGAAATTGTTGAACTATGTATACATGAAGTTGTAATTGCATGATGCTGATAACCCCAATCAACTACTGTTATAGGCAGAAAACTTCTGGTGCTGAAGGCGAACGTTTAAAGGAAGCGGCTAACATTAACAAATCATTGTCAACACTAGGGTAATTTTACTGTTAGTATATTTCTTTAAAATCTCTTTGCATTTGATGTTTCAGTTGTGTTTTCTCTCTTCATTACCCAGTTGTCAATATTACGGGTAAAAAATATTATTTGCAGTCATGTAATTATGATTCTAGTGGAGCTGGCACATGGGAAAACAAAGCATGTCCCTTACAGAGATTCAAGGCTGACCTTTCTTCTTCAGGTTCATACTAACTCCGTATCCTGTGCCTCAATTAGTTCTACATTTCATGGTCCTGATGCAATGTCTGGCACCAAATACAATGCAGGATTCTCTTGGTGGGAACTCAAAAACAATGATCATTGCCAATGTCAGCCCTTCTATCTGGTTGGTTCATTTTATCACATGTTTGAAAACTACATCTCATTTTAACTCCTAAAAAAAAAAAAATCAAATTGCTATTAACCTTTTTATTTGTTTGTATTTTTACATATTGCAGCTGTGCAGCTGAAACATTGAACACTTTAAAATTTGGTCAGCGAGCAAAACTTATTCAGAACAATGTAAGTTTACTTTTGTTATTAATGCCATATAATTAAATTTCTTGAAGGCATTGATTATTTTTTTACTTCTCTTCATTTATATTAATTTATTTAATCTCTCTTCATTTCATAGGCTGTGGTGAATGAAGATGCAACTGGGGATGTTATTGCACTACAACACCAGATAAGGCTTCTAAAGGTTTCTTTTTTCCGGATCTCATATTTTTTCAAATCATTTCTTGTGTACCCAATAATTTGCAATATAAGTGGTTTAAATTTTTTTGAACAGGAGGAGCTTTTTTTTCTTAAACGCCAGAACATCTCCAGGTCCTTGTCATTTGGTTCAATAACCGTCGATAATATGCAAGCACAAGAAAATGCTTGTGTGGAGAACATATATGAATTGGATCAACAGGAGGTTGATAATTCGCTTGGATATGAATCCAAAGGCGTTGTCAGAATGTCTACAAAACAGGTATGCTAGTTTAAGATGCATACGTTAGCCAATCCGTATGCTAAATGCGTATGTTTGAAATAAGAAGGATTACAACTGATGGTTAAGAGAACAATTAAGGGTGCATGTCTATAATTTTCTGTGTTTATGTGAATATAAATTAATGTTCGCTACTTTATTTTAGTGGCCTGTCAAGTAAAATATCAATATACATGCCTTCATGTGTAGTTTCCAAATCGAAATTCAACAGTCATTTACTTGATAGAGACTTGTTTGTTGATGTTTCCTGTTGTGAGCATTTTATATCAATGTCAATAGGACTATGTACTTAATTTTCTCCCTATTCGCATTACTGATTATGAATGCTGCTGAAAATGATGACGAATCAGTTGAAATCTTTGGAGACAACACTTGCTGGTTCCTTAAGAAGAGAGCAGATGGCTGAAACTTCTATCAAGAAGGTTGAAGCTGAAATAGAACAACTCAACCGTTTGGTATTTTTCAACTCTTTATCTCCCAAACTATTAGAAAAAAAAAAAGGAAGAAGAGTTAGTTTACCTTTGAATTGCCATTTAATTTCTTACTTAGGTTCGTCAAAGGGAGGAAGACACCAGGGGCACTAAAATGATGCTCAGGTTTCGGGAAGACAAGATTCAAAGAATGGAGTTACTCCTGGGTGGCTCGTTGGCTGCAGACTCTTTTCTATTGGAAGAGAACAGAGCACTCTCCGAACAGATTCAGCTGCTTCAATCAAAAATTGATAGGAATCCTGAAGTAACCCGCTTTGCGTTAGAAAATATAAGGCTCTTAGAGCAACTCAGGAGGTAGTTTTCTTGACTTAGCAGAGAGTTCCAAGATACATTTTCCATATTTAACTTATTTCATTATTGTGGAGTAAATAGATTTCAGGAATTCTATGAAGAAGGGGAGAGGGAAATACTGTTGGCAGAGGTATCCAAACTGCGTGATCAGGTGTTTGTCGAATCTGATAGAAAAAAGGTTTGATTTGTTCTTTGGAGCATGTATTAACTAAAAACCCTTTCTTTGCAGCTGCTTCAGTTTCTAGACGGTAACTCTAAGCTGCATAATGATGAAACTTTGGAAATTAAACCACAGGTCAATTAAAATTTCTTACTCTCTTTTATATTTCTAGTTTTTCTGAATAACTAATATTCTACTTTTGGAAAATTTGAGAGAATTTAATGTAAAGGAAAATTATCGTAGGCTTTCATTTGTTAGCATTTCTGCAGTTTCCTTGGGTACTGCTGAACTCAATATCTCTTTCTTCCTGATCTTTGCAAAAACTTTTTCGCTGATGCAGGAAGCTGTGAGCATTAGCAAAGAAAATGATTCTCTCCAGTTAGAGGTTGCTTCTTACTAAGAAACATATCTTGAATTTTTCATTAATTTATCTGACATTCCCCTTCCTTCTTTTTGTTTCAGTTGAAAAACACTCTTGGTCAGTTAAATGACTGTAAGCAAAAACTAAACTCTTGCTTAGAAGATAATGCAAAACTTAATAGGTACGAAGATCTGGTCATCTGTTCAATTTTTTTAGGGTGTGATATTGAGAAATCAGGCCCCTTAGCTTGCAGTTTCATTGCATTTGGTTTCTTTTTTTTCTTCTGCAGAGAAATACATGGTCTACAGTCTATGTTGAAGGATTTCAATTCTGCATCCTCTGGTCAAGATAAAGAATCTGGAAACATAAAGGTATATATCTAGAGTACTTTTTCTACTGAAACGAGTATATATTTTATGATGAACATGAAGAAGAAAAGATGAGAAACAGATTAGCCTGATGTAGCCCTTAATTAACCAGTCTCACCCCGCAAATTTAGTTGCATTCCTTCTGTGGTGTGCTTGCTTATGTACTTCTCTTTTATTCTATTTCCTTATTTTAACTTAAGCCACATATGTATTATGGTTCAATGTTATATTAAGCACGCATTAATTTTTTCAGGGTTCTTTGGGAGCTCCAACTTTTGAGATGGACGAAATGGATTCTACCCAGATGATGAAACATGCTGAAGAAATTATGGATTTGCAGCTGGAATTAGATATACTAAAGATTATTCTCAAAGAAGAGAGAGCATCTCATGCTGAGTTAGAGAAAAGGCAAAAATGCTTCAACGGAGACCTTCAGCTGGCGAAAGACCAACTTTTGTTGATGAGCAAACAATATGAAGACACTTGCAATGAGCTTAATGAAGCAAAGTCTGTCATTGAAGCTCTTGAGTCGCAACAGATTCTTTCAATCAATCAGATGGAAGACCTGCAGCAAAATAACAATCATTATGTGAAACGACTGAGAGAACAGGAGCTTGAAATTAACGCTTTAAAGGAGAAACTTTCTGGCAAAGAGTTGAGAAATCTTCCATCCTCTAATTATTGCAGGAGTGAGGGCTTGAAATTAGAGGCACAATTTAGGAGGATGCATGATTCTCTTGATAAGGCCAAACGAATGAATATCTGGTACCAAAGTGATCGTGACTTTCATGTGTCTAATGAAGCAGAAATGGATGCAGTTTGTCGTCAAGCTGAAGCTGAAACTGCTGAGGTCATTATCTGTATGCAGGAAGAGCTTACCACTCTTCAGCAGGAAGTCCAAGATTGTTACTTGAATGAGATGGAGACTAAAAATAGTACGAAACTTTTGGAAACTGACTTGAAAGAGCTGCAAGAAAAACTAAATCAGATGACTGATAGTAATCAGTGGTTACTTCATAAGCTTGAGGAGAAAGATGAGGAACTAAGGACATTAAAGGAAGAATGGGAACTATTGGGTAGTGAAGTTGAGGAAGTTTTAACTCAGGGGCACGAGACACTGATTGATGCCTCTGATCAGCTTGACCTCATTTCCAGTTCATTTCCTCAGAAAAGGATCTGGGTGTCTGAACAAGTTGGACGGTTGATTAGAATCGTCTCTGAAAAGGAAATATTGATTGAAGAACTCGGGAGATGCCTAGAAGATGCAAACAGCAAAAGAAGTGAAGTGGAGTATATGTTGAAATCCTTGCGAGGGGCAGCACTAGTGATTAATGAAGCACACCAGCAAGAATGCATTGAAAAGGAAGAAGAAATACTCCTGTTGAAATCAGAGTTGAGTGAGAGAACATCTACCACAGCAGAACTGGAGGACCGGATGAAGCTTGCAGAAAAACATATCCATAAAATGTCAGTTTGCGCGACTGCAGCTTTTGTAATAATTAGTAGATTTTCAGAAACCACTGCTAATCATCTCAATGCATTAAAGGAAAAGGACCTCCAGTTTAAGCAGGTGGCAGAGGCAAACTTGAAGAAGGATGCCATTCTAGATGATCAGGCAACAGTCATTGAAGAGTCAGAGAAACAGATCCAGTGTTTGCAAAAAGAACTAGCAGAATTGAAGGAAAATTTTACTGAACTTGGACAGAAGCTCTATGAGCAACGAAATTGTTATATGGAAAAAAAGCTTGAAGATATTGAAGAAAGTGACCTTTTGCAGACGAGGGAGAAATTAAATGAGCTAAAAGCTGGTGTAAAGACACTTAGGTCATGCATAGGCTTGAACGTGGAGCATAATTATGGACCAGAAAGCCATAATACAGAAAGGGATACTTCTTGTGACGGCACTGATGAAGGACGGGTAAGCTAAGTTTTCCTTTCTAAACGAAGCTTAGTCATTCTCAATAATTTTATTTATGTCCTACTTAAATTTTTCAAAAGATGTTTATTTAGTAATTGCTGTATTTGGCCGTTATTGCAGTCAGATGCTGAGACAAACAAAAGTGTAGATGTCCATTTTGTTGATGACAAGAAAACTGAATTTTCTGATTGTTCTTCTAGAGCAAGAAAGGGTTTGTGTGACTATTCTTGCAAACAGAAACAGATGGAATCTGGGAAAATTTTCGAGGATATGCATCAAAAAGATGTTACCATTGCTCTTCTGAAGAGGGAAATAGAATCTGCCATTGAAAGTTTAAAAGAGGTTCAAGCTGAAATGGCCAAACTACAGTATGAGAAAGAAAAGATGTTGATGTCTGAGAAACAGTATGAGAAAAACATGAAAAATCTCACAACTGAGGTGCTTACCCTCCAAGCAGCTATCGATGAGTTTCAGAAGCAATCGGAACTCAAGATAGAAGCTATCACTCACAAGATCGAGGCAGTTGATCACATTGTGCAAGAAGCTGGAACTTATTGGTATGAAACAAAGGAGGTAACTAGATCTACTTTTCTGATGTTGTATTCCAAGAATCATCCTCTACAATTTATGCTCAATTTAGATTTTCTTTCTGGATCGGTATTTTAAAAAAGCACATGACACTTTTTCAACCAGCACTTATCTCCATTCTTGATAATCTCTCTTTTAAGGAATAAATATCAACTTGATTGGGCTAATACAATCTATAGCAATAGCCATTAGGATCCACTGCCTGTTGATACCTTCTTGGCTCATTCCACTGAAACAGTATAGCATAAAATTTGCATCGTTTATATATTTTATCTGATGATCTAGTAACTGCACCAATTTGTTGTTAACAATTTTTACAGACTCTTGAACTTGAAGTTGGAGATGCAAAGATGGTTGCAGCTCAGAAAGCTGCTGAGGCTTCATGTGTTTTTGCTAAATTTGAAGAGGCACAAGATACAATGAAAGAGGCAGATATCTTGATCAATGGGCTGATGATAGCCAAAGAGACAATGAAGCTGGACATAATAAAGCTGAAGCAAAGGGAAGTGACATTGAACAAGGAGAGAGATATGCTTTTAAATGAGGTTCAAAGATTGGAAACCATCAATGTTCTGAAGGATCATCAATTCAAAAACTTGGAAAATCAGTTTGGAACAGACTTGATGGAGACAAGGGAGTCGGTTGTGGAGTTAGAGGGTATGATTGCAGAGTTGCAGACTGCATTTGATGAGAAGCTTATGCCCATAGCTCATGATTTTCAAGGAATGAAATCTCTAATTTCAGACTCGACTAAGTTAATGAGATCATGGCTGGAGGATATCTGGTCAGAGATAGTTGCGAAGGATTGTGGTATGGCGGTGTTACATCTCTGTCACATGGGAATTTTATTGGAAACAGTGGCAGGAGTGAATGCTGAGAATAGTTTGCTTGAACATGGCCTCTGTGAATCTAACTCTGTGATAGCTGATTTGAGAGAGCACAATCTTAAGTCAAGAAAAGAGCTAGAAATGTGTCGAGATATCAAGGGAAAACTACTGGCTGACATCAAGAGAAGTTTTGATCAGGTCTCGAGGAAGGAAGAAGAAGCTGGGGAGCTTTGTGCCAAGTTAATCACTTTCGAGAAAAGAATATCAGACTTGCAGCTTCAAGAGGAGTTGATGTTTGAAAGGTTTAACCAGATGGGATCTCAGCTTGCTATTCTGATGAAAGAGATGGACTTGAGTAACAGAAACATTGTGGCATCGCTATTGGATCAGGAGAAGCAGCTAAAAGATAATGAAGATGTTTTAAAATCTGAGGCTGATTTCCTAATGTTAGATTCAAGTTCAAAAAGCTTTGAGTCACTTGTTTTGGCATTGAAGTTAGAAGAAATGGCCCTCCAAAAAGCTGAGTCAGAAAGAATTAATATCATTTGTTGTGCTGCCATTGAGGGCTTAAAGAAACAAATGATTTTCTCAATGGTAGATGCAGGGTTGATGGAGCAGTTATTGATGGATAATGATGTTGACCTCACCTTTCTACAGAAGGAAGTTGAAGAAGCTCAAAGGGATAAAGATGGCATGCTTTCAGAGCTGGAGCAAAGTAGACTGAGGACTACACAGTTGGACATAGCAAATAAGGCTCTTGAAGAAGAAATTCAGTCACTAAAGGAGGTTGCTTGTTCAAACAATATGCTGAGAAGTCAACTTGGGGAAGTTATGGAAACGAAGGTCTCACTGTCAAGCCAGGTTCAAGCACTTGAATCCGAATGGCACAAATTACAAAATGATTTAAAGATGAAGGAGGCTGAGTTAGAATCTTCTTCCAGTAATATTGCTTCCCTCTATCAACAAAACCAGAAGTTGCGGAAGGATATTTCCTTGTTGGAATCTGCGATATGCAATCTTAAAAATGACCTGGCCATGAAAGATACAAAGTTAAGCAGAATGGGAAGTTTGGAGGAACACAACGAATCACTGAAAAGTGAGGTAAGGAAGTTGGAGACAGTGAATAACTTGATTCTCCAAGATTTGGAGGAAAAGAAATCTGAATTTGAATCATCTCTTAGCCGCATTCATATCTCTGATATAGAAAATAAGAGACTGCAAGATAAAGTTTTGTCCTTGGAGTCTTGCATTGACAATTTGGAAACTGATCTGAAGACAAAAATGGCTGAGCTGAATGAATTCCAGCATTCTCAGTCTGTCATGATGGAGGAAGTAAGCTTGAAAGGCCAGGACTTGGAAATTTTCTCCAACAGAGTAAATACTCTGAGGGAAGAGAACATTTCCTTGACGAAATCTCTCTCCACAGCAAACCTCAACATTTTGAAGTGTATTGATTCTGTTAAAGCTATGGATAGGAAAGGTGGCAAATTATTTAATAAAATAAATGAAGAAGGTTTTACAATTCTTGATAACCTGTTTCAAGTGATAAATGAAAATGAAGAGAGAATATCTAAGTTAATGAATGATTTTGAGTGCCTGGAGTGCCATGTAGAAGAGCTGGTGTATGAAAACAAGACTCTTAGATCCGAGATATCAAGGAAGGATGATGTTTTAGAAGGATTGAAATTTGATCTGAGCCTGTTGCAGGAATCTGCATCTGGTACCAAGGATCAAAAAGATGAAATTGAGGAAATGGTGGCTTCTATAGAGGCCTTAGAAGACGATCTTGCTTTAAAGTCAAGTGAGCTTGCGGAGGCTGTTACTCATAGTCAAATGCTTGAAGCTCAATTGCAGGAAAAGCTAAATGTGATTTCCACTTTTCAGTCTGATATCTCCAGACAGCAAGAGACTCTAAAATTGCTATCTGATGAAAATTTGGGGTTGAGAGCTGTTATTGAAGATACATTGGCTGCAGAGAGTTCTGTTCAGGAAGAATTAGCCAAGAGAATGAATAAAACGAAGAGCTTGGAAATGGAACTCCGAGAAATGAGTAATGCTCTTGGCCAAATGAATGGTACAATTGAGTCCTTGAGAAAAAATCTGATTGATCTCACTGGTGAAAGGGATTACCTTCACATGGAGGTGCTTAGATTGAATGAAATGCTGGAAAGGGAACGAGCTCGGGCAGAAGAAAATGAAGCAACTGCTATAGAAGCTCATCAGGTTACTTATATTTAACTCTTACAAAATTTAAGAAGATTAGTTTTCCCCCTTCTAATTGAACTTTGCTACATTAGTTAGCTGAATCAAGAAAGACCTATGCGGAGGAGAAGGAAGCAGAGGTGAAGCTTTTAGAGAGGTCTGTTGAAGAGCTAGAATGTACTATAAATGTGCTGGAAAACAAGGTGAGTTCTGAAATGTGTTTGGTCAAATGTACATGCATTGTCACATTTCTCATGCTTCATGGATATGCAATTGTTAGGTTGATATTGTCAAAGGAGAAGCTGAACGACAACGGTTGCAGAGAGAAGAGCTGGAAATGGAACTTCATACTGTAAAGTACCAGATGCAGAATGTTGAAAATGTGGATGCTGACATGAAAAGGTCGGGCAATTATTCCCATTATTCTCTTGGTTGGATAGTGCTGATATTTGTGCTTAGACTGGATAGAGGTACTGTTGTTTTCTGATAAATTGCTGTTTTTTTAATTCATCTATAGCCATTTAGAGGAGAAGAAGAAAAACCTTCAACAAGCCCATAAGCAAATACAACTTCTTGAGAGGGATATAGCTGAAAAGGCAGCAGAGGTGAAGTTCTTTAAACCAAGATATTTGTTGTCTTTGTATCGAAGAAAACCATTTTGTCGCTTCCCCTTGTTTTTAATTACTATAATCCAATGATTTGATGTGCTATGAATATGAAATGCATATTGGCAAACAGATTTCTCAATGCAAAGCACATATATCTGAGCTAAATCTGCACGCAGAAGCACAGGCTAGTGAGTATAAGCAGAAGGTATGCCAGCAGATATCGTTGTCTGATTTAATTTTCCAACTGTAAATAGTTAGATGGCAGTTACAGCATCTGCCGTTTTTCTTGATTTTTCAAGTTCTTTAACATAAACAAATTTTTGTATCAGTTCAAAGCATTGGAAGCCATGGCTGAACAAGTAAGACCAGAAAGCCACTCCAGCCATGTTACGTGTTCTTCATCAAACAAAATAGAAAGAAATGTCTCAAAGCCTAGGGGTTCTGGTTCCCCTTTCAAATGCATTGGATTGGGGTTAGCCCAGCAACTAAAGCTGGAGAAGGACGAAGAGATTACTGCCGCAAGGCTGCGCATTGAAGAGCTAGAACATTTGGCCGTAAATAGACAGAAGGAGGTAGCCTTCATTGCCCAATATGATTCTGAAATTTCTCGGACATTTGATTTGTAAAATAATTAATTATGATTCCATGTTTCCTTGTAGATATTTTCCTTGAATGCAAGATTGGCTGCTGCTGAGAGCATGACCCATGATGTAATCCGTGATTTACTAGGAGTGAAATTGGATATGACTAATTACGTGGTAATGGAATATAGTTCTGTACTCTGAATTATTCATGGTTGTTATACTTCGAATTGATTATGAAGATATAAAATTACTAAAAAAATGTAATTCCTGAAATGTGCATTTTTATGCTTTGTCTTACCCTTTGGTTAATGCAGTCACTGCTGGATAATCAGCAAGTTCAGAAGATAGCAGAAAAGGCACGACTTAGTAATGTAGAATCTCAAGTAAAGGTATTTTTGGTGCCTAAAACAAGGAAGTTACTTTTTTTGCTTTTTTTCCTCTTCCGGTTAAATCTTGAATTTTATCCTTTATGCAGGACCAGGAGATGATCAAGCTTAAGCAGCAGCTGAATGAATTCGTTGAGGAGAGGCGAGGGTAAGTCTTGTACAAACAATTTTGTTGTTTTCATCATTTTTCTCAACAACGATTTTTCTGCTTGTCTAAGCCTTTTCAAGTCCTATTTTCCAGATGGCTTGAGGAAATTGAACGAAAACAGGCTGAGATGGTAGCAGCACAAATTGCATTGGAAAAGCTTCGCCAGCGAGATCAGACGCTTAAAACAGAAAATGAAATGCTGAAGGTTGTCTTGAAAATTTCTTTTCACTAGGCTTCCTGTAAAATTAGTTATTGCACGAAATAAATTGTTGCGTCTGTGACTCTTTTTCCTTTACTTTTTTGGCCTTACGCCTGTTCATCTGTTCAGATAGAGAATGTAAATTACAAAAAGGCTGTGATGGAACTTGAAGGAGAAATAAGGAAGCTGTCTGGCCAACAAAATCTCCACCAGCGAATTCATCATCATGCCAAAATCAAGGCAAGATATTATATAGATCGTGAATTTTTCTAAATTTGATGAAATCAATCTTTGTGTATGGTTCCATAATTAGGCTCTAGTTTGTTAAATCATCCAACGTTTCTGCACTTGCCTTTTACATTTGATTAATGTTGAGTGAGAGTATTCTGTGTTGCAACAGGAAGAAAACAATATGCTTAAGATTCAGAATCAAGACCTTGGTGCTAGATTACGGAGAACTGAGGTTAATCTTTCACGTGTGAGGGAAGAGCTTGCTCAATATCGAGCTTCCGTAGGGAAAAATCCCTACATTGATTTTGATGCAGAGGAACGTTTAAATAACCAGCTGAAGGTAAGTGGAATTACAGACATAAAATTTGTGCTCAAATTATAGCTCGAGTCAATTGCTGTTAACTCCAGTGAATTTGCACCAGGAAGCTGAGGAGGAAAGAATGCAGTTAGCTCAGAAGTTGATCGGCTTATGTACCAGCGTTCTAAAGGCAAGTGTAAATAATAGTTAGTTATTTTGTTTATCTTCCTTCCATAATTGCAATATGGAACCGGATCATTGACATTTTACACTGCTATAAAACTTTCAGGCAGCTGGAATAACAAAACCGCTTGCTGATATAAATCCCGCTGTGGCTGAAGAGGCGCTTGAGCAGCTC
This sequence comes from Atalantia buxifolia, assembly GCA_030444775.1. Taxonomy (NCBI): domain Eukaryota; kingdom Viridiplantae; phylum Streptophyta; class Magnoliopsida; order Sapindales; family Rutaceae; genus Atalantia; species Atalantia buxifolia. The sequence goes on from CM059838.1 coordinate 21,521,583, forward strand.
GAGAGTAGAGCTGCTTCACAAGAAAGGGAATTGCAAGACTTGAAGTTAAAGGTAAAGAAAAAGACGAGTTCCGTTTCCTATTGCTGCATTTTGCATCAGCCATTGCCAAAACTTTTCGCGAACTAACGAACATTGTAAATTTGTTTCCACAGAGTAGGCTTAACAATGAAAGAAATCGATTATCCGAGATGATGACTCAAGTCTCTCCAATAAACCTCAGGACTGATGAGAACTGTCAAACTCCAAGAAGGTTATCTCAAGCACCATATCTTTCTGATTTAGATAGATGAGGCACATCATTATACAAGATGTTACACGATGTACATTTGCTTTACACTAGCTCAAATGTATGTAATTTTGTTCGTTTAATTCTTGTTTTGGCTGCTTGAGTTGTATGTATATCAATCAATTCTTCCGCAGAAATGTAATATTCCAGTGTAAATTTGTGTGTAAGTCAATGGTGACATGTATATTTTTCATGTTCTTTTAGCGACACGGCCATTAGATACTAAAAAGCTTAATCGAATGCCCTTGGTCATTTAATGCCCAAATGCTGAGTAGCGGGCAAGCTGATGTGCCGGTGGAGTTAATGTACAAGTACAACTAAGCGATTCGTTTATCCTCTAGAAGTTCGGATTTTCTTTTCCAATTGCCTCTTGGCAGGCAAAAATTGGTTCAAGAAACATATTAAACTGACATTAAGGTAATGGCAATGGTCAAATCAAAAGTAATCGGTTAATTCGAAAAAATTTAGACCTCAATATAAGTATTGGTTATTTAAAAAATTAATAAATTTTTAAATAAAACTATAAATTGTTAAAATAATAATGTTTATAGAATGCATTTAATATATTGTATTGTATTAGTTTAATACAAATATATTGTATTAGTTTAATACAAATATATTGTATTTTGTTGTATTAACACTCTATTATAATATGGTGCTATTAATTTTTAATTATACTACGTTTGATGTTGCATTATACTACATTAATTTTTTGTGATTAATCTAAATTATTTATTTAGAAAATAATCTAATTGAGAATTCCATAGTATAGGTGATAATATTTTATATTATTATTTATATTATTAATTTCAAATTAATGTTATTCAAATCTATTTATATTTAAACATGTTATTATTAGTTATATTAAATCATTAAACAATAATCAATTTTTATATACTAATTACAATAATATAAATAAATAATGTAATATTATGTTATATTTTTTATTTTTATATGTTATTAAGTATTTATTATTAGTTAAATTAACTAATTAACTATTAATCAATTTTATATATTAATTATTATAATAAAATTAAATAAAATATAATATTATTTAATAATAAATAATAAATTTATTAATTTATATTAATAATTATAATACAAAAATAAAATAAAATAAAAATTAATATTATATATATATATATATAAACTAATGCATGGCATTAGCTAAACCTGAAGCCTCATTAGCACACTTCCCAAGAGCAAAGATCAATGTTGCTCACTACTTTCCAATCAAATGCCAAATATGGGATTTGTTCAAGTAATGCTGGGCTGACACAGTAATGCTATGCAATACCACACGCCAAGCACACTCATAATACTTTTATTAATAACATTAGGCTTTAAATACAACTTAACTTAAAATTAAAAATCTTTATACAACTTTGTTGTCCCATTTAGGAAAATTCTATAATTCCGTAATGAAAATTACAACATCAATACTGTGATAAATATAAATATTATAAATTATACATAGAACTAATACATGTAAAGTAAAACCAGTAATGCATATAAGATTATTAATTATTTAAAAAATTAACATTGTTTCTATAGAGTTTTAGTGAACAATATTTTATTCATTTATAAAAAGATATTTTCTTTAATTAAACAATTAAAAAATTACTTATTAATTAAACAAAAAATTATGCTGAAAAAAGGTGGAATAAAAGTTTTATTGAATTTGTTTAACTATAACTTCTATATTTATTCTAGGACATTTGTATACTTTTTTTCCCCATTTTCTATAATAATATCTATTTATTACACAAGTTAATTAAGCACAATTATTTATCTCGATGTGGATCAAGAAAAAATAAAATTAAAAAAATATTCTTATATTACTAAACACATATATGATATATCAATAAAATTATATCATATTTTGAGTCTTATACATATTTCACGTAGTTTCAAACTTTCTACTTGTACTTAGAGACCATTTAGGGTTGTTGCTGAGGAAGTATAAAAAGATGTAAAATAACCTCGTCTTATAACAACTATGAAAGATATTAAAATAATATGTTTTAAAAATTTAATTTTAAGAATAAATTTTATCCTTAATAAAAACATCACGTAATTTTAAGAATAAATTTTATCCTTAATAAAAACATCACGTATATTATATAAATGCAAAACTAGCATTATTCAATTTAAATAAAAATAAAAATAAAAATAAATAATAAGGTAATAAACATTATAATGAGTTTTTATTTTCTATTGTGAACTTAACATTATAATGAGTTTTTATTCTCTATTGTGAACTTTCTCTTATATTAATTTATTTACTTTACCTTTTATTTATAAGTTTTAAGCATAATCTACAAAATTTATGTTTTATTTTGCTTTTAATGTTGTTTTACTTGTTTCATATTATATTTGTGAGTTTTTATTTTATTTACCAGTAATATATTAATTTACGAGCTTCATTATAATTTACTTGTTTTACCTTCATTTTACAAGTTTTATGTTCTGTTTCCAAAATTTATGTTTTATTTTACAGTTAGTGTTGATTTACTAATTTTATGTTATATTTCCAAGTTTTTGTTTTGTTTACCATTAATACATTAATTTACTAGTTTTATATTAATTCACTTATTTTACCTTCCATTTACAAGTCTTATATTCCATTTCTAAAATTTATGTTTTATTTTGCACTTAATGTTGATTTATTAGTTTTATGTTATATTTGTAAGTTTTTATTTTATTTACTAGTAATATATCAAATTGCTAGTTTTATAGTAATTTACTTGTTTTTCCTTTTCTTTACAAGTCTTTTGTTTCATTTCTAAAATTTATATTTTATTTTACAATTAATGTTGATTTACTAATTTTAAGTAATACCTACGAGTTTTTGTTTTGTTTAATAGTAATATATCAATTTACTAGTTTTATATTAATTTACTTATTTTATATTCTATTTAAAAATTTTATGTTTAATTTCTAAAAATTATGTCTTATTTTGCACTTAATATTGATTTACGAGTTCTATATTATATTTACAAGTTTTTGTTTTATTTACTAATAGTACATAAATTTATTAGTTTTATATTAATTTGCTCATTTTGCCTTTCATTTACAATTCTTAAGTTTAATTTCTAAAATTTATGTTTTATTTTACAGTTAACGTTAATTTATAAGTTTTATGTTAAATTTACAAGTTTTATATTTTATTTACACAATTTAAGTTTAATTACGGTATTAACGCTGTAACTTTAATCATAGCATCATAGAATGATCCGTTCCATTCATATCATAAATGGAAAACATTAAATATGTTCTCATATCACGCTCCATATCATATACCATAACTCTAAAAAGAAAGGTGCCACTACTTTTGACTAATTAAACAAAAACTACAACACAAATATATATATATATATATATATATATATATATATATATATATATACTAATAATATTAGGTGGTTCACCATGGTCAATGGATATACTCCTAAGAGGTGGATGCTCAGACTCTATGGTTTTATTACTGTCGAAAAGGTTCCATTCAGGAATTTTCTTTCTAATAGTAATAGGGTTTGTAATGCTAATCTAAATACGATAGGAAAACAGTTAATCAGGATAGAAGACCAAATCCAAAAGTCAACCATAACTGTTTCTCCTGTTTTATCAAAACCTATTCAAACAAAATCGGATTCTGATAAAAAGCTCAAAGAACCTATTTTCAAACCTTTTCAGGTTTCGAAACATAGTCAGAAGCTTGTTCAAGAATCAAAATCCTCCCTTGGAAATCCGACAACACAGATTTTTTTTTTTCCTTTCACTCCTCTCTCTACTTCTCTCTCTATCTCTCTCTCTCCCTGGGAAATGAGGATCAAGACTTCAAGGAATTATTTTCCTGTCTTGTGATTTTTCCCTTTCTTTTCTCTTTTCTTTTTTCCCAAGAGACAAAAGAAGTTTTCTGTATTCAAGGAATTTTCCGATCATTGGTTAAGTTCCTTGTTTTAATTTTTTCTGGAATCTCACTTGTAATCTCTAAAAGCTGTCGACTTAAAGAAATAAATGTAAATACTTTAAAGCTTATGTAATTTTCATTTCAAAGCCTGTAATAATTTTAAAGTTCATGCGTATTTAAATTTCCGCAATTTACTTTACAAAGAATTTAAATTTCCGTAATTTATTTTTAAAGCAATTTAAATTTATGCACTTTACTTTTATGCAATTTATTTAAAGCTTTATGCATGATCGGCGATCTGATCTTCCATATCAGATCTGCTCATAAAAATTGTACGTTCCTCAGAAGCAAAGAGACCGGATCTCTGTCTTACATTTGTATCTTCTCTTCTCCCCCCATTCAATCTAAATATTAGTTCTGGGATCCAGATCTAATATTTTTGTTTGAGCCTTTGTGGTAAATAAGATTGCTAAAGCCCTAATAAAATTATTGACTGAAAATAATTAAAGAAAGGTATATAGGCTGGAAACCAGAACGTGCGAGGTAAGGGCAAATCTGTTCTAAGTCAGATTAACGCTCTGAGAAATTACCTCAAAGGCAGATTAAGTTCTGCATCGATCTGGATGGACAACGCCACGTACCTCCACTCGGTAAAGTTTATTTTGTTTGTTTAGAGTCTGTATTATTTTCCCTTTTTAACCTACCTATTAAAATCAACCAATCTTAAATTTTCCTAAATCCACTATCGTCCTAGATCCTTTTCTATCTGTATTATTTTCCCTTTTTAACCTACCTATTAAAATCAACCAATCTTAAATTTTCCTAAATCCACTATCGTCCTAGATCCTTTTCTATTGGTATGAGAGCCAGAGGAAAGTAGGTGTAATATATTTGTAAAGAATCTGTGTTGTCGGATTTCCAAAATTGTTTTCTTTGTGTGTGTTGAATTTTTACTGGTAGTAAGTCCCGCTTTAGGACAGGGATCCGTTTAGGGCAGTAAAACCATACCTGTAGACATCCACATAGGATTCGATTAAAGAATTTTAACAACATGGACTCTCTACTTCATAGAACATCATCTTTCTCCAGCTCTTCTTCCGAAAAGACTAGTGTATCAAAGAACATAGTGAATTCAGAAGAATTTATTATTGAAGATTTTAATAAAGCAATTGATAATTGGGATTTACCGAAAGTTTCTAAGGATAAAATTTATAAAATGAAAAAACTTGATTTTTTAAAGACTGATTGTGTAATAAAGACAGAAGAAAGAGATATCACTCTTTCAAAGCCATTTGAAACAATTCATCATTTCTTGAAAAGTCATTAAAAAAGTTAAAAGAAAAGAATTTTAATTATGTCCACATAGGTTTAATCCAAGTAGGCATAAAACCCTTAACTAAAGAAGGATTAAACACTTCAATTCTTGCTGTCCTCAGGGATGGGAGGTTCATCTCCTTTGATGATTCCTTACTCAGTAGTATTGAATCTAGTCTCGTAAAGGACCAATTTCTTTGATTTGTTATCCAAACATAACGGTTTCATTAAAAGATAAAAATATTTTAAAAGCATGATTTTCAGATCAAAACTCATAACTATCACATGTTAGAAGGATCTGTTAGGTTGCATTAATTTTCAAAATATCATACAAAGCCATGATCTCGGCGTTTAATACGCAACATAAATTCCAGTCAAAAAGAGATGAGACTCTTCTCTTTGCAGATCGACCTTTCCAAAGCAAACACTTTGTTATTCCAAAACCTATTCAATGGAAAGATGTCAACCTTCCCGATGAATGGATTCTTGAAGGAGCCTTTGCTCGAGACAATACCAAAACATCTTGAGCCAAATACGAGTTACAAAATGTGACTCGGTATTGAGATGGTAAAGTCAAACTTTCATCGGAAGATCTACATCTTCTAGATTTCTCGATAAAGAATCTAATACTAGTGTTTCCTCACTAGAAAGAAAATTTACAAAAATTCCTTTGATTATAAATCTCCTTTTCAACCTATAAAAGAGTCACCTAGGTTTTCCACTTCGGATATACCTAGTTCTTCCATACATTCTGTTGACTATACCACTAGTGTACCTCACCCAATTTACACTAGTCGTCACAGAACAAACACAAGAAGAGAAAGAACCTTCTCCTCCAACTTCTCCTACATTTTTCAGCGATTCGGAAAATGTAATAAATGTTCTTGAAAAAGAATTTGAACTAGATAAAACCCTTTGCATGAAGACTTTTATTCATATAATAATAAAGAAAAAGACTTTGGTTTTTAAACATTTCTTAGACCAAAGAAGAAAAATACAAGAAGATTATTATGAATTTGTAAATTTACATAAAGTCCACATTTTATTTTTTGATTGGTTCGAAATGTATGCTTTTAAAAACAACATTTCTTATCCCTTTAAAGATTCGAACCCTATTACTATTAGAAAGAAAATTCTGAATGGAACCTTTTCGTGATAATAAAACCATAGAGTCTGAGCATCCACCTCTTAGGAGTATATCCATTGACCATGGTGAACCACCTATTAGGATTAAAGCCTCACCTTACAAAATTCATAAAGACCCAGAAACGGATTTGGATAGCATTATCCAACAGAATAACTTCTGTAATGCTAATCTAAATACGATAGGAAAACAGTTAATCAGGATAGAAGACCAAATCCAAAAGTCAACCATAATCAAGCTTTTTCTCCTGTTTTATCAAAACCTATTCAAACAAAATCGGATTCTGATAAAAAGCTCAAAGAACCTATTTTCAAACCTTTTCAGGTTTCGAAACATAGTCAGAAGCTTGTTCAAGAATCAAAATCAGATTTTGCTAAAGCTATTAAAGAACAACTTAATAGAATAGAAGCATCCTCTCCTACTCAATTCTCTAAAGATGCATCCTCTTCTACTCCTATTTCTAAAGCCCAGATTGCACCTGATAGTGCTCAATCAAGTAGGATTGCAGTACTAGAACATGATCAATCCTCTATAGCCTCTTCGGATATAGAAGCCTTTAAAGAAGAACCAACTTCAAAAGTCAATAAAATTCATTGGGAATTGGCACTCCCAACCACTAAAAGTCCACCAGATCTAACCATAGATAATAGACCAAGTGCATTGAATCAATCCCGGTATAATGCATCTTCCGTCTATGAGTGGAATTTAGATGGAATGTCTGAATACAATATCTTAGGATTATTGCAACAGATGACCATGGCAGCCAATGCTTATAAAACCCAATCAGGAACTTCTGACAAAGCCATTGCAGAAATCCTTATTGCTGGTTTTACAGGTCAACTAAAAGGTTGGTGGGATCATCTTCTTACCAATCAACAGCAATTAGATATTTTAAACTCTATTCAAACAGATGAGGATGGAATCCCCATTCGGATGAATTCAATAGTCCAATTCAAGACGATCGCTACCTTGATTTTGACTATATCCCTTCATTTCATAGGTGACCCTTCTCACCTCAGAGATAAAAATGCTGAGCTTCTACATAACCTAAGATGTAGAAAACTTAGTGAATTCCAAAACTACAAAACTACATTCTTTACCAGACTTTTTCTTAGGGATGATGCAAATCATATAACTTGGAAGGAGAAATTCTTGCGAGGTTTACCTACCCTATTAGGAGAAAAAGTTAGAAATTCCATTAAAGCCTTATATGATAACCGTATTCCTTACGATGAGCTCACCTATGGTGAACTTGTCAGTTTTGTCAATAAAGAAGGTTTAAAGATATGTCAAGATTTGAAATTACAGAAACGACTTAAATGGGAGCTTAGAAAGTCTAAACAAGAATTAGGTAGTTTTACGTACAGATTCAACTATGACCCCTTTAAAACTTCTACTTCCAAAGATTGTAATGGTAAGTGTTCTACGAAACCTTACAAGAAACATTACAAGTCCAAAGGCCATAGAAAATCCTTCCAAAGGTTTAGAGAACCTTTTTACAAGAAACCTTCAAAGCCTTATAAAAAACAATTTTCTAAAAAGAAAGACTTCAAACCCAAACAAAAAGCCCATTTTAACTTCAAAGAAGCCACATGTTTTAAATGCGGAATGAAAGGCCACACTGCAAAGTTCTGTAGAATGAACAAAAAGCTCCACGAGCTTGGCCTTGATGAAGAAACATTTTCAAAAATAGCCTCTTTATTGATAGAGTCTTCTGACTCTGAGTCTTCCATGACGGGAGATGATGAATCCTTACAGATTGACGAGTTAGTTGACTCTGATTCTGTAACTGATTCCAGTAATGATTCTGACTCAAGCCAATCAGAATCTTGCTTAAAGAAAATCAATGTTTTGACTAAAGATCAAGAAACTTTTCTTGAATTAGTTAAACACATTTATGATCCTACCTTACAAAAAGAATATCTTGATAAACTTTTAAAAACTCTAGAGGTAGGAGATAAAGCAGAAACACCAAAAATTCCAATAATAAAGAAAAATACTTATGATTTGACTCAAATCTTGGATAAAAAGAAAACAAAAAAGAAAACAGTTCCTAATATTCTAGATCTTCAGAAAGAGATTAAAGAAATTAAACTCGAAATTAAAGAATTAAAAGAAAAACAAAAGAATGACTCAGAAACTATTCAACTTCTATTACAAAAACAATTAGAAGACAATTCTGATAAAGAATCAAGTTCAGATGGTGAAAAAGAAATTGATTTACAACTTGAAAACATTGAATCTGTACCCAATGATTTTCTTTTTGTCTTAAATCAAATTACCACAAGAAAATATTTAATAAAAATTACCTTAGTCTTTTCCAAAGAACTTGAAATTGATACCATTGCCCTATTTGACACTGGTGCCGATTTAAATTGTATTAAAGAAATTTTTGTTCCAGATAAATATAAAGAAAGAACAAAAGAAAAGCTTTCTGCCGCCAATAATTCAAAATTGAACATTCATTCTAAAGTAGAAGCATCTGTTATTAACAAAGTGGTTTCAATTTAAAACTACTTTTTTCCTAACAAATGACATCCATCATGTTGTTATATTGGGAACACCTTTTATAAATCTTATAACTCCCTATACTGTAAATTATAATGGCATATCTTTTAAAGCGGGAAAAACCAAATTAAAATTTCCTTTCATAGAAAAGCCTAAAACAAGAAATTTAAATATTATAAAAGCAAATTGCGTTCATCAAAACCAAATAAATGTCCTATCAAATCAAAACAAAGCTAATCTAACCTGTTTACAAAAAGATTTAAACCTACAAAGAATAGAAAATCAATTAAAAATGATTTTATACAAAGAAAAATTTCTGAATTCAAAGCATTAATCGAAAAAGAAATATGCTTTGATTTACCAACTGCTTTTTGGAAGCAGAAAAAACAACACTTGGTAGATTTGCCATATGAAAATTCTTTTGATGAAAAACAAATACCCACTAAAGCTCGCCCTATTCAAATGAATATGGAATTGGAAAAACATTGTAAAGAAGAAATTAAAGATTTGGAAAACAAAGGACTTATTGTTAAATCAAGATCCCCATGGTCTTGTGCCGCTTTTTATGTCAATAAAAATTCTGAAATAGAAAGAGGAACACCAAGACTAGTAATAAATTACAAACCCTCAATAAAGCATTAAAATGGATTAGGTAGTATCTCATACCTAATAAAAAAGATTTACTCCAAAAACTCCACTCTGCATTCATATTTTCAAAATTTGACATGAAGTCAGGATTTTGGCAAATTCAAATTCACCCTAAAGACCGTTACAAAACTGCTTTCACTGTTCCATTTGGCCAATATGAATGGACAGTAATGCCCTTTGGTTTGAAAAATGCACCTTCAGAATTTCAAAGAATTATGAATGACATTTATAATCCTTTCACTGATTTTTGCATTGTCTATATTGATGATGTATTGATTTTTTCCCAGTCAATAGATCAACATTTTAAACATTTAAAGACTTTCTATTTCGCAACTAGAAAAGCAGGCCTAGCCATTTCTAGTTCAAAAATTTCCCTATTCCAGACTAAAAATTTCCCTATTCCAGATGATGTATTGATTTTTTCCCAGTCAATAGATCAACATTTTAAACATTTAAAGACTTTCTATTTCGCAACTAGAAAAGCAGGCCTAGCCATTTCTAGTTCAAAAATTTCCCTATTCCAGCCCAATAGAAAAGGATCTAGGACGATAGTGGATTTAGGAAAATTTAAGATTGGTTGATTTTAATAGGTAGGTTAAAAAGGGAAAATAATACAGACTCTAAACAAACAAAATAAACTTTACCGAGTGGAGGTACGTGGCGTTGTCCATCCAGATCGATGCAGAACTTAATCTGCCTTTGAGGTAATTTCTCAGAGCGTTAATCTGACTTAGAACAGATTTGCCCTTACCTCGCACGTTCTGGTTTCCAGCCTATATACCTTTCTTTAATTATTTTCAGTCAATAATTTTATTAGGGCTTTAGCAATCTTATTTACCACAAAGGCTCAAACAAAAATATTAGATCTGGATCCCAGTAACTAATATTTAGATTGAATGGGGGAGAAGAGAAGATACAAATGTAACAGAGATCCGGTCTCTTTGCTTCGAGAACGCATACAATTTTTATGAGCAGATCGATATGGAAGATCAGATCGCCGATCGTGCATAAAGCTTTAAATAAATTGCATAAAAGTAAAGTGCATAAATTTAAATTGCTTTAAAAATAAATTACGGAAATTTAAATTGCTGTAAAGTAAATTGCGGCAATTTAAATACGCATGAACTTTAAAATTATTACAGGCTTTGAAATGAAAATTACATAAGCTTTAAAGTATTTACATTTATTTCTTTAAGTCGACAGCTTTTAGAGATTACAAGTGAGATTCCAGAAAAATTCTGAAAACAAGGAACTTAACCAATGATCGGAAAATTCCTTGAATACAGAAAACTTCTTTTGTCTCTTGAGAAAAAGAAAAGAGAAAAGAAAGGGGAAAAATCACAAGACAGGAAAATAATTCCTTGAAGTCTTGATCCTCATTTCCCAGGGAGAGAGAGAGATAGAGAGAGAAGTAGAGAGAGGAGTGAAAGGAAAAGAATGCCGAGTCTAAGTCTTCGGCCATTCTTATATACAAAAATTTTTGAAACTGTTCACTGTAGCGGAGCTTTAAGTGCACAGTAACGTTTGGAAATTGGCACTGTTGCTTTAGACGTCGTCTTTCCTGTAGCTTTATACGGAAGAAATACAAAATACAAAATACAGAATCGGGTGAAGAGACATGTGCGCTCTCACTTGTGTCCAGAGGACCACCCGAAATACAAACATAAATTTTTTTTTTTTTTTTTTTTTAAGTAAATAACTTATTTACATTGCTTTATAGGAGACAATAATCCGAAGCAGTCATCTTCATTGTCGTCACCAAGGGAGATGATCGGTTCAGATTCTTCATCTTCAGTTGAGCTTTGAATAGATGGTTCGGACCGGGAGGCAAGAAGCTGCTCCATAACTTTGAAATACTCTTCTTCTGTTTTGGCACCTGCAAGAAGAGATTGGGCTTTGGACTTTTGGGTGAGGAAGGTTCCTTGGGCTTTAATATCTTGAATAGTTGGGACAAGGAGACCTTTGCAGTAAAGCCTTGATTTTGGATTAGGTGTGTGGTCAATTTAGTCATTCATCAAATTTGTTCCACCATTTAACTTTGAAAGTTCTTTGAAGGATTAATTGAGAGTCATGAGTGTGGTATCTGAGGTTCCACATCCATACCCAAGGTAGGAAGAAATTTGTACAAAAACAGAGAAAAGGGGGAAATCTTTTCTCGGACTCAGAAGGTTTGTAATGGGCTTTAAAAAGGTTTAAACATTGGATGGCATTTGGAGTTAGGATATCAGGAGTTGGGCCAAAATAGTTCCACCACTGTTGGAACCAATTTGGAAGGCTTTGCACGGTTATTTTGGAATTAAAGAAAAATAACCATGAGTGAGATTTCTTTGGGTTTTGAATAAAGAATGTGTTAAACCAAGCTTGTTGATAATCCCAGTAGGAATAGGTCAAACAATGTGGCAGACACATTTGAAAATTGGCGGGGAATCTTTTCTGATTGTGGAGATGGTCATTCCACTCTCTTGGGCTCAAGACCTTTAAAATGGTAGCAGTGGAATAGGCAGGTTCTTTATGGTTTTCACTGAGAAAGAAATGTTTAAATTTGACTGACTCAGTGGCTTTAAGAATAGATTCATAGAAGGCTTGCGGTTTTGTTAAATCCCATGGTTTAAAAAACCATCCAAGGGGGAAAAACTTTGAAATTGTTTGAAATGGGTCAGAATGGTAAAATTCATCTTCCACAGTTAAAATGTTTTGGAAGTAGGTTTTATCAAACCAATCCGAGGTTTTCTTTGAAAGCTTTGTTTGTGAAAGTACAATCTGGGAGGATGAACTTTCACCAGAAAGAAATACATTTTGAGAAGAAGGTTTTGTAATTTCTTGGCTCAAACTTTGAAAAGGGATTTCTTTAAGAGATCTTTTAGGTATTTCTTCAGAAACAAGTTTTTCTTTTGGAGAAATTTGGCTTTGTGAAAAACTTTGTAGAGCGAGTAAAAAATCAGGGGAATTAGAAATGGATTTTACCCATTCATTTACCTGATCCTGAGAGGCAAGGGCTTTAACTTTTGATTCATCATCTTCAATTGTGTCGATCCAAGATCTGATCGGCATGGCTGATGATAATAATTTTTCTTTAGGGGGAGAAGAGGCTTTGGAAGGTGTCTGGGACACAGGGTCTTTGAGGATCCCTTTCCCTTTATCTTTTGTCTTTTTGGGAGGCATTATCATTTCGAAGAAACTCTCTGGTTAGAAAATCAGGGAGTGAATTTGTATCGCCTTTAATAAATTCAATATCAAAATCAAAAACACTCAAAATAGCTTGCCATCTAGCAAAAATTTGTTTTGAAGCAATATTTTGAACGTCTTTTTCCAAGACATGTTTTGCTGCTTTACAATCAATTCTAAGTAAAAATTTTTGATTTAATAAATCACTTTGAAATTTTGAAATGCATAGAACAATAGATAAAATCTCTTTTTTAATAGTAGAATAGTTTTTCTGACATTCATTCCAATGGGCAGAAACATATTGTACTATTTGTTCTTTATTATTCTCAACTTGTTTTAATATTCCACCATAACCTAAATCTGATGCATCAGTCTCAACAATTTTAGGTAATGTGGGATTAGCAAGAAATAAACATGGAATATCTTTAACAATGTCTTTTATTTGTTTTACGACTTTAGTATGATTTTCTGACCATGCAACAGGGTTCTTTTTTAATCTATCATGTAATGGTTTTGCTATCCTGTTGATGTTAGGGCAGAAATCAAGAACATAATTCAAGCTTCCTAAAAATCTTTGCAATTGGGTTTTGTCAAGAATTTTATCAGGAAATTTATTAGTGAAAGCAAGGGACCTTTCAATTGGAGTGATAGTTCCCTTTGAGATATAATGGCCAAGAAATCGGATTTTAGTCTGGAATAGGGAAATTTTGAACTAGAAATGGCTAGGCCTGCTTTTCTAGTTGCGAAATAGAAAGTCTTTAAATGTTTAAAATGTTGATCTATTGACTGGGAAAAAATCAATACATCATCAATATAGACAATGCAAAAATCAGTGAAAGGATTATAAATGTCATTCATAATTCTTTGAAATTCTGAAGGTGCATTTTTCAAACCAAAGGGCATTACTGTCCATTCATATTGGCCAAATGGAACAGTGAAAGCAGTTTTGTAACGGTCTTTAGGGTGAATTTGAATTTGCCAAAATCCTGACTTCATGTCAAATTTTGAAAATATGAATGCAGAGTGGAGTTTTTGGAGTAAATCTTTTTTATTAGGTATGGGATACCTAATCCATTTTAATGCTTTATTGAGGGTTTGTAATTTATTACTAGTCTTGGTGTTCCTCTTTCTATTTCAGAATTTTTATTGACATAAAAAGCGGCACAAGACCATGGGGATCTTGATTTAACAATAAGTCCTTTGTTTTCCAAATCTTTAATTTCTTCTTTACAATGTTTTTCCAATTCCATATTCATTTGAATAGGCGAGCTTTAGTGGGTATTTGTTTTTCATCAAAAGAATTTTCATATGGCAAATCTACCAAGTGTTGTTTTTTCATTCCAAAAAGAGTTGGTAAATCAAAGCACATATTTCTTTTTCGATTAATGCTTTGAATTCAGAAATTTTTCTTTGTATAAAATCATTTTTTAATTGATTTTCTATTCTTTGTAGGTTTAAATCTTTTTGTAAACAGGTTAGATTAGCCTGTTTTGATTTTAATAGGACATTTATTTGGTTTTGATGAACAGAATTTGCTTTTATAATATTTAAATTTCTTGTTTTAGGCTTTTCTATGAAAGGAAATTTTAATTTGGTTTTTCCCGCTTTAAAAGATATACCATTATAATTTACAGTATAGGGAGTTATAAGATTTATAAAAGGTGTTCCCAATATAACAACATGATGGATGTCATTTGTTAGGAAAAAAGTAGTTTTAAATTCGAAACCACTGTTAATAACAGATGCTTCTACTTTAGAATGAATGTTCAATTTTGAATTATTGGCGGCAGAAAGCTTTTCTTTTGTTCTTTCTTTATATTTATCTGGAACAAAAATTTCTTTAATACAATTTAAATCGCACCTGTCAGTGTCAAATAGGGCAATGGTATCAATTTCGAGTTCTTTGGAAAAGACTAAGGTAATTTTTATTAAATATTTTCTTGTGGTAATTTGATTTAAAACAAAAAGAAAATCATTGGGTACAGATTCAATGTTTTCAAGTTGTAAATCAATTTCTTTTTCACCATCGAACTTGATTCTTTATCGAATTGTCTTAATTGTTTTTGTAATAGAAGTTGAATAGTTTTGAGTCATTCTTTTGTTTTTCTTTTAATTCTTTAATTTCGAGTTTAATTTCTTTAATCTCTTTCTGAAGATCTAGAATATTAGGAACTGTTTTCTTTTTTGTTTTCTTTTTATCCAAGATTTGAGTCAAATCATAAGTATTTTTCTTTATTATTGGAATTTTTGGTGTTTCTGCTTTATCTCCTACCTCTAGAGTTTTTAAAAGTTTATCAAGATATTCTTTTTGTAAGGTAGGATCAGAAATGTGTTTAACTAATTCAAGAAAAGTTTCTTGATCTTTAGTCAAAACATTGATTTTCTTTAAGCAAGATTCTGATTGGCTTGAGTCAGAATCATTACTGGAATCAGTTACAGAATCAGAGTCAACTAACTCGTCAATCTGTAAGGATTCATCATCTCCCGTCATGGAAGACTCAGAGTCAGAAGACTCTATCAATAAAGAGGCTATTTTTGAAAATGTTTCTTCATCAAGGCCAAGCTCGTGGAGCTTTTTGTTCATTCTACAGAACTTTGCAGTGTGGCCTTTCATTCCGCATTTAAAACATGTGGCTTCTTTGAAGTTAAAATGGGCTTTTTGTTTGGGTTTGAAGTCTTTCTTTTTAGAAAATTGTTTTTTATAAGGCTTTGAAGGTTTCTTGTAAAAAGGTTCTCTAAACCTTTGGAAGGATTTTCTATGGCCTTTGGACTTGTAATGTTTCTTGTAAGGTTTCGTAGAACACTTACCATTACAATCTTTGGAAGTAGAAGTTTTAAAGGGGTCATAGTTGAACTGTTTACAGAAACTACCTAATTCTTGTTTAGACTTTCTAAGCTCCCATTTAAGTCGTTTCTGTAATTTCAAATCTTGACATATCTTTAAACCTTCTTTATTGACAAAACTGACAAGTTCACCATAGGTGAGCTCATCGTAAGGAATACGGTTATCATATAAGGCTTTAATGGAATTTCTAACTTTTTCTCCTAATAGGGTAGGTAAACCTGCAAGGAATTTCTCCTTCCAAGTTATATGATTTGCATCATCCCTAAGAAAAAGTCTGGTAAAGAATGTAGTTTTGTAGTTTTGGAATTCACTAAGTTTTCTACATCTTAGGTTATGTAGAAGCTCAGCATTTTTATCTCTGAGGTGAGAAGGGTCACCTATGAAATGAAGGGATATAGTCAAAATCAAGGTAGCGACTGCATCTTGAATTGGACTATTGAATTCATCCAGAATGGGGATTCCATCCTCATCTGTTTGAATAGAGTTTAAAATATCTAATTGCTGTTGATTGGTAAGAAGATGATCCCACCAACCTTTTAGTTGACCTGTAAAACCAGCAATAAGGATTTCTGCAATGGCTTTGTCAGAAGTTCCTGATTGGGTTTTATAAGCATTGGCTGCCATGGTCATCTGTTGCAATAATCCTAAGATATTGTATTCAGACATTCCATCTAAATTCCACTCATAGACGGAAGATGCATTATAATGAGATTGATTTAATGCACTTGGTCTATTATCTATGGTTAGATCGGTGGACTTTTAGTGGTTGGGAGTGCCAATTCCCAATGAATTTTATTGACTTTTGAAGTTGGTTCTTCTTTAAAGGCTTCTATATCCGAAGAGGCTATAGAGGATTGATCATGTTCTAGTACTGCAATCCTACTTGATTGAGCACTATCAGGTGCAATCTGGGCTTTAGAAATAGGAGTAGAAGAGGATGCATCTTTAGAGAATTGAGTAGGAGAGGATGCTTCTATTCTATTAAGTTGTTCTTTAATAGCTTTAGCAAAATCTGATTTTGATTCTTGAACAAGCTTCTGACTATGTTTCGAAACCTGAAAAGGTTTGAAAATAGGTTCTTTGAGCTTTTTATCAGAATCCGATTTTGTTTGAATAGGTTTTGATAAAACAGGAGAAACAGTTATGGTTGACTTTTGGATTTGGTCTTCTATCCTGATTAATTGTTTTCCTATCGTATTTAGATTAGCATTACAGAAGTTATTCTGTTGGATAATGCTATCCAAATCCGTTTCTGGGTCTTTATGAATTTTGTAAGGTGAGGCTTTAATCCTAATAGGTGGTTCACCATGGTCAATGGATATACTCCTAAGAGGTGGATGCTCAGACTCTATGGTTTTATTACTGTCGAAAAGGTTCCATTCAGGAATTTTCTTTCTAATAGTAATAGGGTTCGAATCTTTAAAGGGATAAGAAATGTTGTTTTTAAAAGCATACATTTCGAACCAATCAAAAAATAAAATGTGGACTTTATGTAAATTTACAAATTCATAATAATCTTCTTGTATTTTTCTTCTTTGGTCTAAGAAATGTTTAAAAAACCAAAGTCTTTTTTCTTTATTATTATCTGAATAAAAGTCTTCATGCAAAAGGGTTTTATCTAGTTCAAATTCTTTTTCAAGAACATTTATTACATTTTCTGTAACTGCAGAAAATGTAGGAGAAGTTGGAGGAGAAGGTTCTTTCTCTTCCTGTGTTTGTTCCTGTTGACGACTAGTGTAAATTGGGTGAGGTACACTAGTGGTATAGTCAACAGAATGTATGGAAGAACTAGGTATATCCGAAGTGGAAAACCTAGGCTGACTCTTTATAGGTTGAAAAGGGAGATTTATAACTGAAGGAATTTTTGTAAATTTTCTTTCTAGTGAGGAAACACTAGTATTAGATTCTTTATCAGAGAATCTAGAAGATGTAGATCTTCTGAATGAAAGTTTGACTTTACCATCTGAATACTGAGTCACATTTTGTAACTCTGTATTTGGCTCAAGATGTTTTGGTATTGTCGGAGCAGTGGCTCCTTCAAGAATCCATTCATCGGGAAGGTTGACATCTTTCCATTGAATAGGTTTTGGAATAACAGTGTTTGCTTTGGAAAGGTCAGTCTGCAAGAGAAGAGTCTCATCTCTTTTTGATTGGAATTTATGTTGCGTATTAAACGCTGAGATCATGGCTTTGTATGATATTTTGAAAATTAATGCAACCGGAACAGATCCTTCTAACATGTGATAGTTATGAGTTTTGATCTGTAAAATCATGCTTTTTAAAATATTTTTATCTTTTAATGAAACCGTTATGTTTGGATAACAGTCAAAAGAAATTGGTCCTTTACAGAGACTAGATTCAATACTACTGAGTAAGGAATCATCAAAGGAGATGAACCTCCCATCCCTGAGGACAGCAAGAATTGAAGTGTTTAATCCTTCTTTAGTTAAGGGTTTTATGCCTACTTGGATTAAACCTATGTGGACATAATTAAAATTCTTTTCTTTTAACTTTTTAATGACTTTTCAAGAACAGATGAATTGTTTCAAATGGCTTTGAAAGGGTGATATCTCTTTCTTCTGTCTTTATTACACAATCAGTCTTTAAAAAATCAAGTTTTTTCATTTTATAAATTTTATCTTTAGAAACTTTCGGTAAATCCCAATTATCAATTGCTTTATTAAAATCTTCAATAATAAATTCTTCCAATTCACTATGTTCTTTGATACACTAGTCTTTTCGGAAGAAGAGCTGGAGAAAGATGATGTTCTATGAAGTAGAGAGTCCATGTTGTTAAAATTCTTTAATCGAATCCTATGTGGATGTCTACAGGTATGGTTTTACTGCCCTAAACGGATCCCTGTCCTAAAGCGGGACTTACTACCAGTAAAAATTCAACACACACAAAGAAAACAATTTTGGAAATCCGACAACACAGATTCTTTACAAATATATTACACCTACTTTCCTCTGGCTCTCATACCAATAGAAAAGGTCTTGAGCCCAAAAGGTTCCATTCAGGAATTGAGGACAGCAAGGAATCATCAAAAGACTTTGGTTTTTTAAACATTTCTTAGACCAAAGAAGAAAAATACAAGAAGATTATTATGAATTTGTAAATTTACATAAAGTCCACATTTTATTTTTTGATTGGTTCGAAATGTATGCTTTTAAAAACAACATTTCTTATCCCTTTAAAGATTCGAACCCTATTACTATATATATATATATATATTCCCCCCTTAAAATACCTTTGTACTCAAGTATACATTTTTCTAAAAAAATTGTCTTCTCTTTCATTTCTACTTTTGATATCGTTACTACAGTATTCATGTACTTTTTAGGCCTTTAATATGTGACATGATCTTAATTTATTAGATGATTGTTATATTTAAAACAAAATCAATAGAGAATATTTACTTATGTTAAAAATGAATTGACTTGTTAAAATATTAAAAGTATTATTTTGTTAATGTACGTAATTAATTTTCAAAATTCATTTTTGTGTTTTGAAAATGTAATTCAATAAACCTGGTCAATAATTATAGTGCCTTAAATTACAAAACTTCCTAAAATTACACAAACAAACAAAACCCCACAGTTAAACTCTAGGGTGAGGGGTGGGCAAAACCAAACAGAAATTGAAAAAAATTCGGTTCGGTTGGTTTTTTATGGTTTTGATTTGATTTTTTTAAAACTAAAAATATGAATTTATAAATACCAAACCGAATGGTTCAATTCGATCGATTTTTAGATGAAAATTATAAAACTCGAACCGAACCAACATTAAGGTATTTTTTTAATTTCACTATAGCATATATAATACAGAAATTACATATGTTTGCACTCTCGGTCTCGACTCTTACTCTCTCACTTTCAGTTGCCTGCACAAAGCCACAAACCCAAATCCTAAGTTCGATTTGCTGGTGGCTAGTACTGCTTTATCCTTGCTGTCGACCTACCACTGCCGTTCATTCCATCGCTCCGTCGCCAACCACCCAGCCAGCTAACTTGCTCTGTTTTCTTTTCTTTTTCTTTTTTGAAATGGGTCTTTTTTGTTAAATAGCTCTTTAATCTTTTCTAATTTCATGTTTGCCTTATTTATTATTATTGTATTAAATTATTAATAGTATTTAGTTTCACTACCTTTGTCTAGATATGCGTATGTTACTGTACTTTTTTGGTTTTCCTATTTTGAAATTGTGCTGCTGGGTGAGGAAGTTACAAGGTTGAAGATGAGGGACAAACAATATCATTTAGATCCCTCTCTTTTATAAAATTATTACATGGTCCAATTTTTAGAAAATGTCTACGTATTAGAATTTTGTTATGGCCTAATTTGTTTGAAAAGTTTTCAAAATGGTCCTTTAATAAACCCGCTAAGAGAACAAACCAAACCAAAACCGACCTATTGATTTCGGTTTGGTTTTATTTTTGCAAAGAACGAATGATTTTTTTAATTTTCGAAACCGAATTGATCCGAAACCAAAAGTAAAAGCTATTTTATATATAGAGCTGGCAAAATTTAACAGAACCTTAGAATTATTATCATCACAATCTTAGAATTATTAGGTGTGAAGAATAATTCTAATACTACTTTATTATTCACTGCACTTAACTAATAATAAATGTTACTCGTTAATATAGTGATAATGACTGTCGTCATGTTCGTTGAATAATATCACAAAAAAATATAATCATGCTCATACAATTATGGCTATTTGTTATATTTCTTTTTATTTAGATTGAAGACATCAAATGTTTCTATTATGTCGTGATTAGTACATAATTGAGTAGAACAAAAAGGTCATTTGTGAGGGCAGATACCTTTGGTAAATACTACTTGGAGGTAAATTTGGGACATTGATTTAGACTAATTAGTAGGTGACACGTGGCGGTAGAGAATAAAATAGAAGAAAAGCCATCATTATGACTGGAATATGGAGGATAGCTTCAAAGCATCTAGGTTATTCTCAAGTAGCTAGGACAACTCCTATAAATTTGCCCCTTTAAAAGACAAAATTAGAAATAAAAGATAGTACCTTAAGTCCTCAAGTGTGAGAGCTGCATGTCATTTGAAAAGGAATAAGTATCTTGTCCTTTAGGCTAAAATCTAGGGACCAATAGAAAAATAGATTAGTTGAGCATAACAATAAGAAAAAGACAAGTCACTACTCCTCAAGTATCCCCAAAAAGTAGGAGGACCATTATAGCAGCACTCACATGGCAACTGTCAATAATTATTAAGATACTCTAGTAACACTTTTATATAGCTACACATGGTCAAATTTGAAGGATTTTGGGCTTCTTAGGGTATGGATTCTGTAGAGCTTCATCTTATTTTTCCATAATTTCTAAGGTTTCTTCCTTTTTTAAGAACTTCATGGAAGATATTGACTACTTCATCTCCTAAAAGATCATTTTCCGTATTTTTTTTAAAGAACTTAATGGAAGATCTTGACCATATCATCTCCCAAAAGAGCATTTTCTGTATTCTTCTTTTCGATTGTTTTTCTTTTTTTCACAAAATCCATACTCTCCATCATGCTATCATTAACCATAAACAACCTTTAAAAAAGGTTCTATTTATATTGTAATGAAAATTATACAATATTTCACTTACGTAGTAGATTGGAGATGTAGGCCACTGAACCATGTAAAATTTTCTGTTTTCTTTATTTTTCATCCTTATTTTCTACTTATTGTGATGATTTTGATATCTAGATCACATTTAATTAATAAACTCACCTGTCTTATGCCATGAGTTCTGCTAAGCTCCCTAGATAAGCTCTCCATAAGTATCTCGCAACTGCACCTAAAATACCTGAGCTCTCTTAAGCTCTCCATATCAACTCTCTAAACTAACTCCCATGAGCTTCACTGAGTTCCCATATTAGTCCCCACTTAAAACACCTCATATCACCTCCCACATCACCTCAGCTAAGCCACTTGCCCCCTCAAACATCAAAAAACACACATAAACCCTTATTAGCCCAATCTCCCTTAATTGTAAATTTATTTGTTTAAATTGGATTTTAGCTATATAAATTGTTGAAATCAGATCGTAACTAAATTCGGTGAAGACATATACATATGCCCTAGAAAAAATTCATTTCCAAGAGAATGATGCCGTTGATAATTGCAGTATTAAGTTACATTGGAAAAAGATAATTTCCATTAAGTCATTGGAGGAAAATTTTTTCTTTTATAATATTTTGTCGAAAATAACATCAACTACCCTCAAAACAATCGCTTGGAAGTCAAATAATTACACAATTCCAGCTGCACTTGCCCTTGAAAATACTAAATTAGGCGGTCAAAAATGTGTATCCCTTTTCTTGAGTGTTCTCTTTTATTTATTCAATAATATTATTTCACAAGCTTTTTTCTTCTCTTTTTCATAATATAATAAAATATGAATTTCATCTTTGAAGTATCTATAGTATGAATGAATATAAGATAACCAACAAAATGATAATACATAAATTAAACACATTAAATGTAGCATTATTAATTTCAAAATTTCATAAAAATCACATTGGCAAACCAAAAGTACAATAAAATGATAAGTTTTAACGTTATCTTTTACGTAAAACTATCCTAAATGTATGCACAAATTAAGTGATCGCAAAACTTGAATATTTTTTTCTGGAATGTCTTCTTCGTTTTCTGAAATCGTTTTCTGTAATCTCATCTTCCTCATCCCATTATCATCTTCAGCCGGTAAAGCAAAATCTTGATACCTTAATATCACTAAATAAGGGACTGATATGACTATGTAATAAAGGATTAAGCTGAAATTTCTCCAATTCCTACTTTCAAACTATATGCCTTTCACCATATTTAGCACTCAATAGGCATAATAAAATAAATCAAACATGTCAAAAACCATTTGTAGAAGTCCTGTAAACGAGATTAAGGCTGTCCAAACGCTAAGAATACACATATAATTACAACAAGCAACAAACTGGCATTACTCAATTCTCCAAACTGCAATGTAAAGACTGAAACAAACTCACTAATCTTATCCTACGGAAGAACAGGGAACTCCCACCTCTGATAGGTACCATATTGAGGTATGAAGCAACCTGTAAAAGTTAAAAACTCTTTAGAAGAAGAAAAAGAAGATTGAATTATTAGAAGAATAGATAACAGAGATTTAAAATTCCTTAGCCAGCCGCTCACCCACCTTTTAAGTTTTAAGGAATGAATACAGATATTAATGCATTAGAAAGAAAAGAAGAAAGACATTATTAGGATTATTTTCGTAAAAGTTTTTCAACAAAACACTTGAAAGTTTATTAAAGTAAAAAGCTAGCTCTCTGACTAAGTACCTGAAACTGCTCCTGGGAAAAAAAGAAAAAAAAAAGAGGAAGTTCCTATCAGCTGGTTTCAGAAAAAGGCATTTCAGCTTACAGATGGCATTAGGTCTAGATCATATATATAATTGTCTTTGTCTTTGTCTTGCAGGTGTGTTCCTAATTAAATAATACCAACTGCCGATATTACTTCTGTAGGCCTACGGCACTTCCAATTTATAGGCGTATATGTAATATATTTATTATATCATCACCGTATTAGTTTAGCTATTGAGCGTTATCAAGTATAACAATGTCTTTGGGTACGTAAGATCACAATTTCACGCATATATGTTCATCTGTGAGTGTAAGCATAGAGTCAGTGTTCAAATTTACATGCAATTTTAAGTGTTTCAAAAAATAGATGGGTTCAGATCTTCCACTGAAAACGGAGTCATGGATAACAGCTTACTCCAATAATGATATAAACTAAATCAGACATGTCCACAATCAAAAACCAAATTAAAAAATGGGGAAAATTAAGGCTGGAAATATGAACAACAGAATTGCAGAAACATGAAGTAGAAATATTACAAGGCACTTGGGCCGGGTACCTACCCTATGGAGTAAGCAAAGGCTAAATGATGATAAAACACCTTTGATGCAATATAATCTTGATCATCTTTGCACACGTTATTGTAATTTTCTTCTCACACAGGAATTCCATGGTGGATTGGATTGAACAATTCCATGCGTGCATCCACAGTTGAATTGCCGAACTTCATTGACTCCACAAAATCTGACGTTTACTTCCAATAGTCTCCTCGGAAAATTTTAGCATGTACCTACTCGCATCCATATTTTCCATGCATAAAAATTCTGCGAAGGACACGCAAAATGTTCATCCACGAAAATCACAACGTGTTTGTAAATCCATTATCAGCATAAATTTTACCCTAAACTTGCACCACATGTAGAAAAGTCAAAGACTTTTGGTGAGCTTATTCAAATTGGTTGAAAAAGGAAAGGTAAGCCACATGCATGATTGACAAATTGGAGGAAGTTGGTACCGCATGCATGTGTTTGTCAATATTGAAGAAATTAGTTGCAGATTTAATTGACAATTTGACCAAGAGTTTGGTGCAATAGTGCAACGATTTTGGCTATAAATAGAGATGCATTCTTCATTTGTTAAACATCCCAAAATTGTTAAGCTTCTAAGTTTTTTAAGTTTTTGAGAGTTCTGAGAGTGTGAGCAATTGGAGAGTGTGTGTGAGAGTACTGGGTGTATTTGGGTTCTGGGAAAGTGAGATTTCTTTACTCAAATTTATACTCAAATAATTGTTAGTAATACAATTATTTTTCTCTTGCTCCCGTGGATGTAGGTTTAATTACCGAACCACGTAAATCTTGTGTCCTTTATTTTTCTGTAATTATTTGGTGCGCTTGATTCCGCATTCCGCGCATAACAACAAGTGGTATCAGAGCCGACGGTTCGTACTTGGGGGGATAAGATCATTCACGATATCTTTGTACTATTCCGATATCTGATGCTTATTCACATCTGATCATTCACGAATACGGTGGAGACGGCCATTTGTACTTGGAGACAGTCTATTGTAAGTAGTGTGTATTTTTGCATGTCTAGGAAAGTTCTGTCAACAAGGCGATAAGAGCCTAAGGATTCTGGTTTTTAATTGGGACCGAGTTCCCGTCCAGTTTCCTGGGAACTTTCCTGGTGCATTTATTCACGCGAAATTAACATCATAGAGACTGTTTTTCAAGTGGAAATAGTTCGTTGAGAAAATGGTAGAAGGTGAAACTTCTAGAATTGGGGGGAGATCTACTGAGACTATTTCAGGAGACACTTCAGGTGGGAGGCGAGATTTGTCAAATCGCTATTCAATTTTGTTATATTATAGGAGGCCAGAAGATCGATGTTGAAAAGTTTGATGGGAAAATCAACTTCGGCATGTGGAGGCGCGAAGTTATGGATGCCCTTATTCAAATCGATCTCGATGTTGTTTTGAAAAATAAAAGATACTTGTATGATGAAGAAATTTGGGATCGTATGAACGAGAAAGCTTGTGGTCAGATTAGATCTTGTTTGACCAAGGAGGTGAAATACTTGGTGAAAGATGAGAGTGTGCGATGACTTTGTGGCGTACATTGGAGGAGAAGTACCTTTGAAAAGTCTGAAAATCGCCTTCATGCAATGAGCCAAGTATATGGCTTTCGAATGAAGCCTGGGATGTCAATGCACGATCATGTCTCAAGATTTGAAAAGTTACTGGCTGATTTGAAGAATCTTGATGAAGATATTAAGGATGAAGTCAAGGCTATGATTCTGTTACACTCACTACCAGAGGAATATAGCCATTTTGTGACGACCTTGATATATGGAAAGAGTGTGATCGTCTTCAAAGATGTTTGTACAGCATTGACTAACTTGGAGATTCGGACTAATGATAAAAGGTCTGAACGAGCATCGTCTGAAGCTTTGGTGAGTAGAGATTGGGCGATGGAGAAAAAAAGAAGAAGCGTGGTGGAAAGAATTCTCGATCCAAATCGAAGCGTAAATATAGCTCGAGATGAGTGTGCTTTTTGTCATGAAAAGGGCCATTGGAAGAAAGATTGTCGAAGGCTCAAAAGAGAGATGGGAAGAAACCAAAGAGCAAGCAAACATGGTACGTAAGGATGAAGACTCGATTATTCACTAAGTATTACTCCTACAAGATACGTGGCTAGTGCGGCAGTGGATACTTGATCTTTGGAGCAACCTACCATTTGTGTCCTATTAAGGAATGGTTTACAGATTTTCGTGTCGGAATGCAGTGCTGATCGTGATGGGAATGATCAACCTTGTCGTACAATGGGGGTAGGAATAATTCGGCTCAAAATGTTTGATGGAATGGTCAGAGAACTGAAAGACGTTAGATATGTTCCAGCTTTAAAGAAAAATCTAATTTCTGTGGGTGCTCTAGAAGCTAAAGGCTACAAGGTTACCATTGAAAATGGTACAATGAAGTTTACACATGGGGCTATGGTAATTCTGCAAGGGGTTCGGCGTCACAATTTGTACTATTTGAAGGGAGGTACAACTGATGAAGCAAATGTTGCTGAGGCGCACAATGACACCACCGAGCTATGGCATATACGTTTGGGACATGCTGGAGAGAAGTCTTTGCAAACTCTGATGAAGCACGGACTTTTAAAAGGTACCAAAATCTGTAAATTAAATTTCTGTGAGCATTGTGTAGTAGGCAAGAAAACAAGGGTCAAATTTGGTACGGCTAATCACGATACTCGTGAGATCCTTGAATATGTTCACAGTGATGTATGGGGACCAACCAAGACTGCATCAATTGGTGGAAGCCATTATTTTGTTACATTTGTTGATGATTTCTCTAGACGTGTGTGGGTGTACACCATGCGAGCAAAGGATGAGGTTCTAGAGATTTTCGTGAAATGGAAGAAACTGGTGGAGACTCAAACTAGCAGAAAGATCAAAGTATTGCGTTCTGACAATGGGGGTGAATATACTTCTGATCCATTCTTGCAAGTATGCCAGAATGAAGGCATAAAAAGACATTTCACGGTGAGACATACTCATGACAGAGCGGTGTGGTGAGCGTATGATAATCGTACTTTCTTGGAGAAGGTACGATGTATGTTATCTAATCTTTGGTTTAGATAAAAAATTTTTTTGAAATTTTGTGAGCTACGCAAGTCACTTGATAAACCGGTTGCCTTCTGCTGCGGTGGAGGTAAAACTTCTATAGAAATATGGTTTGGAAAGCATGCACAAGACTATAATTCTTTTCGTATGTTCGGGTGTCCAGCGTATTATCATGTCAAAAATGGTAAACTGATCCTCGTGCTAAAAAAACTATCTTTGTGGGATTCAAAAGTGGAGTAAAGGGCTTCAAGCTTTGGGATCTCGAAGATAAAAAGATTGTGTGTAGCAGAGATGTCACGTTTGATGAAGCTTCAATGATGAAAGCTTCAAGTTCTCAGCAGGTGGAGAACAAGACCACAGAGGTATTACAGCGGGTGGAGTTTGATGCAACTCCATATGTACCAGTTAGTTCTACATCAGAGAATGACTCAACTATGGAGGTGACACCTACAGTTGAAGAAGAGGTTGTTTCTTCTAATGAAGAAATAACTGATGATGTAGATTATGATGATTCTATGGCAACAAGGAGGCCAAGAAGAGAGATAAAGAAACCCGGATGGCTTACTAAAGACATGGTGGTAGCCTATGCACTTCCAGTTATTGATGATGACATCCCCAACACTTTCAGTGAAGCAAAGATGCAAGGATAAATGATCAGTGGAAGTTAGCCATGGATGAAGAGATGAAATCTCTCCATCAAAATCAGACTTGGGAACTTGTGAAGTTACCAAAAGGGGAAAAGGGCTATTGGCAATAAATGGGTCTACACCAAGAAGCAAGCATCTCCAAATCAGACAACTCCTCGATACAAGGCAAGGCTCGTAGCAAAAGGTTACGCTCAGAAAGAAGGTATTGATTATAATGAAGTTTTCTCTCCAGTCGTAAAACATACTTCCATTCGTATCCTACTTGCCTTGGTAGCTGAATATGAGTTAGAGTTGGCTCAATTGGATGTTAAGACGGCGTTCTTGCATGGAGATTTGGAGGAGGAAATCTATATGACTCAGCCGTGTGGTTTCAAAGTTGCTGGAAAGGAGAATCATGTGTGTAGGTTGATTAAATCTTTGTACGGACTGAAGCAATCGCCAAGGCAGTGGTACAAAAGATTTGATCAATTTATACAAGGGCAGAAATTCACCAGAAGTGAACACGATCATTGTGTTTACTTTAGAAGACTACTAGATGGAGCTTTCATCTATCTATTGCTCTATGTCGACGATATGCTTATAGCTTCGAAGAATAAAGGTGAGATTGAAAGGCTAAAGAAGCAGTTGGCTTCTGAGTTCGAAATGAAAGACTTGGGTGATGCACAGAGAATACTTGGGATGGAGATTCGTCGAGACAAGAAGAATGGGAGTGTATGGTTGACTCAAAAATCTTATTTGAAGAAAGTGCTAGAAAGATTCGGTATTGATGACAAAACTAAACCGGTATGTACACCTCTAGCTCCTCATTTCAAATTAAGCTCTTCTTCATGTCCTAGATCTCAAGAGGAGCGCGATTACATGGCTCGTGTTCCATATGCTAGTGCTGTGGGTAGTCTGATGTATGCTATGGTGTGTACGAGGCCTGATATATCTCAAGCAGTGAGCATGGTTAGTAGATACATGCACAATCCGGGTAAAAATCACTGGCTTGCGGTGAAGTGGATTCTCCGATATCTGTATGGGACAGTTGATGTTGGGTTATTGTTCAAGAAGGATTATGATCAACAATGTGTTGGGTATTGTGATTCTGATTTCGCTGGAGACCTTGACAAGCGAAGATCAACAACGGGCTACGTATTCACATTGGGTGGAGGTCCGGTTAGCTGGAGGTCGATTCTACAATCGACAATTGCTCTGTCCACTACGGAAGCAGAGTACATGGCAGCAACTGAAGCTGTAAAAGAAGCTATCTGGTTGAAAGGCTTGTTAAGTGATTTGGGAGTAATCCAGGAGAACATTGCGGTCTTCTGTGATAATCAAAGTGTGATATTCCTCGCGAAGAATCAAACATATCACGCTCGGACGAAGCACATAGATGTGAAATATCATTATGTGAGGGAGATTATCGAGGGCGGTGTTGTGTTGTTGAGAAAGATCAATACTAAAGATAATCCATCAGATATGTTGACGAAGGTAGTTTCTGGAGTTAAGTTTCAACATTGCTTGAAACTAATTCAAATCCTTCGATTGTGTTAAGTTATTTCCTTCGGAAATTTTTGAACTACGGTTGGCTTGATCCCAAATTTTGGGTACGTAGGCAGTCGAAACGACACAGCCATTCGGGATCCTTATTGAAGGATTACATTGGGGATGATGGTTCATTGGTAGTCGGCTCAGATTTGGACAAATCTTTGCCGAGGTGGAGAATTGTAGAAAAGTCAAAGACTTTTGGTGAGCTTATTCAAATTGGTTGAAAAAGGAAAGGTAAGCCACATGCATGATTGACAAATTGGAGGAAGTTGGTACCGCATGCATGTGTTTGTCAATATTGAAGAAATTAGTTGCAGATTTAATTGACAATTTGACCAAGAGTTTGGTGCAATAGTGCAACGATTTTGGCTATAAATAGAGATGCATTCTTCATTTGTTAAACATCCCAAAATTGTTAAGCTTCTAAGTTTTTTAAGTTTTTGAGAGTTCTGAGAGTGTGAGCAATTGGAGAGTGTATGTGAGAGTACTGGGTGTATTTGGGTTCTGGGAAAGTGAGATTTCTTTACTCAAATTTGTACTCAAATAATTGTTAGTAATACAATTATTTTTCTCTTGCTCCCGTGGATGTAGGTTTAATTACCGAACCACGTAAATCTTGTGTCCTTTATTTTTCTGTAATTATTTGGTGCGCTTGATTCCGCATTCCGCGCATAACAACACCACAGAAGGTGTGGACATGGAGAAATTCCCCGTTTGCGTGCACTGCACACTAAACATACCGATGTCTTCCATTAATTCATGGAATTGTGAGGTCAACAACAGAACAGTCAGTCTTAGGATTTTATAAGTATATATAGTAGTCTGAGTTGCATATCTTTTCAGTAAAACAAAAGCAATCCTATTGCATATTGCAGACATGGGTGACAAAAATTGTGCTTCCTTGGCACTTCTGTCTATTTTACTTTTATCAGGAATTTTGCACCTGGAAACCGTAAAAGCTCTTGGTTCAGGTTGCAAAGAAGTTGAGAGGAAAGCACTACTTCAGTTCAGAGAAAACCTTGCAGACCCTTCAGGCCGGCTCTCGTCTTGGGTCGGAGAAGATTGCTGTAGATGGAGAGGAGTAAGCCGCAACAACAGAACTGCAAGTGTCATCAAGCTCAAACTCAACAACCCATTTAGACACAGTTTTGACGCATATGAAGATGATGCAGGACACGAATTCAGTTGAAAGATTTGAAATACTTAGACTTAAGCATGAATAATTTTAAAGGTTTCAAAGTTCCAGAATTCATTGGATCACTAAAGGAACTGAGATATCTCAATCTGTCAGGCTCGTTTTTCAGTGGGACTATTCCTCAAAGTCTTGGAAATCTCTCAAATTTGCTTTATCTTGATCTCAATAATTTTCTGGATCAATCAAATCAAATAGGCCTTGGATGGCTTGCTGGTCTTCCTTCCTTGAAACATCTTAACTTGGGAGGGGCAGATCTTAGCAAGGCTGCAGCAGATTGGCTTCAAAGTATTAGTATGCTTCGTTCTCTTGTTGAGCTGCACCTGCCCAATTGTAATCTTCCCACTCTACCTTTCCATTTTCCATCCCTCAACTTCACATCCCTTCAAGTGCTTGACCTCTCCAACAATGGTTTCAACTCAAGGATACCTCACTGGTTGTTCAACATCACTAGACTTTCCAGCCTGGATCTCAACACCAACGATCTGCAAGGCGATATACCAGATGGATTTGCCAGCTTGAATTCTCTCCAACGGCTAGATTTGTCTGGAAATTCATTCCTCGGAGGCCGGCTCTCCAGAAATTTGGGAAAGCTATGCAATTTGAGGACTTTGAAGCTTTCTAGAAACAATATCAGTGGCGAGGTGAGTGATTTCATTAATGGTCTATCTGAATGCACCAATAGCAGCTTATTAGAGAAACTAGAGTTAGGATTCAATCAACTCACCGGTGATCTGCCCAATTCTTTAGGATATCTTAAGAACTTAAGATATCTTGAACTTTGGGACAACTCCTTTGTTGGTTCAATTCCACCATCAATAGGAAACTTGACCTTTCTGAAGGAATTGTACCTCTCATATAATCAAATGAATGGATTCCCGGAAAGTTTTGGGCAGCTTTCAGCAATTGAAGTGTTAGATCTGGATGAGAACCAATGGGAGGGTATCATAACTGAAACTCATTTTAGGAACCTCTCAAACCTAAAAGAAATTTCATTATACAAACTATCGCCAAACATTTCCTTGATTTTCAACATCAGTTCTCATTGGATTCCTCCTTTTAAACTCACATTCATCAATATTAGATCGTGCCAACTAGGTCCAAAATTTCCAACATGGCTTAGAAATCAAACTGAACTGACAACTGTGGTTCTTAACAATGCTAGGATTTCAGACACCATACCCCATTGGTTCTGGCAATTAGACTTGGCCCTAGATGAGCTAGATGTAGGTTCTAATGAATTAAGTGGAATAATTCCAAATTCCTTAGGCCTTCGCTTTCCAGGCACAGTTGATTTGAGTTCAAACAACTTCGAGGGTCCACTCCCACTCTGGTCATTCAACGTGACAAAGCTGTACTTGAACAATAATTGGTTTTCTGGGCCAATTCCTCTTGACTTTGGCCAAAAAATCCCCTTCCTGACAGACTTAGACATCTCTTTTAACTCTCTAAATGGTAGCGTTCCCAAGTCCATAGGCAATCTACAACAATTACTAACATTGGTCATCTCTAACAATAATTTGTCCGGTGAGATTCCTCAGTTGTGGAGCAACATATCTTCCCTGTATATTCTAGACATGTCAAATAATAGTCTTTCGGGTGAAATTCCCGACTCAATAGGTTCTCTTCTTTTCGTCAGGTTCTTAATACTCTGTAACAATCATATTTCTGGCGAAGTCCCTCCTTCACTGAAAAATTGCTCAATGATGGATAGTCTTGATCTTGGAGACAATCAACTGTTAGGCAAAATTCCGGCTTGGATAGGAGAAAGCATGTCATCATTGAAAATTTTGCGTCTGCGATCCAACTACTTCAACGGAGCCATTCCTCCTGAATTGTGTAAGCTTTCTGCTCTTCACGTATTGGACCTGTCACACAATAACCTGTCAGGATTCATTCCTTCCTGTGTAGGAAATTTCAGTCGTATGAAAATTGAACCTCCAGATTCTGTTAGATATGAGGGAAGCTCGCAACTGGTGTCAAAAGGAACTGAATATGTATTTTATACCACTCTTTACCTTGTAAATCTTACGGATCTGTCAAGCAACAATCTATCAGGAGAAATGCCGGTAGAGCTTACAAGACTTATTCATTTGGGAACCTTGAACTTGTCACAGAATCATTTGGTGGGAACAATACCAACACAGATTGGAAAATTGGAATGGCTGGAATCTTTAGACCTATCCAAAAACAAGCTTTCTGGTTCTATTCCTCCAAGCATGGTTTCACTTACATTCATGAATCACTTGAACCTGTCATACAACAACTTGTCCGGAGAAATACCGAAAGTCAACCAGTTTCAAAGCCTCAAAGATCCATCAATTTATGAGGGTAATCTAGCACTTTGTGGCGATCCATTACCAAAAAGGTGCTCTGAAATTGATGGAACGTCGTGGGTTCCTGATGGAGATAAACATGAGGAAGATGAAAATGAGAATGACAAGCTATGGCTTTTTCTTAGCGTGGCACTAGGTTTCATTGTGGGGTTTTGGGGAGTTTGTGGCACTTTGATCATCAAGAAGTCTTGGAGATACACTTACTTTCAGTTCGTTGATAAAATAAAAGATCAATTTCTCACATTTTTGGCAGTAAATGCCGTTCGTCTGAAGAGAGAAATGTTGGAGAAAAATGGAAGTGGGGAAACCTGATCTGAAGTTACCAAACATGTGTGAAGATGAGTAACTATTTCATCATAGCAATATTTACAATTGTAATGGCATACTATCTATTTATAAGCTTGTTGTAATGCTGCAAACCCTTTTGCGTTTAAAATAAAGCAAGTTAAACTGCTGGTTTATGAGTCCAAAAAGTAAGCAAATGTATTTATCAAAGATGGATCAATTCCTCTTTAAGAGACATTAAAGTGGATTAACTCAGTTCACTAAATGGCCTAATTTAAACACTTTACATCTTAAGTGCACATTTGCAATCTGATCTCTAATATGAATACATTCATTTGGTGTCTAAAAAAATTGTATCGTTCAACTCCGAAAATAAGTGTGAAAAAATCAGGGCTGCCTTCGCAATTCCCGATCCTCTCCTCGCTTCAACAAACCTTCCCCTGGCCCTAACCCTAACCCTAGCCCTAGCCTAGCCCTAAACTCTTCAACCATCGGCCCCGACGAAAGCGACGCTCCGGCGACGATCAGTCTCGCTCCTTGATGGCGATCAAATTACCCTCACAAAATAACCTTGTGATCGGCCGGGTCAAAATCCTTAAACGCGGCGAGGCGGTGCTGCCGCCTAGCTTGATCAAGAAGGAGGACGCTTCCGAGAAGCAAATCGCAGTTTGTAGCAGTAATGTTGAGTCTGATAACTTGGATTTTTTTGCTGGTATGGCGTTCTCCTCGTCGCCACCTCCCAGTACTGTTCCTCTTCCGCGGTTTTTGGCTATTAACGTAAACCATACGTCTACTTGTGGTTTGGTGTGACTTGTGAGCGCGGGTTTCCTTCAAGTCTTCAAAAATTCAAAATCAAAAGGATTAGGATTTCGCAAGCAAAAACGATGTCGTTTTAGTTAGATTTTTCACAGTTTCCTACTTTCCTTTTCTCTCTGTGTAATGGGTGTACATAATACAGTATATCTCCTCGTTGGCTGATGTTTGCAGCGGGAAAAGTCTTGTTTCTGTAATGGCGTTCACGCAGCCATTGCAGCAGATACTCATACACCATGATAGTTTGAAAATTAGTTCAGTACCTTGAAAATAAAATTTGCCAAAATTTTTACTAATACCCTATGAAAAACTCACATTATGAAAAACTCACATGAAATTACTAAACTATCATCGTCTTAAAATACTTACAAACTACTTACGCAGTTCAAACGTAACATGGCTCAAATAAACATAACTCATGCATGCTAAACCAAAAGACTGATACGCATGAGCAAACCGAGCTTGGAAAAGGAGAATCTGCCGCAACTGAGAAAGAGATGGCTGGTTGGTCGCTGCACAGTCATCGGCGACAGTTGAACTTTTGCTGCAAAATTGTCGAAATCTAACTTCTTTAAGTAAATAATTCCTTGTAATTAGCTTTGTTGTTGATATATATGGAAAAATAAAAAAGTTTAGGGTTTTATATTGAAAAAATATATTAAATTACTTGTAGGTCTCTCATAACACATTGAAAATCAAATTTCTAGCTATTTTGCTATGCGGAAATGGTGAAAAATTGATGAATTGTGCAGATTATAATTTAGTAGTACAAGGTCATATAACTCAGTATTCAAGGTTGTGTTATACACATGAGTAGGGATGTCAAAAGAATTCAGGTCCGGCTCAGATCCACAAAGATCAGAAAAATTTGGATCTGCATATTAAAAAATGTAGATCCGAAGTCTAAAAAAGTGGATCTGCATACAAGTACATCTGAAAAATAGATATTTGGATATGGATTAATTTTAATTATATTATTAATTAAATTAATTTTTTATTGGAAAATAATTAAAATATATAAGCTAAAATTACAAACAACAAATCGTGAAATTCATTAACCCTAAAAATACACACGGCTGCTCCCATGGCCCTGCTCTTGTGCCTCACCTCATCGCCTGCTCCTCTGCGCGACTGCTCCCTCGCTCAGCCTCAGCCTCACGCCGACAGTGGAACACACACGGCTACCCCCATGGCCTTGCTCTCGCCTCGCCTCATCGCTTGCTCCCCTACGCGATTGCACCCTTGGTCGCCCTTAGCCTCACGCCGACAGTGGACAGCTGACTGACACCTCCACTACCCAGCTGCTCCTAAGCACCCACAAGCCACAAACGACTGAAATCAGTCCCTGCTCGGCTACTCCCCACCACTCACAAATGGGCGAAATCAACTTGCTCCCCACTGCTCACAAATGGACGAAATCAGAAACACAAAAGGTGAGCCAACTGCCAAGCCCACGCCAATTACTTTCAAGCGAATCGCTATTCATAGTTTTAGTGAATTAATATATAAAAGCATAAATTTAGTGAAAAATCTTGCCTGGACCTTTACGAATTAGCTTAATTTCATTTTTGCTTTAATTACTTTAATTACTTTAATTAAGTTTTTGATTTAATTACTTTAATTTTCAAATTATTGAATTTCTAAATCAAATTTTAAATTATTGAATCTTAATTTTGCAAATCTGGATATCCAGAATATCCGCCCTCATCCGTTACGGATATTACCCACATCTGAATAAAAAAAATATAGATATGGATTTTGCCGTCCCGACACATGAGTTCCTGTAATACACAACCCTCAGTCGTTTAAGACATGACTTTTTGTAATATTACACGACCTTCAACCATGTAGTATAGGACCTTCACGACCTTTAGTTGTGTATTACACAACCGTCATATATTACACGACCTAATACACAATTGTATAAATAGACGACCTCAAAATTACACAACTTTTTCCATTATTATTAATTCATTAGAATAGTTTATTTCTTTGAATTGCTACTATGCAGAAAATGTCAACAAAAATTGTTCCAAAAAAAAGAAAAGAAAGAAAAGCAACAAACTGAAAGTGAAAATTACTAATTTGTCATCTTTAGACTCAATAAGAATAATAAAAAAGAAACTTAGTGATGAATAACTGGGGATTCTTCGCAAATCATATTTTAGGCACTTTTTGGACTCAAATGAGTTTTAGTTTTATGCCTAGTTAGTGCACAAGTTGGTATTAAGGCACGTGCATTCATCTAATAAGGCAATGCATTTTAAGATAGGGAAGAAAGTTTGTTGATTTTCAACGTTTGAATTTGCATTAATTACTGGATTGAATTGCGAATAAATTTATAAACCTAACTTAGACATTGTTGACAACAGTAGTTGTTGTGCAAATTTTGTTGAACTCGCAAGCGCACGAATCTATTGTAGAATAGATCAACGGTGTTGAGTGTCGATCCCACGAGGAGGTGGATTTTAATTGTGTGTAGAATTAATTTTGTAAATGGGTGATTGGATTTATGGGGAAATTAATTTAAAGGATGCTAGAATGGGGAAATTGATTTAAAGGATGCTATAATTTAAATTGGAATAGCGGAATTAAATTGAAATGGAAACTATTGAGATAAAGCACTTGGGTATCTGGATCCGTATCAACATGCATCATGGGCTAAATAATCCTTATTAATACCAATTAAATCATGAGGGGGGAATCCACACCTCATGAACCACGCTCTAATCAATATGGTGCTAAGGGCTTATCGTGCCAAATAATAATAACCTTATACTAGGGTATCGGTAAAACCAAGGCGGTAACTAGACAAGATTATTATTATTTGTCGACGAAAAGTCAAAACCTCCACAGAAATTAGAGGGGAAGAGAAAATAAATTTACCAAATAAAGCCCATGACACATGTTGAGACTTCACCTTCAACCCAAGCTTGAAAGAAAATTAGCTACTCATAATTGAACTAAGGGTAAAATGGGAATTTATTAAAATACGTAGAAAATACAAGATGGAGAAAGAATTACAGAAAACTAAGCTCAAAAATGGATTCAGGGGTGTCAAATTAGGGGGGGGAGGCCCCCTTTTTATAGATACATTGAGTGAATCATGGCCATCGGATTAAAAATAGTTTGGATGCACAGGATTGCGCCCGTCGTCATGGTGAACGATGAACAGCGGTTTGACCACGGGTTTGACCACGCGGTTTGAACAGTAACACGGTTTGCACACGGTTTGAACAAGAACGTGATGCGAGCGATTGTCGTGAGCGATATCATGAACAAGACGCATACGTACATGAATAGTGCACGTGTGAGCAGTCGCCATTTTCCTTTTATGCTCCTCTTAAGGTTTTTTTGTCTTTGAGTTCAAAAGTGACATCCGTTTTGCTATCCGAAATCTCGTTCATTGTGAAATGACCATGATACCCTAAAATACACAAAATACTTAATAAAAACAAAACATATATAATTAAATAACAAAGGACTTAAATAAATAAAATTAGAGATGTAAGTGAGATTGAAAGTGTAAAATGATGAATTTCTCCTTTATAAATATACACTTTCTAACACTCAACACACCCCCCAACCAGCTTATTGCTAGTCCCTAGCAAATAAAGCGAAAATAAAATTCAAACCCAAATTTTTTTTTTTTTTTTTAAACAAACTTGTTTATTCAATCAGACTAATGATAGCAATCAAATAAAAGTATAAGCATTATCTCCAGTCTAAAGAAACATCACACCCACATCAACCATCCACATGAATCAACCAAGTAAATACAGCTACTTTCAAAAATGACATGTCCAACCCCAAAATCTCACCGGTAATAGTGACACTCTCACAAGGAAATTAAACCCAATAAAAATTGTCACTTCAATGAATGATAAATGGAGTGAAGATAGTAAAGAAATAATATCACACACTCTCATCAAGATGAAGGAAATATGCCCACAACTTAGAAATAACACGATCTCAAGTCAAACAAAATGCTAGTCAACCCAATTTATTTACTTATTTTTTTCTTCTCTTTTTTTTTTTTAATTATGCATTACTACATCTTTTGGCCCATATAACTAGCTTCTACTTCAGACTATAGTTCCCTAAAATCAAGAAGGACTTTTATTAGGATGTAACGTAGGATAGGGACATGGCTAACAAAGAAAGGAAAATAGAGGAAACAAAATATATGTTTGAGAAAAATAATATCTTTTGGAAACTAAAAAGTAAGTGCATTTTACTTATTTATTATTGTATTATATATCTCTCTCTTTTTTTTTTCTTTTTTTTTTTTAGAGAAATTTTTTTTTCTTTTTCTTTTTTCTTCTTTTTTTTTTCTTTTTTTTTCTCTTTTTTTTCGGTATTGCACAACTTTACTAAACAAAACAATTATTTATATTTTTCTCAAACATGAATAGGTGATGGAACTTGTAAGATATTGGGTAATACTCCAAATTGGAGTGGGTAAAGACAATAAGTTGACAAAAAAAAAGTTTTTTTTTTTTTTTAATAAAAGGCTCAAAAGGGCTAACTATGGATATTTCACATAAGGGAAGGCTAGAAAGGCTCAAACGGGTCAAAGACGGCCTTTCCATCATCTTTAGGGCTCAGATACTCCTCCATATCTACTAGTTAAATGGACCTTTAGATGTAGCAACGCATTTTTTTTTTTTTTTTACTTTTTTTTTTTTTTAAAAGGGTTGACTCCAAGGAAATCTAAAGATCATGTATAAAATAATAATACTGCTAAGCTGTATGAAGAATGGGCAAAAAGGGTTACTCTCCAAGAAAAATAATAGGCTCAAAAGCTCACTTGGTATTCATTATGACATGTCAATTCTTTCAAGCAACTCCTATTTATCTTTGACATCAACATGTAGAGTAGCAAACATAGTGTAACATCACTCAAGACCAAAGATAATACAAATACTAAAATTCGAAAATCATCATGTCATAAAAACAAAATCACACTTTTTGTTTTTTTTTAAAACAACATTCTACCCTCCAACCTATTCTAAACATGAAAGGGAATTATGCATGCAGAAATGTGAAAAAGATGCAGAAAAACTAATTGAAAATGTTACACTTAAAATGATAGAAAAATGATTTTTTTTTTTTAACTAAGAAGATGCGTTTCTAGAGGCACTACACTCTATATTCAGCCATCTTCGACTCAAAATTTGAAAATGCATATTTATAAAGGAGAAGTCAAAAGTTAGAAAGATCACACGAAAAATAAGAAATTTTTTTCATTATTTTTTTCTTTTTTTTTTTTTTTTTTTTAAGCGAGAAGATGCGTTTTAGAGTAACTACACTCCATATTCACCATCTTCAACACAAACAAGATTAGCAATGAGTTAGTTTTACAACAAAAATTAGTAAAAACTTAACCAACATTCCACAATTGTCAACTATCCCCCCTCCCCAACGTAACTAAACATTGTCCTCAATGTTTTAAAGGAAAAAGTAGAGGTTAGAAGACATCACCGGGTGGTGTAACACGAAGAAAATATTTACAGGCGGAGATTTAAATCTAATTTGTACTTTTACTCTGCTTTATTGTTACCATCGCTATTTGTACACTTCAACACCAAGGTTTTCGGATCGGCTCTGGTCGATAAGCTTGTAAGATCAAGTAGCTCATTAGCGGTGTGAGCACAAATAAAAAGCTTTTTCACCGTAGAGGGAATGAAGTAGTTTTTATTGCATGGTTAAGAAATGCGATAAAGCCATCATAAAAATTATTGACATTTAACAAACCGATGGGTTTCGATGAATGTGCGAGATGGGCCCAAGATGCTAAAGTGATAAGTGCCTCAGAGTTGCAAGATCTCTGGTAAGAAAATAAAAGCATCAAAGATGATTAAGCATTTGGTTATTCTTTCTTGCATACGAGACAACTAACTCTTCTCCGGTCGGTGAGTTAGACAAAGCGACCCTAAAGGTTTTAGGGTTTGTGGTATGATGCCTAACACTTGACTTCCTCGACAAAAGCGTTTTCGAGACCAATTTTGATAACCCTCGGTCACCTCCACCGTATACTAAGTGTAATTTTCTCTCTGCTATGCATCGACCAAGATCAATGGTGCCTCAAAGAACTCTTTATATTTGCCATAGTTAAATCAGGAAAGCACACAAATGTTCTTGAATTGTTTATTGGGAGTAGCTGCCATTATGATACTTCTCAAAAATAATTTGTGAGTGTAAACGAAAAGAATCATATTTAAGGATCTTGGCGGCAATGGGTCACGTGGTTTGTGAATGAGGTGTCATGTCTATGTCAATTAATCATGTAATGCACATGGCTTGAGAGTCAAAAAGGAAACAATAAAAGGAAAAGCAAGTAATGACAAATATAAAATTATTAAAGACAATAATGCAAATGGTAAAACAACAAGTAAAGTAAAAGGATATTTACGGGTAGTTGCGTGGCTCACATCTTCCTCGGTTTACGTCCGTAAACGGCTTCAACGCCCCTACATGGGTCGAGGATAGGCTTCCCATCCAGTTTTCTTATAAACCGGCAAAATGGTCGTTTATAGTCGATTCGAGATCAGTATCGTGCATGCTCTTTCGGAATGATGGCCATAAGCGGAGAATCGCTCCTTGCACATATCCTGGGATGCGTTTCAAGAGACAAAAGGATATCATCCAATGACTCCTTATTCAAGCCATCCCTTATGAATTGAATCTTATCTTCTCTGTTATCAGACACCATTCCTAAAGAACATCGTTTTTTATTGCATATCATTTCGCACACTTATGACAAGCAACCGAAATCTTTCGAGCTCTTCGCTTTCTTGCATAATTTCCTTT
The DNA here is from genome assembly GCA_030444775.1 of Atalantia buxifolia. NCBI lineage: Eukaryota > Viridiplantae > Streptophyta > Magnoliopsida > Sapindales > Rutaceae > Atalantia > Atalantia buxifolia. The sequence goes on from CM059838.1 coordinate 21,561,999, forward strand.
ACCACAACCAGGCATGTATGCAATAAATTTGGAGGCAACTCACCCCCAAGCGTACTTTAGCCTCAATTAACCGAATATCGGCGGGTATGTTATTCCTCATGAGCAATCGCATGCGTCGGATCGAGCTTTATAGATTGTGAGGAGGGCATTCGAGGAAGTGAAGGGAATCGACTATGAAGCTTTGCTAAGATCTCGTTTCTATCCATACCTTCGCCTCGAAGAAGATCGGTAATTATGGGAAATCAAGTAACCGACTTGATTGTCACGAGTACCGTTATCCGCCACTTAAGGGGTGACAAACTAAAACACACAAACTAAAACACACAAACAGAATAACAAACAAATAAAAACACACAAAGAAAATCACAATCGTCCTCTTATAGAATTTACCTCAAGCTCCAATTGGATGTTGTAGACACTGCTTTCAATGTCTCTGAGTTGGCTTTCTAAATCCTCAACGTGGGATATTAACTCCGGTGGTTGTAGCTTCCAAATACGATGTGTTTTACAAAATCGTATCTGGCCTCTGAGATGAGATTGGACACGTTGAAGTTCTAAGGATGTTGAAGGCTGTCTCATGATTAAAAGTGATAAAAGAAAACTCAATGGTTAAACAAACACACTTATGCACAAATGATTTCAATTAGCAGAAGAAAATAAATAAATAAATAAATCACCGAAAAGAAAAATCTTAATTCAAATGTGGTGGGTCACTTAAGTTTATTTCGGTGTCCTCTCCATGTGGTTGGTACTCTAGATATGGCTTTAATCTTTGACCATTAACTTTAAACGTGACACCATTTTTTGGGTCCTTAATTTCAATTGCCCCATGTGGAAAAACAGTATGCACAATGAAGGGGCCAGACCATCGAGAACGTAGCTTACCTGGGAATAAGTGCAAGCGAGAATTGAATAAAAGTACTTTCTGACCTGGAGTGAAAGATTTTCGCATAATCTGCTTATCATGAAAGACTTTCATTCGCTGCTTGTAAACCTTGGCATTTTCGTATGCATCATTACGAATTTCTTCAAGTTCTCGCCATTTGTAATCGTCTTTTGAGCGACACTTGCTGCATGTCAAAGTTGAATTGCTTGATGGCCCAAGACGCACGATGCTCGAGTTCCACGAGGTAGGTGGCAAGCTTTTCCATACACTAGCCTGTAGGGTGACATCCCAATTGGGGTTTTGAACGCCGTTCTATATGCCCATAATGCATCATCAAGTCTTAATGACCAATCTTTTCTCTCGGCCTCACGGTCTTTTCTAAGATGTGCTTTATTTCTCGATTGGAGATCTCAACTTGGCCTTTGGTTTTGCGGATGATACGGAGTCGCCACTTTATGAGTGATGGAGTACTTTGTCAAAAGTGCTTTGAATGATTTATTGCAAAAGTGGGTACCACCATCACCGATTATTGCTCGAGGGAATCCAAAGCGTGAAACAATGTTGCTCTTCAAAACCCTATCACCACTTTATGATCATTGGTTTCCGCATGGAATTGCCTCTACCCATTTCAAACGTAGTCAACAAAGAACCAATATATATTGATGGCCAAAAGATGGGGAAAGGGTCCCGTGAAGTCGATACCCCATACATCAAAAATCTCAACCACTAAAATTGGATTTAGTGGCATCATGTTCCTTCGTGTAATGCTCCCATTCGTTGACACCTATCACATGAAGAACAAAAGGTGTAAGCATCTCGAAATATAGTTGGCCAATAGAAACCACATTGTAGAACTTTAGTCCCTGTTTTCTTGTTGAAATGGCCTCCACAAGCTTGTTCATGGCGAACGAAAGGATGTTATGAACTTCATTCTCTGGGACACATCGTCGAATAATTTGATCTGCACAATACTTAAACAGATAGGGGTCATCCCAGAAAAAAAATCTTTATTTTCGCAAAGAATTTGGCCCTGTCTTGCTTGGTCCAATGCTCTGGAAGTTTACCCGTAACAAGATAATTAACTATATCAAAGATACCAAGGTAATACTTCCACACTCATTAATTGTTCATCCTGGGAAATGACTCATTCAATGTTAAGGGTTCGTGATTGTGTCGAAGTGGAGACGAGAGAGATGGTCACCACAACATTTTGTAACCTTTCTTATCTTTGAATTCCAAGTCAAACTCCCGCAAAAGTAACACCCAACGAATTAGTCTAGCTTTTGCATCTTTCTTTGTGAGAAGATATTTGAGCAAAGATGATCGTGAATACAATTATTTTACAACCAATGAGATAAGATCGAAATTTTTCTAATGCAAACACTATTTGCTAGCATTTCTTTTCAGTAGTTGAATAGTTCAAAGCGTGCATCGTTTAATGTCATACTAGCATAGTAAATAGCATGAGGAATTCGATCTACTCTTTGTCCTAATATCTGCTCTCCTACCGCATAATCGATGCATCACACATAAGCTCAAATGGTAAGCTCGGTTTGGTGGCTGAATGATGGGTGATGACGTCAACAATCGCTTTAGCTTTTCAAACGCCACAAGACATGAATCATTAAAGACAAAAGGTACATCCTTAGCAAGTAGATTGCATAAAGGTCTAGAAACTTTGCTAAAATCTTTAATAAAACGTCTATAAAAACCAGCATGCCCAAGGAAAGATCTTACTTCCGATCGATTTAGGCGGAGGAAGATTAGAAATGAGATCCACCTTGGCTTTGTCAACCTCAATACCTTTGCATGAAATGATGTGACCGAGAACTATACCTTGTTTTACCATGAAATGGCATTTCTCCCAATTTAAGACCAAATTCTTCTTGATACATCTCTGCAAAACTTTTCACAAATGATGTAAACATTGATCAAATGAATCTCCAAAAATAGAAAAATCATCCATAAAGACCTCAAGAAACCGTTCAACCATATCAGAAAAAATGCTTAACATACAACGTTGAAATGTAGCAGGTGCATTACATAATCCAAATGGCATTCTCCTATATGCAAAAGTGCCAAAAGGGCAAGGCAAGTGAAAGTGGTTTTCTCTTGATCTTTTGGTCTTATGGGAATCGATTGTATCCTCGAATAGCCATCTGAAAGCAATAAAATTCGTGGCCTCGCTAATCTATCAAGCATTTGATCAATAAATGGTAACGGAAAATGGTCTTTACGTGTGACAATTTAATTTTCTATAATCAATGCATACACGCCATCCCGTAGTCACTCTAGTGGGTATCAATTCATTATCGCATTGGTAACTCGTGACTCGACTTTTTAGGGACAACTTGCACAGACTCGACCCATGAACTATCGAAATGGGGTAAATGATACCCGCATCTAACAGTTTAAGGACTCCGTTCTAACAACTTCTTTCATATTAGGATTTAACCGACGTTGCATTTCCTAGTAGATTTAGCATTTTCATCAAGGTGAATGTAATGCATGCGATCTATTTGGGTTTATACCTTTTATGTCAGCTATGGTCCATCCTAATGCTCCTTTGTGCTCTTTTAAAACATCCAACAACTTACCTTTTTGCTCGTCATTTAGGGATGATGAGATGATTAGGTAGAGTGCTTTCTTCTCCCAAGAACGCATATTCCAAAGTGTTGGGTAATGGTTTGAGCTCGAGTTTTGGTGACTCGATGATGGGATGATTTTCTTCTCGATGGTGCTAGTTGTTCAACTCTTGACTTCCATTTATTAGTGTCCATGGATGGTCTTTGAATCAAGTAGAGCGTTGACCTCATCGACTGATCTGTCAACATCAAAATCCAAACCAAAGTGAGTTAAACATGTTTGTAAAGGGTCATCGCTAAGGTTTGAAATAAATGTATCATCAATTAATGCTTCAATTAAATCCACATCAACAATTCCATCATCTGCATTGTGAGGTTGTTTGGCAATGTTGAAGATATTGAGCTCCATGGTCATATTGCCAAAGGACAACTGCATATTTCCAGTCCTGCATTGAATGTGAGCATCGGCAGTTGCCAAGAATGGTCGGCCTAGGATAATGGGGATGTGCTTCCTTGAATCCTGTATTGGTTGAGTGTCAATTACAATGAAATCAACAGAAAATAAAACTTGTCTACTGTATAAGCACGCTCCACAATACCACGGGGATTTTCGTGGACCGATCTGCAAGCTGTAACACCACTGGAGTTGGGTGTAATTCTCCCAATCCAAGTTTCACAAATACTGAGTAAGGCAAAAGATTAACACTAGCTCCTAAATCCAACAAAGCATTCTCAATTGTGTGGTTCCCTATACTACATGAAATAGTGGGGGAGCCTGGGTCTTTACATTTTAGAGGAATTTTGTGTTGGAGTATAGAACTAACGTTTTCAGTTAAAAATGCCTTTTTCTGAACATGAATGTTTCTCTTTTTAGTACAAAGGTCTTTAAGAAACTTGGCATAAGATGGAACTTGTTTTATTGCATCAAGTAAAGGGATGTTAACACTTACCCTGTTTGAAAACTTCCGAGAATCTCACCTGTGGATTTTTCCTTCTTTCCTTTAGCTAACCCTCGAGGAATGGAGCTTTAGGAACGTATTCCCGTGGGTTGGTTTCTTCTTTCTCCTCGGTGATGAGTCTTCAACATTCACGTACAATTTGATTTGATTTTGTCACTGGCATCTCCACTTTGTTGTCGACTTCTTTCCCTTTTCGCAAGGTCATAACGGCTTTGACCTCTCCATGCTGCTGTGGTGAACTAGTACTTGCTTCATGTACTCCTTTAGGATTGGGTACTGGTTGACTTGGGAATTTACCTTTCTCAACAGTCATTGCCAAAATTTGAACTGAAGAAGCAAGTTGTCCTACCATCTTCTCTAGGCTTGAAACTGATTGGACTTGTGAGTTGAAGCCTGCTCTCATCTCATTTCGTAGTCCATCAATGGTTCGGTTTTGTTGCTCAATCGTTGAGTGAGTAACATTCTTAAGATTCTGGAGAGCATCCTCCCATTGTCTGGGTTGAGAGTAGTTTTGGTTCTGATTGTATGGTCTAAATGGTGGCTGAGAGGCTTGAGGAATTGGTTGCATTGGTGGAGTTGGAGCTGTTAGTCCATTCTGTTGGAATCCTTGAGACCATGAAAAATTGGGGTGATCTCTCCATCCAGGATTATATGTGTTGGAGTATGGGTCGTAATTTGATGGTTTTCTCATGACACCGATGGCATTGGCTTGATCTGAATATGAGTCATGGTCATGTGGCTCTGTTGATTTAGCAGTTGTCAAAGATGCTATTTGTCGAGAAAGACCTTCAACCATCTCTTTGACTTCTTTGATTCCCGAACCTGACTCGCCAATGTGAACCTTATTTACTCCTTTAATTCTTCTAGTATTCCTGAGTGATCGACTCCGCTGTTGGGAATTATCTGCTTGTCGCTGGAAGAAATCCCAAATCTCTGATGCACTTTTTGACATTAGCTCTCCTCCACTTGTCGCCATTAGCCATTCTTGCACATTTGGCAATAATCCCTCCAAGAAGTATTGGCATTGGTGCCATTTCTGCACCCATGATGTGGACACTTCAAAAGTAGCCCATTGAATCGCTCCCACGCTTCAAAACCGCTGCGTCTTCTCTCTCGGGGTGAATTTCGAGATTTCCTGCGAATAGCATTGGTTTTATGAATCGGGAAGTATTTATTTAAAAATTTCGTTACCATTTGTTCCCATGTTGTAATGCTATTAGCAGGCAATGTATTGAACCATGAACGAGCTCTATCCTTTAAAGAAAATGGGAATAGTCTAAGTTTAACATCATCTTCTGAAAAGTTCTCATATTTAAAAGTTTGACAAATTGTATGAAAATCGTTCAGATGATTATATGGGTCCTCATTTTCTAAGCCATAGAATGTTGGGAGACAATTTAGCACACTAGGTTTTAGCTCAAAACTCCTAGCAGCTACATTTGGGTATCTAATGCATGATGTGCTCAAATTAGCTAAGGACCAAGTAGTCCTTAAATGGCCTCTCCTGTGGTTCTGGTTGTTGTAAATCCATTTCAATTTTATCTTTACGTGCAATGTGTTTGTGTGTGCGAAGTGTTCTTTCTAATTCAAGGTCTATAGGTTCAAGATTAGGTGATAATGACCTACGACCATGCATGCAAATAAAGAAAATAAATTGAGAACAAAACAAATAAAAATAAAGAAGAAGGAGAAATTATGATACTAACCTTATTGCGTTGTTACAACCTTTCTATAAAAACAAAATACACTAAAACAAATACGTGAAATAAAATAAATAAAATAAAAATAAATTAACAAGATAAATGAAAAATTACAAAGAAAAATAACTTGAAAATTAAATTGCAGAAATTTAAAGAAGAGAAAAAGAAATTCTTACCTAAAATGTAGATTCGCTTTTTTTTTAATTAATTAAGAAAAAAAATACAAGGAAACAACTAAAATAACAATAACAACAACAACAACAACAACAACAACAACAACAACAATAATAATAATAATAATAATAATAAAATTATTTACAAAAAATTAATTCTACAAATCAAAATACTTACCTCCCCGGCAACGGCGCCAAAAACTTGTTGTGCAAATTTTGTTGAACTCGCAAGCGCACGAATCTATTGTAGAATAGATCAATGGTGTTGAGTGTCGATCCCACGAGGAGGTGGATTTTAATTGTGTGTAGAATTAATTTTGTAAATGGGTGATTGGATTTATGGGGAAATTAATTTAAAGGATGCTAGAATGGGGAAATTGATTTAAAGGATGCTATAATTTAAATTGGAATAGCGGAATTAAATTGAAATGGAAACTATTGAGATAAAGCACTTGGGTATCTGGATCCGTATCAACATGCATCATGGGCTAAATAATCCTTATTAATACCAATTAAATCATGAGGGGGAATCCACACTCATGAACCACGCCTAATCAATATGGTGCTAACGGCTTATCGTGCCAAATAATAATAACCTTATACTAGGGTACCGGTGAAACCAGGGCATAACTAGACCAGATTATTATTATTTGTCGACAAAAAAGTCAAAACCTCCACAGAAATTAGAGGGGAAGAGAAAATAAATTTACCAAATAAAGCCCATGACACATGTTGAGACTTCATCTTCAACCCAAGCTTGAAAGAAAATTAGCTACTCATAATTGAACTAAGGGTAAAATGAGAATTTATTAAAATACGTAGAAAATACAAGATGGAGAAAGAATTACAGAAAACTAAGCTCAAAAATGGATTCAGGGGTGTCAAATTAGGGGGGGGAGGCCCCCTTTTTATAGATACATTGAGTGAATCATGGCCATCAGATTAAAAATAGTTTGGACGCACAGGATTGCGCCACGTCATCAGTGAACAGTAATACGGTTTGACCACGGGTTTGACCACGCGGTTTGAACAGTAACACGGTTTGCACACGGTTTGAACAGTAATGCAGTGGTGCAAGCGTTGTCGTGAATAAAGATTCATGAACGATGCATACATGTGAATAGTGCCGTACGTGTGAACAATGCCATTTTCCTTTTATGCTCCTCTTAAGGTTTTATTTGTCTTTGAGTTCAAAAGTGACATCCGTTTTGCTATCCGAAATCTCGTTCATTGTGAAATGACCATGATACCCCTAAAATACACAAAATACTTAATAAAAACAAAACATATATAATTAAATAACAAAGGACTTAAATAAATAAAATTAGAGATGTAAGTGAGATTGAAAGTGTAAAATGATGAATTTCTCCTTTATAAATATACACTTTCTAACACTCAACAGTAGTCATGTATGTGATGTTTTATTAGGTGATTGCACAAAGTTCACCAATACAACTCGATCAGACATTTGAAGCAACCAAGTCCAAGGATGATGTAAAAATGGTTAAATTTGTCATGTTGTACTTTTTGGAGGTTGTATTACATTTAGTTTAATTTTTAAAGGAGTTGAAGAGATCTGATCTGTGTTGATTGTTATTAATATACACATGATCTTGCCTCCTAGTTGTATAAATGCAATGTTACTTAACATGTATTTAGCCAACATATGATGTTCTTAGATAGAGCGTTTTTATTGAGGAACTTAGAAGGAATGCGATAATGACCTTAGTTCAATTAGGCTCAAAATTGTTCCTCTAACTTTTCTTGTATGGTGCAGATGCTTTTACCATGTGGTAAGTCATTACTTGGACATTATTCTTTCTATCCAATTACATTTAGTTTAATTTTTAAAGGAGTTGAAGAGATCTGATCTGTGTTAATTGTTATTAATATACACATGATCTTGCCTCCTAGTTGTATAAATGCAGTGTTACTTAACATATATTTAGCCAAAATATGATGTTCTTAGATAGAGCGTTTTTATTGAGAAACTTAGAAGGAATGCGATAATGACCTTGGTTCAATTAGGCTCAAAATTGTTCCTTTGACTTTTCTTGTATGGTGCAGATGCTTTTACCATGTGGTAAGTCATTACTTGGACACTATTCTTTCTATCCAATTATTAGTCATGGTAAGTCCAGTTATAAGTTACTTAATATACATCTAGTCAATTTCCTCTCATTGCTATGCTTTTTTCCTAATTGATTTGATGGCATTATCATATGCAGGTAGTCCTTATGTGTATAAATATGTGCTTGGGCAGAGGAAGAAAACATTTTCAAAATAAAAAAAGAATAAAATGGTTGTAATCTTTTTAACTGCAATGTTCGTTACTCTATTCTATCCAATATTGAAAAATCTCAAGAGAACTTTGTTTCTTTATAATAATTATGGAAATACGAAGGAAATAGGACAAAGGAAGTACTTTGGACTTGACTAGTATTGGCTATTAAACAAAAGTGCCAAATTTTATAAAATTTATTGGTAATTTTTCTTTTTTTCCCCTCAAACTATGATATATTTTCGACATAACTGTCAAATGTATTTATCAATACATTAATAAATTTGCATTTTACTAATGTAATATTAAAAAATAAAAACCATATATAAATTATTTGAAGCATGTGTCACACAAATAGTTTATCAAATGTGAATGTTGAATTGTAAAATAATAAAAAAAAAGCATGACTCTCTTCCCATGAAGGACGAGGTGAAGGTTGTCTATCTATAGGAATTGCCAAAGTTGATTTACGTTTAAAGTAATGCAGAGCAGTTTTCTAAACTTCATTCCATTAGCTACTTCCTTTAAGAAAAGCTTCACATCATCATTGGTTTGAATTGTAACTGATGGAATAAGATCATATGCCTTAAGCTTGAACTTTATTATTATTTCAAATTCTGAACTATCTATATCAATGACTTGAGCTACCTTCTCCACCAATTCTGCATATGTTGTCGATCTTGGTATCATTATCTCTTTACCCTTATAACCTTTGAACTTATACTCGTCATTTCGTTCAATTCATTTACCATTGCAGAGAATAGGCACACGTACTAAAAACATATCTATTGATAAAATAAAAATAATAATATCAAATTTCATATATTAATAACTACACGACTTATATGATCTACATGCCTAACATGACCTACATGACTGCACGACTATATTTACTTACACTACCTACACTACTATATTACTTACACGACCTACATGACTGCATGACCTACATGACTGATTACATGACGTACACGATGTCGAAAGGAATACACGACCGCAAAAAAATTTCACCATAAACACATGGTCAAAAAGATATATCCTGCTAAAAAAATAATTAAACAACCTACATTGCATGTATTTCGACATATAAGGAAACATAATAAAAATTATTCAAAATAAAACATTATAATGTGAGGAAATTTTCTATATTTTTCTAAAAAAACATAAAACTTAAAACCCAACAACATTAACATACCTTATTGGGTTGTTTAATGAGTAATGCACCTCATTTCATTTGAAAAAAGTGTGGGGAGTTAAAGAGGTGAATACATAGTTGCATTTGTGTAAGAGGTTATAAGAGATTTTCAATAGGAAGAGATTTTGAGTGTAAGAAATAAGAAGAGAGTGAAAATGAGTGAATTTAATGCATTTATTAAGGGCATTTGAGAATTTATATACATTTGTTAGGGTATTCATGAAAATAAAAAAGGAAATGAGTATTTAAATAATTTTACAACCATCAAAGGGTATTTAATTAAAAACCTTGGCATTCACGTTGATGTATTTTGATCTAAACGACTTCGTTTAGTACTTGGGTTTGGTTATTGCTGATTAATATTTGTTACATTTTGTGAATGAGAAAGATAATTTCAAGAATTATATTGTGTTGTTTCTTGAAAAAAAATAGTTTTAAAAGAAATATAGTGAATTAATTAATAGAAGAAAAATATGGAAAATCACTATAACCACTAATAAATAAATTTGAAATTAAGTGGTGTCGGGCTCATTCTCAATTCAACCGACCCGGTGACCCCTTCAGATATCTAGGGGTGGGCATCTATATGGTTCGGTTCGGTTTGGTTTTGAAATAAATTTTTAGTTTCGAATTAGTTTAAGTCCGAAAATAAAAAAAAATCATTCGGTCCTTATGAAAATAAAAATCGATCCGAAATCAATAGGTCAGTTTTAGTTTGATTTTGGTTTGATTTCAATTCTTGGTTTTGGTTCTCTTAACGGTTTTATTAAAGGACCATTTTGAAAACTTTGCAAACAATTTAGGCCATAACAGAATTCTTAAACACAAATATTTCCTAAATATTGGGTCATTTAATAAGTTTATAAAAGAGATGGATCTAAATGATATTATATGTCCAACATCTTCAACCTCGTGAGTCGTGACTTCCTCACCCAACGACAATTTCAAAATGAAAAAACTGAAAAGGTACCGTAACATTTGCATATTCAGACAAAACTAATAAAATTAAATATTATTAATAATTTAATTCAATAATAATAAATAAGGTAAACATGAAATTGGAAAAGATTAAAGAGTATTTTTTTTAAAAAAAAGATTTATTTAAAAAAAAAAGAAAACAAAGCAAGTTAGCTGGCTGGGTGGCTGGCGGTGGAGCGATAGAAGGAATGGCAACGGCAGGTCGGCAGCAAGGATAAGGTAGTACCGGCCACTAGTATATTAAATTTAAAATTTAGGTTTGTGATTTTTTGTAAACAATTAAGAGGCGAGATCGAGAATGTAAATATGTATAATTTGTGTATTATATATACTGTAGTAAAATTACAAAAATATTTTAATATCGGTTCGGTTTGAGTTTTATAATTTTTCATTGGAAAATCGAATCAAACCAGTCCATTCGGTTCAGTATTTATAAATTTAAAATTTTTTAATTTAAAAAAATCGAATTGAAAATAATCGAACCAAACCCAACCGAATTTTGTTGGTTTTCGGTTCAATTTTGCCCAGCCGTTAGTCGGGTTTTACAATTGATGCTCCTAGAACAAGTTCGAACCTTTGATGTTACGCAAAACTTAAAAGCAGCCATCATTTATTCTTTTTCAGCAAATCCCACTTCATATTTCAATTTAACCATCCAATCGGACCAATATAAAATGTAAGCCCAGAATTTACTTTTCTAAAATCTTATTTAATAAGAATTTAATTAGCATTTGATTGTGCAGAGTTTGATACAAAATGAGTGCAGCAACTTTCAGTTCACTTTGTTTCTCTCGAGGTTGTTTCTGGAAGGTTTGTGTCCCTAAATTTTCAATTTTAATGCTTTAAAAAAAAGATTAAAAGAAGGAAATTTAGTGATTTTTATGTTATTGCTCATGCCATTGAGAAGGAAATTTAGTGATTTTTATTTTTAGTTCATGCTATTGAGTAATTCTGAGCATGGATGTTCAATATAAATGAAAATATTTACTTTTCGTTACTGGTTTTCATTTTTTTAAATTTTAGGATGAGGCTAAGAATTCTCCAAGGGTTATGAAGGGAAGTGGGAAAGTAAATATCAGTAGTATAAGAGGTTCTGCGACTTTGCCAACGAAAAGCTTGCAGGTAGAAGATGGGAAGACTCAAAAGTCTGAAAAGCAAGTCCGCATTGGTCTTCTTGGCGCAAGTGGTTACACTGGTGCAGAGGTTTGTAGTACATGGGTGTGAGTATGCATGGAAATTGGGATGATTAATTGTTTGTTCGGTTGCAAATATGAGTGATTGCTTCTGCTATGTAAAGACTTAGCTGAAATAACCGTATACGAAACACTTACTTTCAGTTATTGCTTCTGCTATGTAAAGACTTCCCATCCATCTGTTAGTTCAAAAGATAAAAATGGGTTGCCACTGTGTTTCATGGCATTATTTTATTTGTTTAATGCTTTGAGTTATACTTAGGGAAGGATACAATGTGCTTTTCCATTTCTTTTCCATAGAGTAGTTTAATTAGCAACTATTATTCTCTTTGGATGAAAGATGGGGGAATTGTTGTGGCTTTCCATGCTTCTTGAACAAACTGATAGCATATATGTTGCTAAGCTCATATGACTGAATTAAGGGAATTAGTGAATTCTTGATGGAGTTTTCCATTTTATTCCTTTTTAAACTGTATTCATTTTGTATTCAGGAGTTTGCACTGGTTACTTTTGAAAATTTAACCTTTCAAATCAAGCCATCTCTCTGCAACTTGTTGTCTGGTGACAATCCTTTTTACTTTTACCTTGCAGATTGTACGACTCCTTGCAAACCATCCATACTTTGGCATTACTCTGATGACTGCTGATAGAAAAGCTGGCCAATCAATTGGATCAGTGTTTCCTCATTTGATATCACAGGTCTTTGTCATTTATCTTTGTTCAGTTTGAGGTGATGTGATAGTTAAGTTTGTTGAAATAGTTCTACTCTCTCAATAACCGACGTCATCCTCTGTAGACTACATGTGAGTTGCCTTTATGTTTGCAGGATTTGCCAACAATGGTTGCTGTCAAGGATGCAGATTTTTCAAAAGTCGATGCAGTATTTTGTTGTTTGCCTCATGGAACCACTCAGGTCTTTTCTTGTTGCCTTAACATCTTTTAACCTATTCAATCTGTACTTTCTGGGCCTGATGAATTTTACCTTATTTATCATGATAATGCATTTACTGAAATAATATGTCATGATTACTGATTTTATTCACTATGTTCTCCAGGAAATCATCAAAGGACTTCCGAAGAGTTTAAAGATTGTTGATCTTTCTGCCGTAAGCTTTGAGTGCATAATTACCGCTTTCCATTCTTTCTTGGTTCCTTCTACACGTGTCCTGCAAAGAATTTTGAAAATCTCCTCATGTAAAGTATTATCTGACATATTTCAGGACTTTCGATTACGTGATGTTTCTGAGTACGAAGAGTGGTATGGACAACCACATATTGCACCTGATTTGCAGGTGATTTTCTTTCATCAGCAGACTGCTGAATTTGATGATCCAGAGTCAAAAGTATATGTATGGTTCCTTTGCCATCACAAACAGTTTTGGGCTTCAAATGGTTTTTACTTAATTCTGAGAAATCTTTCTTGGCTTAGAAAGAACTCGTATCTAGGATAACTTTATTTTTTGCTTTGTGCTTCCTCATACTACACAATCTATTTCAGTTATGCATTGCTGAAGGACTTTTTGTTGACTATAGTTTTCTATTCATCCCTGGAAAGATTTTTTCTGTCATGACAATATTTTATTCGAGGGAATAATGTAATGTACTATTGATTTGGCATCACAACCACAGCCAACTGCCTCTATTTTTCATTTCTTCTGTTTATTATTCTTTTTGCTGACAAGTAGTTTTGTGATGGTCCAGAAAGAAGCTGTATATGGTTTGACAGAAATTTCGAGGGAAGATATTAAAAATGCACGCCTTGTAGCTAATCCTGGTTGTTACCCAACGTCCATTCAACTCCCTCTTGTTCCCTTGATACAGGTTTGCATTTATAAAAATTTTCTTTTAAGTTTATTTTATTTTCCATAGTTTATTAGCTATTGAGAATTTAATGAGAGAGAAGTAAATTGAAGTATCTAGATAATTTCATTGCAGTAGCGACATTTTGATATTTATCAAGCACATCTTCAAAGGCAATGGGTTTCCTTCTTTCACTTTTTTATTTTTTTATTTTTTATTTTCTCCTGGAGGGTCAAGATTTATAATCTGAACATAAAGAACAGCAAGGAAGTAAGAGAGTGCGTCATTTTGGATAAGATAAACTCGATCGATTAATCTTACCATTGAAGTATAACTATTAGACTTTTAACTATGATTCACTTTATTGTATATGTACTGTAGTTTTTAGTTTATTATTTCATTTTACATATGGGAGTATATGTGTTCAATCAGTCATGCGGAGTATTCAGGAAGTTGACAACTTAGTTATTAGCTCCTGATGGCCTTGGCTGCTTGATTACTTCTATGCTCTATGTAAGTACCATCTATGAATTTGGAGATATTGGACACGTCTTTAATAATTCGTGAGGATGTCAAATAGAGGGAGAGTCATCTTGATTAAGGCCTTTAATTTTATTTTCCCAGCAGTGACATGTTACGCTTATAAATTCTATTATGATGGTTTAGAGGTTTTTATTTCATTAGTTACTATTAAAGCCCTCTGATTTCTGATATGTTTCTGCTTTCAGGCTAATTTGATTCAATATAGAAATATCATTATTGACGCAAAATCTGGCGTGAGTGGAGCAGGTTGGGATGGATTCATTCACAGCCCTTTATCCCTGTGCATATTGTTAGCCATTTACTCTATATGGTAGTTTTACTATTCCTTGAACAGCCTCTGACTTCTGGTATATTGCAGGACGTGGCGCTAAGGAGGCTAATTTATACACAGAAATAGCTGAAGGCATTTATTCTTATGGTGTTACAAGGCATCGTCATGGTAATTATTTATCAACAGATGAGAACCACATTGCCTTTGGATGTATAAATGATATTTCTGTAACAATGTCCTGATCATGGGATGAAACTAATGAACCTTAACCTACTGCCTTAAAAGCCTGTTTGAGATTAGGGTAAGCTTTTAAGGTACAACTGCTGTGGAAAAAAACTGTAGTTATGAAACAAAAATTAATAGTATATAGTAAATATAATTTTTAAATAATTATTTTGACAAAATTATTAAAGATATAATAGATTTTTCATCATACAAGTGAAAAATCATATTAATATAGCTTCCAAGCTACAACATATAGTGTTTACCAAACACTTTAGTGCTGTAACTCTGCCCAACTTCAATCCCAAACACACTCTCAATGCTTATCTTTTGTATTGTAACTGTTGATTCTGACATATTTTCTCTGATGCAGTTCCAGAAATCGAACAGGGACTGACTGATGTTGCAAGTTCAAAAGTAACAGTCAGTTTCACTCCACACCTAATGCCAATGGTAGCAGTTTCACTCAGATGTTTCTAATTTTTTTTTTATTTTTTGGGTCTCTTCTTTGTTTGCAAAAAGAACTGTGCTTTTGCTCTTTTGCAGATCCGAGGCATGCAATCAACTATATACGTTGAAATGGCTCCAGGAGTGGCAATCGAGGATTTATACCAGCAATTAAAAATCTCCTATGAGGTATCTCTAGCATAATAAATTTTTTTTAAACACATTGATATAATACGTATTGTTGTGCATGCATTCACATATATACTTTCATAGTGATAAAATTGGTGATGGTTTGTGTCTGATTGTGCAGCATGAGGAATTTGTGAAGTTGTTGGAAAAGGGAGTTGTCCCTCGGACTCACAATGTTCGAGGTTCTAATTACTGTTTGATGAATGTCTTTCCTGATCGAATTCCTGGAAGAGCAATAATAATATCAGTTGTATGTGGCAATTCCTCTACACTTGTGCTCCACTTTCTTTTTCTTTCTAATATACTGGATGTGATATCGTATCATTGTTGCTAAGCTCTGGAAACATTTCTGCAGATTGATAATCTCGTGAAGGGAGCATCAGGTCAAGCTCTTCAAAATCTTAACATAATGCTGGGATTTCCGGAAAATACTGGGCTTCTAGATCAGCCCTTGTTTCCTTAGTTTCTTTTATATGTTCAAAGAGTAAGCATGCATTTTCAACACTAATTAACAAATCCCTCTTAGCCTACCCAAAACTCTCTTGAAAATTAGTATATTTCGTCCATCGACTATGGAGGCTGTTCAGGAACAGTTCAGGTAACTTTGGGGGAATTTTGTTTTCAAAGCTCCGACAGCCTTTTGAAGAGTTCCTCAATTTCGTCTAATTGTCAGAGAAGAGTGTTGCTAGAAGCATGTAGAATAGTATAACAGGAGTCCATGTATGTAACAATGAATATTCACTTATCAGTGTTGAGGGGATTTTGAGAAAATGTTTAACATTTTGTGCTTGCAAGTGGTGGTAACACTTCAATACACCAATAAGAAGTGCTTTTTATTCAAGTTACAAGTCTCCAATTGTTGGAATTACATGGGTGCTTCTTGATGATTGACATGATCGTGTTCTGTTACCAGACATTTAATTATGTAAAATTCGATAATATTAACTTTCATCAACTCAAAATCAAACTTTTTGTATGGCTCAATTGTTAGTCGTCAAACAAAGGTAGAGTTCTGAGAAAGCTACTTTTGCGAGAACGAGGCCACGAAAACTCCAATTGTTGAGGGAGGGCAGTTAAGTCTTTTCCTCATTTAGATGGTGTAAAACTTCGAAGCTTGGATACATTCCTAATGTTTTGTCGAAATACGGGCGCATCCTGTGCCGTCAGCAGCGGATTCCGACTCAAATCCTTAAACCCTTTCCCAAAAGAAAAGAGGCAGAAACATTGAATCCAAGCGGGTCTTCTCCTCTTCGTTATTTGTTCAAGATCCATCTTATCCTCCAACAAAACACGAAACATGGCTTTTTACTTTTCTCCTTCTCTTTCAAGCTCATAGCATAACAAAGAAAATTCCTTCAAATTTTCAATTTTATTTGTAAAACTTTTAACATTATCGAAAATGGGAACCAACCCATATCAGTGTCACTTGGTATCTGCCTCCACTCATCTTCATAGGCCCTCTGTGTTACCTCTTCATGGACTCAAGGTCAGCTTCTTCGATAAAAACATTTTTTTCAATAAAAAAGAAATTACAATTATATAAAATTCTCTTTTGCTTTTGTTTGGTTATGTATTTGGTGGTTCTGTGCGGTTCATTTTCTCTGTAAATGTTCTTATAAAAAAAAATGTTTCTCTGTAAATGTATTTTTCTGATGGGAAATGATTATTCAGAAAATTTGGATGTGTCCTTCTTTGGGAATTCAGTGCAGGTTTGTTGGTTTATTTTATTCTTTATATTGCTCTTTTCTGAAAATTTGAAATCCCTTTAAGTCATTACAATCTTAATTTCAGCTGATGAGTCATGCCTCATTGAACTTTGTGGATGCACTCATTTTTCTGGTTTCATCTTCATCTAAAATGAAGTTTACTTATCCTTTTGTTATTGAAAATCTTTGAGAGTACAAAGCATTTTTATGATTGTGCAACAAGTTGGGATTGGAAGGGTCGGTTTCAAGGTTATTAGGAAGTTAAAGAATGTGTCTGTGTTAGTACTCAGTTGTTCACGACAAGAATGAGTGACAAGATTTGATTGTACAGCTCGTTTACTGAGCATTTTTGGGGCTTGGACATAATCATGCTACTGTTTAATATTCTCTGGTAGTTTGAGATTTAATGTTCTGGGGGCCTTTTTGATAGCTATAATGTGATTTTTTTAAAATTCCCTTGTTTGATTCCTCATTCTCGCTAGTACCCAAACAGTCTTCTTTTAACTGGCAATGACATTTTATTTTTTATTTCTGCGAAGATTGATTTGTATCTCAATGTTATTTATTTATTTTTTATTTGTCAAGTCATGTTATCATCTTACTATGAGGTTGCCCTCGTCAACACTCTTTACTTTCTAGCAAATAAAACACTTTTCCCCAGGTCTCAGATGGACATAACTCTTATTGCAAATTGTGCTATCTAGACCCCTGCTCCGCAGTCTACATTTTTATGACGAATAATGAGCGAAGAGACGTTGTTGGACTGGTGGATTTTGGTTGATTTTTGCCATATAGCCAGAGGGATGCAATAGAAGTTTGAACGGTTCTGGTTTAGTATATAGAAGATGCAATAGAAGTTTGAACGTTTCAGGATTAGTATATAGAACTATTATAGAATATGTTTGAGATTCGTACCAGCTCTAATTCTGTAGCTAGCATCTTCCTCAATCAATGTACTGCTTGAACACCAACAATCACCCTACCTTTCCATCAGTTCAAGTGTGACTGTCTGGTTTTGTGATCAAGGATATGCATAAACTCAAAAGCAATTTTATTGAATGGCTATTTCGCAAAAAGAGTTCAGGATGTAGAAACAATATTCTATTGGTTTTCATGTTTTACTATAGAAAGTACTTATTCCTATTCTATTAGTGAGTTAACAATCTCATTTTCTTGTTGTAGCAGGTGTTACCTTATTTTAGAGCCAGTAACTTAAGACTGGGTGCTAATCGAAATGGACCCCTTCGGGATACTAAGGGCAATATCTGCTCTGCCATGAACATGGCTGCAGGACAGTCAGGTGATCCTGAAAAGTTAAATTTGGACCAGCTGCTGAACAGGGCAAGAAAATTGTGGGACAATTCTCCTCAGCCAGTGAAATCCTTCCCCTGGAACAGAGCGTTAGAGAACTTCATTCAACTCATACTCGATCTTTTCATGGCAGTTGTCAAATATTTGAGTGTACCTTTATTGGCAGTTTCCTCTCTCAGTGAGATGTCCTATTGTGCACATGAAAAGAAGTTGTTTCTTATGCCAGTTCCCTTACTCATTGGCATGGCTATTGCCGACCTGTTAAGAGAAACTATTTTGGATCTATCTCCACTTCTCAAGGTAAAAATAATTATCAAGTTGAGCATTTTGGAAATTGAATACATCATTTGAATAGACCATGAGGATGTTCTATCAAAATCCTATGCCATATTTGTTTGAGGGAGCTAAATCTCTCTTTCAGTTCTAATAGTTGTTGATCCCGTTCTTCCAAGGACAGAGAAAAGTGTATGTATAAAAAATTACATGCATGCGTGTCTTTTATTGTAGTTATTTTATTGTTCTCAACATGTTATCTGGTTTGGTTTGCAGGATGCAGAAGTTCCATGGCATCTGATTGCTATTGCGATAGTCTTCACTGTGCTCAAATTACCAGGTCCTTACTATCCATATTGGGGACGCTTACTTGTTCCTCACTTTGCAAATGGGGCTCTGTGGAGGACTCTGTGGTTTGCATTTTTGTGGTATAGAAAGCCAAAGAAGGCATCAGAAGCAACACCTTCGAATGATTCTGTAAACACTGGCCTTTCTGAACCAAATAAGCTCTGATTTCATCAGGTATAGTATTTTGAACTTGGAGTAAATGCCTATCCTTAAAGGACGGGAGTATCAACTGTCTGCTAACAGAGGTGCAGTCTGACAAAATATTGGCACAGCTCAGCCTTTTTCAATCTTTCTTTCATTTGACATCTTTCTTTTGTACTAAATCAGGTGATGCTTATTTCTACAATCAAGACTAGGTCTAAGGTCCAATTCAGTCCAGTTCGGCAAATTCCTCTAAGCACAAGGTAGCTTTGAGTTGGGCTTCAGATGTATTCTGCGTTGGACATCATTGGTGAATGGTACACGCATTTGCAACATTTTGATAGATTTTCTTTCTTATTTTCTTTTCCCCATTTTTGTATAGAAGGTTCAGGATCACGCTGGGAACTTTTGTGTAAGAACTTTTTCTGTTTTATGATATTCGATTCAAATTACATTCCAACAACCTCAGAATTAAGAATTTCAGATCCCCTTTCAGAAACAAGAGCCCTTTTATTTATTTATGGGGTGGTAATTGTAGATTACATTTTTAAGTTTCCCAGACACTATTTGGCAAAGTTATAATGTTGCATAGTGAGACCAAATTTAGTTTTTGTTTGGTCTCTGTTGTTGGACGCAACTTTAACTTCACTGCTGTATAACCTCCTGGAAAAAATAATAATAATAAGAAGAGAGAGAGAGAGAAGAAAAGTTGTATTTGGAAACCCAATTTTATACGTGGAATGGAATGCCACCAATTGGAGCATTTAGAACAGTGAATATTAAGCTGAACTTTTAAGTGCTATTGTTCCAAGGCTAACAACATTGCTTGGAGGCATGCGACTGATAATATAAATCAAACTTCTAATGCGGAGTTGACAAAATGACAAAATATAAATCGAACTTTAGTCTGCAAGCCCGTTTGTATCTCTTAACTTAATTTTGAAAGTGAATCACCTGAAATGTTTTGACCAACACTTTTAATTTTAGTTCTGAAATTACATGGCAGGTTTCTTCATTTTCGTTCTTCCATCCTGATTCTCTCTTGTTTGGCTTGCTTGAACTCTGAATCCACTCTTCATCATGCAGTTCAAGTTCTTCTTTTTCCGCATCGATTTAGGCTTATTGGATTTCTGACTTGGAAGGTCTTTACCTGTTCCTGGGAAAACGCAGCATGAGGGTGATTCCAATTAATTAAATATGATTTGAACTTAAGATCTTTGATTACATGTAGCCGGGTTATTGAATTGAGGATGGAGGTTCAGAGTATCATACCATTAGCGAACCCAACAAATTCTTGATTCATTCTGATCTGATCTGATGCAGCAACAATTCTTTCACACCCATTTTTGTTGAAAATTTGAACGTTGAAACACATATTTCCATCATATGTGAAGAGTAAAAACTCAGAGTCACCTAAAGAGTTGTCTCTGAGAAAGTTCAGCCACCCATCCTGAAGAAAAACTCCAACGCCAGTTTCACTAAGTTTAACAGTCCATGAACGAGCAGAGCCTTGAACTGTTAGAGTTGCCTTGTCAGATGATTCCTTTGATATATGCTTCAAGAATTCTTGTGGTATTTGCTTCATCACATCAACAAGCATAAAGAAAAAAAGGATTAAGTTAGTGATGGAGTCAGAAGCTTAGTGATGGAGTCAGAAGCTGAAACAAATTATATTAATCAAATGAAAAGAAGATAAGTCACGAGAAAATTAACGTTACAGGAACTTTTCCATCAAGGATAACATAGTAGAAGCATGGCGCTGCGTGGCCTTGATTCTCCCATTTCTTCTTCATTTACTTCTTGGGCCAAAACAATAACAAAGCGCAAGAAACTTTCACTTGCCCATTGAATCACTTATTAGTGCAACTGTGAAGGATAGTACATATATTGAAGAAAGGATGATTCTAATTTCAAAGCTCAAAATGTTACCATATATAGTTGGGTTTGCATTGCGACTGATATTTATATGATCTTGAGCAATCGAAGGGCTAAGATAGCTCGGCTTGTCTAGATCATGACCATTGTGCCTCAGTCTGAAAATTTATTACAACCTTGAGTTGAAAGTGAAGAAATTCTAAGACAGGCAATATTTTGAGCTGCCACTGAAGGCAAAACTATCTTATTTTATCTACCATTGAAAAGAACTACCATTTTACTATTTCGGAAATTTTATTTTGATAGGAAAAAAAATAAATTTATTTAAAAATTCTTAATAAGGCATTCTTTCTATTAATAGTGACCATGAACGAAACTTGCGTCATCTTAAAATTTATGACACATGACATGATATAACTCACAAAATCTTAATTAACACAAAACAGGACCATGTAATTAACACAAAACAGGACCATGAAACATGATAACCAGTTTAAAAATTAATTTTACAAAATAAATATATTGAAAATTCAAATAAAATAGTTTGTTTCTTAATTTTTTTTAATATAACAAATATGGGTTATTTTTCTTTAATTTTTCTTCTCCCCTTTTACATTCTTACAACACCAAATTTCGAAAATCGTTTATTGACGAGATAGGGTACGGTTTACTATTTTCTTTTTTTTTTTTAAAGGAAAGTAGAGCTTTCATTGAAACAGCTAATTTAGAACATTCAAAATTTCAGGGGGGAAGTTCCCTCACCAAACAATCGAGTGGGATCTTTCTAAAGCCAACTTGGCTATAAAATGAGCACAAAAATTACACGATCGAGGCACATGAGTTGCTTTAAAAGAGCTGAACTTCTTCATCACAGCTTGGATTTCCTGGATCCTCCAAAAAATCTCGAAACTGCTATCTTTCCTTTTGTTGATCAAGTTCGCTACCTCTTGAGAATCAGTTTCCAGGATGACAGTATTCAAACCTGCTTCCTTTGCAATACATAAGCCCCACTCAGCAGCTTCTGCTTCCACATAAGAGGCGTCTCCCTTGAACTTAGATTTCTTAATAGCTGCAGCTACACATTTTCCCCTATAGTCTCTAATTACTACCCCAAGCCCAGAACTTTAACTTTCTTTGTCAGTGGCTGCATCCACATTTATCTTCACCCAACCCTGAGGTGGAGGAGTCCAAACAATTGACTTCTTTTTTGCCAGGTTTACCCCATACATCATATCTGGAAACTTTGTTCTGCTAAAAGCTTCATTGACTGCTTCAGCTTTGGCAAGCAGAGTATTTGGATCAATCTTCAAGCCTTCAAAAACAAACTTATTTCGGGCATACCAGATCACCCACAAAGTACTCACCAGAAGCTCTAGGTTTGCTTTACTCAAATTCTTCTGAAACCTCATCAATTTCCCCAATATGTCTGTACTTCTCATCTCCTGAAAAGCACTGATCAAGGCTGAGCTTTGCCACACTTTCTTTGCTGCTTTCCAGGAAATCAAAGCGTGCCAGATGTTTTGCATTCCATCTCCACAACGCTTGCAATGGGCTTCTTGAATGATTTTGCGCTTCCACAAATTCTCCGCGGTCGGCAGGAGGTTCTTTGCTGCTTTCCAGATGAAAATCTTGATCTTTTCTAGGATAAGAAGCTTCCATATAACGCTCCAGTTGTTTCCTCTGCTGTCAGAACAACTAGGAAGATCTAGAAATTTCATTGCAAGAGCCACTTGGTAGTCGCTCTTAACATGGTATCTTTCATGTTCATTATAATGCCAGATCACTTTGTCCTTCATTTCTCTTCTTGAAAGCGGGATGCTCGGGATTTCATATGTATCCTCTTTTAAAAAATTTTTCTGGATAGCCTCTATCCTCCAACTATTTTCTTTATCTATCAACTCTGCAACAGAGGCATCAGCAGACATTTTTGGGGTAGAATACGGTTTGAAGGTGGATGGCCTTGGGATCCAATTATCTCTGTAAATGGAAACACTCATTCCGTTGACAATTCGCCATCTATAACCTTTGAGTATCACTTGTCGACCCCACAGCAAACTTCTCCAAATGTAGGACGAATTGGAACCTATTGAAGCATTCAAAAAATTCCTTCCTCTATAATACCTGGCCTTCAAAATTCTAGCTGCTAGGGACTCTGGATTTTTAATTAATCTCCAGCCTTACTTTGCCACTAGAGCTTGATTGAAGCTTGATATGTCTCAAAAACTCATTCCTCCTCTAGTCTTGGCTTGGCTCATCCTCTCCCATTTTGTCCAGAAAATACCTCTCTTATCTTTCTTTTTGCTCTACCAAAATCTAGCTATAGATTGCTGGATATCATTACAAAGCCCCATAGGAATCTTCAATACACTCATGGCATAAGCTGGAACTGCTTGAGCTACTGCCTTTATCAGAATTTCTTTTCCTCCATTTGAGAACAAATTCTGCTGCCAGCTAGAAATCTTGCTTTGGACTTTTAATTTAATCTCATTAAAGAAAGCCTTCTTCTTTCTTCCAATCATTGAGGGTAGCCCCAAGTATTTCTCATGCTTAGTCACCATATTAAGCTGAAAAATTCTTTTAATTGCTGAAATCTGATTTTCTTGAATCTTGCCGCTGAAAAACATACAAGACTTTTCAAAGTTGAAGATTTGTCCGGAGGCTTGAGCATAACAATCAAAAATATCCTTAAGATGATGGCAGTCTTTGATTGAAGCTCTAAAAAAAACCAAGCTGTCGTCTGTAAAAAAGAGATGAGAGATAGAAATATGCTTGCCAAATCTCAGCCCCTGAATGTGATTTTTTTCCTCTGCTTGCCTCAGTAGGTTAGAGAAGGCTTCAGCACATATTATGAATAGATAAGGGGATAGAGGACATCCTTGCCTTAAACCCCTTTGAGGGGTAATCCAACCCTTAGGAGATCCATTGATGATTACAGAAAAGGATGAGGTAGTAATACAGTTCATGATTAGTCTCACCCAATTGTCCTCAAAACCTAGTCTAATCATCACTTGTTTTAGAAAGCCCCATTCCACCCTATAATAAGCTTTGCTGATATCTAACTTCAGAGCTACCAACCCTTTTTTCTTGCCTTTACTATGTCTAATCTTATGGAGGCATTCATACCCAACTATGATGTTATCAATTATCAATTTGTTGGGAATGAATGCGCTCTGAGATAAATCAATTACATCATGTAAAATGAGTTTCAATCGGTTGGCAATAGTTTTCGCAACAATTCTGTAAATTACATTGCACAGGCTTATTGGTCTAAACTCTTTCACTTTCCTAGGCTTTTCAACTTTCGGAATTAAAGCAATCAAAGTGTGGTTTAAGGGGGCAATAGTACCTTCTCTATTTAGAACATGAAGGCATGTATTGATGACTCCTTCTTTGACAGAACTCCAATGCTTTTGGTAGAATGCAGCTGGAAGACCATCAGGACCTGGTGCCTTGGTTGGGCACATTTGGCTTAAAGCTTCCGTAATTTCTTCCTCTGTAAATGGTTGGCTAAGATGATCATTCATTTCCGGTGACACTTTTGGGGCCATTCCTTTTAGAGCCTTCTCTATTTGATCACGAGTTGGGTTGGAGGTTGAGAACAGCTCTGTAAAATGTCCACAGATTTTTGACTCAATTTCTTTAGCTTCTGTCCTCCACTGGCCTTGTGTGTCTTCAACACTACAGATTTTATTCTTTCTTTTCCTGGATAAGGTTTTTGAATGGAAGAACCTTGTATTTTTATCTCCCTCCGCAAGCCAATCTGCTGTAGACCTCTGTTTCCAATAGATCTCCTCATTCAGCAAGAGATGGTGAATCTTTCTCTCAATACTTTTCACTTCCTCACCACTCTCATACTGCCGATTGTGTTCCTGGAGCTCTTTTAGCCTGTTCCTCAGCTTTTCCAACTTCTTCTTGCTGCCCCCAAAAGTTCTCTTACTCCATTGCACTAGTTCCGCTAAAGAATTTTTGCTTGTTTTTTTAAAGAGCTGGACCGTATTGCTCCCTGACCAGTTTCCCGTTTCTGCCCAATTTCTCCAAATTATGTCTTTGCAATCCTCATATGAGCTCCAAAAATCCTCGTAATGGACCTTTGAAAAATTTTTCCTATTGTACTGCTTTCCATTACCCCTGCCTATAACGTCTAGCATGATTGGGCTATGATCCGAGCACCAGGTGACTAAGTTTTTTGCAGCCTGATCCTGGAAGCATTGGGACGATGCTGAGCTATATAAAAATCTGTCCAGCCTTTCTTCAATAAAATAGGGGCCATATCTCCTATTAGACCAAGTAAACGGGTAACCTGAGCAGCCTAAATCTTTCAGATTACACTCCTTAACAACGTTTCGAAATTCACTAATCATGTCAGCATCTCTATCATTTCCTCCCATTTTCTCTTCTAAGTGTAGAATTTCGTTAAAATCACCAAAGCACAGCCATGGAGAGGAAGACAAACCTACCAATCTTTTGAGTAAAGTCCATGTGTGTTTTTTCTGACTCGTCTTTAGGTGTCCGTAAACCCCAGTGCATCTCATCTGCTTTCCATCAATGTGATGATTGCTGAAGGAGAAAATGTTTACTTTTATTTCTGAACCCCAAAGAAGAGCTAATCCACCACTCTTTCCGTTACTACTAACAGCAAAACAATTTTTAAACTTCAATTTCATTCCCACATTATTCATATGCATAGTCTTCAGCTTTGTTTCGCACACGAACACCAACTGAGGACTATACAGCTGGAAGAACTTTTTAAGAGCTATGAACGTCCGATCGTTCCCCAAGCCCCGGACGTTCCAGTTTAAGACTCTCATGGCTGCCGGCGGGGCTGATCATCAGCCTCTGCCGCTTGAAATTCGATCCGAGTGAAATTTGCTTCCTCGTCCACCCCTGTGCCATCCCAGTTCAATGCATATCCTGAAGAAAAAATGTTATAGTAGCTTGTTTTAGCTGAGCATGTTTTTTGGGGGCTTTGAATTCGTGTTCGTTTGCGGCTTAGGCTTTGCTTTAGTGAATCACAAGCCGGCTTTTTTCCAACAGAGAGCCCCTCTCTACCATTTCCTTTATTGCTAACGCTTCTAGCCTGTAGCTTCCACTTTCTCCTTTTGGGCCGAAGGGCTTTTGTAACTGGCCCATTATAAATCACCTCCTCCGGGCCTAAGTCTGCACTTCCTTGGCACAAAATAGTATTCGAGACTTGTTTTGGCACTGAGTTTAGCGCCAAATTTTGCTTGTGTCTTCCTAAAGCTCTTTTCCCGCTTTCTTTTCCCTTTTGTTGTAAACATTTGTGCTGTCAGCTGCATTTTCAGAGGCTACTACGCTAGGTTGTTTCTGACCCTGACCCTGCTGCATTCTCGGTTCTAGTGTTATCTGCATTAGTAGCATATCTGTCTCAGCTACCTGGTCTTCGGTTTCTGCTAACCCGGGTTGGTTTGTCTCGGGTTCACTTATAGGTGGGTTCAAGTCACCTTGTTGTGGTTGATTTTTCCCCTGATGCTCTGGTTCTCTGTATTCCGTGAATGGCTGCTCAGCTCTTCTATTCCATCTCTCTTTTCCTTGATTCAGCTTTGTTTTCTCGGCTTTGGACAATGCCCTCATGTAAACTCCGTAAGGCAACTTTTCTTTAAGTTGCCCACTGTAAGCTAAGCACTCTTTAAATTGGTGCCCAATAATTCCACAGCAAAAGCAAAGATCAGGGAGCCGTTCATACAATACCGGTAACTCCACTTCATCATCTTCATCCAGCTCAAGAAAGACCATTTTCTGTAATGGTTTCGTAATATCAATGGATACTCTAACTCTAGCATATAGGCCAATACATTCCCCTTCATCATCGGTTTCTACTTCTAGCACTTCTCCCAATAATCCCCCTAGCTTCTGGACATTATCCCTCTCCATACAGACTAACGGAACATTGTGAATTTGGATCCAGAATGCTGCATGTGTAAACTCTTGCTTCCTTATATTTCCAATTCTACTGGGCTCTTTAAGCACTATCTACGCTCTGTCGAAGTGCCATGGCCCCCCGGCCATAACTTTTTGCTTATCAGCTTCCAGCCCAAATTTGAAAATAAAGATATTGTTACCTAGATTTTCAATTTTAACTTCTTTGGTTGTTTTCCAAGCCTGCAACAGTGCGGTTCTGATGCCTTCCGTGTTTACACCTCTTGTCAGCAGTATCTTCCCGATTAGAGAGTTTGCCATAATGCGTCCTCCTTTTTCTTCCATACCACTTCTGAGAGTTAACTTACGTTCAGTTCCTTCTTGAATGGATATTGCTTTGCATTTTCGAATAACTCCTCTGTGTCCATGGGTGGTGGGTACAACTGAGCTTTTTTTTAAACTACTTTTTACCCAAAGATTGTAAAGCCAGCTTTTAAGGCTCTTATCTACTTTCACCCACTCTCCGAAACTCTCACCCAAACTCACTAGATAACCTATAACCAAAGAGCACTCAAAATAAATGAGTGAGAAATGAAGCCATTAAAGCTCCAGCTCTACTTCATTCTTGTGTCCTCTTTCAGGGGGAAAGAGAGCACTTCAGAAAGAGATGAATGGGTACGGTTTACTATTTTCTGAATGTTCGAAATAATGCGCTATTTTCAAACATTTGTTGAATGGAATATTTTACAACGGTTATTTAATTAATGGACACTCCTTAAAAAAAATATCGAACTATATCAAGTGTGCCAAATAAATTACAACCTAAATCCCACAGGAATCCTATAATTGAAAACAGTGTCAATAACAGAGAAGCCACGTTGTGGGATTTGACTCCATTATGAATGATTAACTCAAATTCTCTCAATTTTTCACAAACAAAAGTACAACGAGCTAAAAAAGTAACACCATAAGTAGAAAAAATTAGCACTGTAGAGAGATTTTTGACCATTCCTTTCTATGTCTACTGTTTGTTTTTAAGTCCGCTTTCAACACTGAGGATACGCAATTGAACAATCACAATAGACTTCGTCAAAACACTTTGAAAGCATTGATGTGTGCTTAAAGTTGGTATTGTACTGATTACTGAAACCCAATTGCATATTTATCTTTGGAAATATCACTTTATTCAATGGACCCATCGTTATTAAAGACGAGAGATTGAGGAGATGCTGAGAAGGATTAAGGAATTGATGATACAAGAAGTGAAAAATAATTATAGAAAGGAAAATGCTTACCGTCTAGAATCATGGCGAGAGAATGCTGAGAGAAACGGCAACTTGTGCTGACGTTTCGGCTTCTCTCTCTCTCCCGCATTCTAATAATTTTTTATTGTTAAAAATAAAAACAAAGGCCATCTCCACAGAATTCCCATCGCCCCATCACTCTCTTTCCCTCTCCCTCTCCCTCTCCCTCTCTTGACATTCATCTCCCTCTCTGACTGTTCTCTAGCCGATGAGTATGTACTAAATTCAATTTGTCCGTATTAGGACTAGCTAAGATAGAATGTGCTCCTTTTTTTTTTTTTTTTTTATCGGAGAACACATGAAGGCTGTAGAAACAGCACAATCGGAGAATGGTTTGGAGAAGCTTCAAAATAACAGAAACGGCATCCCAATCTGCCGTTTTGCTGCCTCTCTCTCGCCATTTATCATTTATCATTTAAAAATTGATAAAATAATAAAAAAATAAAAAATCCAAATGAAATCCAAAAAACGACAGTGGGGATGTCGTTTCTCTCAGCTATCTAGCAGCACTCTCATAAAAGTGAAAGAATAACAGTTGGTAGGACACGAGCTCATAGCACACTCAAGCTTTCACTTTCTCGTGGTCTTAATTTAAAAAACAATCTTTAAACTTTTAAGATCACTAAGACCTCAAAGAGTTCATGGCACTTCTAGTTTATAAAATTTTATAAAACCGTTTTGTAAATGCAAATGCATGAGTTTTCATTCATATATCATTCATGGATTGGGGATCGATCGAGCGCAGGAGGACAGAGGACTATACATACATACATACATTAAATTTGACGTCGACAGAAAGCCCTTCTTCACTGTCTTATCATTTCAGCTCAATGTTATTGGATTAAAAAACCAGCAAATTTTAAATTGTTGTATTTTCCTGACTTGCAAGAAAATCTTGTCTGTAACTTGTAAGAGTCAAGATGCTGACCTCATACTAACTATTTAATTTCTAGACTAATTTTATAGGCATTTAATGCTCATCAATTTGGAAAGTCGGGGTGTAAAAGAATAAATAAATAAATTGAGGGTCCATGGAAACTGAAGATTGATAATTTTAATTTTACTCGTGACTTATATATTAAGCTTGAATGTTCAAAAGTCGTCTCATACACAAATTACAGATTCTAGTTTTCTCTAAATAGCTGCCATTGACATGGACTCTGAGAAAATAATGAAGCTATTTGATACATGCTGGTTTGAGATGGAAATCTTGAAAAAGCAATCGAGCTTATCAACTTGTTCAAAAGTTGAAGCAAACCGAGATCACCGAAATGAAGAAAAGCCATTGAAAGCAGAGTTTTTGCAAATCCCTACGCCTTTCACATTCGAATAGGTCTTGAACTACAACCGCGCCGATATACAGATCAGTTTCCGGAGCCGTGATCATGGGATGGCTATCCTTTTGACGGTCCAGGAAATATAATGGCTCACTCTTTTCGGGCGACTGATGGGAGGTTTCATCTTGATGCCGACCAGAATTGGGTGGTGGGCACAGTTCCAGGGAGTTATGATATGCAAACTGTGGCTTTGCATGATCTTGGTCGTGAATTCTTGTACCTACTCCTCTATTAAATTATAACCTTTTCATAATAATAAATTAATTTAGTTCCAATTATATGAAAATAGAGAGGTTTTAGCATATGATAATTTAGATGTGTGCATGCACGCACACGCACACAATATCTCTAGTAATCCAGAATTAATAAGTATGAATTCTTATTTCATAAAAAAGGAAATATTCGGACCTTTTTTAAGTTACATAATATTTCAACTAACAACAGTTAAGAGTTATATCCAATCACCCAAAACTATTTCCCAACTAAACTATATTGGTGCAACTCTTAGGTTTTGTGTAATTAACATAATCAATATGTTAACAAACAATGTTCATATCAATGAAATCAAACTTTATTAATATTTGGTTTGACATTCAACAGTCCAAAATTAAATAAATATTTAGCTCTTTCATTTCATTGAGAAAATTATATTTCACACTATTTTATCTTATATTTCTTTCTGCATCAAGAAAATTTTTACGCATTTTCTCATTTGATGTGTCTGACGTGTAATAATTTTTCATCTTCGATAGTTTCTTTTTCCAAATATTTTCTCAAAGAAGATCATTTGTGAATTTTAAGTGGGAGAAGATGAAAATAGATTGTGGAACCAGATTGGAGGTTTATTGCATGAGGAAGAAGAACAATTGTAAATTGATTGCTCAGAATGTCTTCACTCAGGAAAAGCAACAAACCCATCCTTAACTACAAAGTTAAAGAAGATCCAATCACCTACTGACGATATCTGAGGTTTAAAATAGCCTTGTGCAGCTGGATTGCATGATAAAAAATATCTGTTTCCAGATGAAACAATTGTGCAGAAGAACAAGACAGCCTCCATGTTATTAGAGAATACAATTCACGTGCTTTCTGCTTGTAAACGACAGCCTTCTCCACTGAATTGCTGCAGTTGCCATATTTTGCATTCCGGAAACCTGAAAGCTCGTAGAAAGCAACTTTATGATTCATTCGAGGAGAAGCCTGAGAGCTGAATTTTTCCTGCAATTACACGGCAATGGTCTAAATTTTATGTGTCAAAGGTAGGCCAAAACTGAGATCCAACCCCCTTGCTTGTTGGGCGATTATCTCCTCCATTTTACATTTTTATGGTAAGAAGTTCAAGTACTTTTATTGGTATGAGATGAGTGATAATTTTTTGGACTGCACTTGCCACAATGCTAGTTAAGTTTTGTCACGACAGATTACTAAATTGTAATATTGGTATAATTGTAAGAAAAAATGCTTCACTCACAAAATTGGAATATAGCATTTGTATCTCAAATGATCTATTATTAATAAGAGAATAATAAAATTAATTCGTACTTAATACATGGCAATCATAGATTGGTCACACTTATTCTAGGCTAGGAATTTTATAAACATAGATTAATTAAGGAGGGTCAGGCTGGCAACACTAAGTTAGGGGCTCAGTTGATGCAAATGCATAACCTGCATAAACTACATACTTTTTTGAAATCATAAACTACTCAGGAATTCAAATGTTATGTTTTATTTGCTGAAGATAATGCAATTTTGCTTTGGTGGTTGAATGGAACTATCAACTTGCAAGCCACCCGATTTAATTTATATGACGTTTTAGCAAGGATGATTCTAATTTCAAAGTTCAAAATGTCACCACATATAGTTGGGTTTGCACTGCGACTAATAATTGTATGATCTTGAGCAATCGTAGGGCCAAGATAGCTGGGCATGTCTAGATCATGATCATTATTCCTCAGTGTGAAAATTTATTTACAACCTTGAGTTGAAAGTGAAGAAATTCTAAGATAGGCAACATTTTTTTTAGCTGCCGATGATGGCAAAA
Source organism: Atalantia buxifolia (assembly GCA_030444775.1). Classification (NCBI taxonomy): domain Eukaryota; kingdom Viridiplantae; phylum Streptophyta; class Magnoliopsida; order Sapindales; family Rutaceae; genus Atalantia; species Atalantia buxifolia. The sequence continues at coordinate 21,593,637 of CM059838.1, forward strand.
CCGTGAAGAAAACATTTTATTTTACAATTAAAAAAAAAAGAAACCACCTTTTTACTATTTTTTTCGAAATTATTATTTTGATAGGAAAGAAAATAAATAAATTAATTTGAAATTTCTTTGTAAAACATAATATCTTAAAATTTATGATATATGACATGATATAACTCATTAAAAGTTAATTAAAACACAACAGAACCATGGATCATGGTAAACCTATTTGAAAATTAATTTTACAAAACAAATACATTGAAAATTCAAATAAAATAGTTTTTTTATAATTTTTTTTAATATAACAAACAGGTGTTATTTTTTCTTTCATTTTTCTTCGTCCCTTTTACATTATGACAACACCAAACTTCCGAAACCGTTTATGGAACAAGATCCACCTGGCATCCGACATAATCGTTTCCCGCATTTTTAAGGGAGTTTCCCTTGAATTTATTTATTTATATATTTATTTATTTCTAGGAACATCAAAGACTCACTCAACACAATTTTTCTTTTTCTTTTTAATCACCTATTGATATGTTTTATATTTATTATTACAATAATTCAAGTATCAAATTTCGGAAAACTCCAGCTTTTAATTAAAGACCCCATCTCTGTTTGCCCATGCTTCATTGCCGAATTTTAAAGAATATATTTTTGAGCATTAATTGGAGAATATTGAGCTCTCTCATGATATTTGAGGTATGTTTAATTGTTCCCTTCTCTTTTTTAAATCAAATTCTTTTGGTTAATATTTCTAAGTTGATTTGTATTTATATTCCGCAAATAATTGATCATTTCTCTTTATCTTCTTTAGTTGCCATTGAAATTGGTTCCCTTTGTTATTTTCTTGATAGCTTTTTAATATTGTTTTCTTAATAAATAACTAAGCTGTTTCTTGGCCAAGATGGGTAAATGTGGAAGTCACATGATGAGGAGAAGAATGATCATGGTGATACACACATTGATCGTGATGATGATGATGAAGAAGAATTATGCATATGCAGATACGAATATAATCTTTAATCCTTGTGATGATACTAAAGTTAAGAGATGGGATGGTTTCACATTTGGTCTAGCATTTTCAACCAAAGAAGCCTTTTTCTTGGATCAAATTCAACTCTCACCTTGTGATAGTCGCCTTGCCTTACCCACCAAGAATGCCAAACTCGCCATTTTCAGGCCGAAGGTCGATGAGATTTCCCTCCTCACCATCGATGGTACCAATTTCAACCCGGTACGTACTCAAAAAACGACATAAATTTAGTTTCAAATTAAAATTCGGTTAACATTTGGCCTTGAAGTACACGTTAAGAGCAAGTTTGCCTATCATCTTTCTTTATTTTATTTTTCTTCAAATCAGATTTTGTCTGGTGGGTATGTGGTAGCATTTGCCGGGCGAAAATATGCAGCAAGATCAGCCCCAACATTGGTTGCTGATAGTACTCACACTGTTACCAATCTGACTTTGGTAAACACATTAGCATAAGCAATCTTTTTTTTTTTTTTTTTTTTTGAGTCCTCATTTTTGAGCTGTGACAGAATTCTATTGTTCCACAGGTTCTTGAATTTCAGCAGGGTACACTAGAGAACTTGTATTGGACGAGCTTGGGATGCGATTCGTGTTCAGGGGAAACATCTGTTTGTATCAACAACACAGTCTGTGCGGTGCCAAACCTCAAGTGTCGGAACCATGGGGGTCCAATTGATTGCAATGTAGGCATACAGTTGACATTTTCAGGCACAGACGAGAAGCGACAAGTGCTTAATTCATGGTACGAGGTGAAAAATCTTCGAAAGCTTTCTTTGTATGATCTGTACTCTAACGTTGCTGAAGCTGTACCCGGGCACCCCCAATGAGAAGCTTTTACAAGAAACTATGCAAAGCTTCCCCAGGCTACCCAGTATATATGCATGTGATGAACCATATTAGTAGAAAGTGTTTCTGTAGCAAAAATGCTAAACAGATAGCTCGGTTTGCCTAAGAAAGTGATGAGTTTAATCAAATATTTTGATGCTTGACGTTCATTATTGGTTTGCGGCTGAGCCACCCTTGTTTGTATTGATGCCTGTGCACCAGATGCCGGCCTTTTTCAAATTTTCAGCAATTTTAAAGCATTAATTCTCTAGTCTCGATTTCTTAATAGTTTTACCTAATCAGATGAAACTCAACGAGTGATCGTCGGTAAAAGACACCAAGATGTACGAGCCCTACAAATCAAAATAACAGAGTTACTGGGGTTAAAAGAAAGGATTTCCGGAACTTAATACCTCTCGCTCTTTTTCGCTTTGGCAAATACAAGAATTTTGCTAGTAATTATTAAAAAAAGAACAAATCTCGGTTAATTATGCTCAATAACGAAATCGTGGCATAAGGTCTTTACAAACACAAAAATACAGAGAACAAACAAAGATCCTTCTAGGTTTTGGACACAGTTCAATATTGCTGAAAATCCGTAAAAGCATTGTTCCTCAGAGCACCTAATACTAAAAGTCTCTGAGAGTTGAGAGAACCAGATACTAGCAGATGTACTGGAGAAAGAATTTTCATTTCAAATTTTAACGAATTTCGGCACCATAAAATTATCAACATTCGGAAGATCCAGAATCAAGAATAATGAAAGAATATCATTGATGCCTCGTCAGTATCTGTACACACTTCGCAGAATATACAATCCTTGTAAAATGGTATTGCTTGAGTCAGCATAAAGTACGCACAACAGCTAAGAAATTGCTATACATACTCTTAATGTACAATTCTGTACAGTTGGAAAGAGCAATGCAAAGCTCCTCAAAAATTCCAAGTGTTTCATCAATCCCAGTGCTTGTTTCATAATATGATCCCAGGCAATGCCATCAAAAACTCATGGCGCCTAATGACCAGATCATATAATCTTCCAATTCTTGGACAAGACTTACAGCATTTGAGCCTCCTAATTGCTGGTGAAGAAAGAGAGCTGTCTAAAAAGAAGCAAAGATGTACACTTCCTATGCAGGCGGAGCAGGCATCTTCTCACGAAGACTTAACAGAAGATCACGTAGCTCAGGGAATACTGACAATATTAGGAGTTCAAGGATGGCATATGCAAGTTGCTTCACACATACAGTAGACTGCAGCATGGGGTGGGGGTAAATAAATTAAAGCTATTTTAGGTCAGATAAACTATCAAAGAGCACAAACAATTACAGGGAGAATACAGAAAGATATATTCCACTCTTAACAGCCAATGGGCAAACACGTAAGGAGCTAACCTGAGTGAAATAGTAAATGTCTCTTGCACATCGCTTGTATTGCTTACTCCCAATCAAGCTGACCAAGGCTGTAGGAGCTCCATCTGCAAAAAGGAACGAAGTTTTATGTTGATTTCTAATCCTAATCAAATAATTAGCAGAGAAAGTAGGTGCAGTCCGGTAGTTTCCGAGAGGAGGCCATGACAATCAAATAAACTTGCAAGAATACCAAGAAACAATGATCAAGCTTTAAGTTCAAATGACTGATCTCAAGACGAATAAATGTCAATCTTTACAATAAAGAAGATTACTCACCAAAGAGCATTTTCTTGACATCACTTGCTCTACGAGCAGCCTCAAGTTGTTCCTCAAAGGACCCTGGTTTTAAAACCTTACTCCCACCAAGTTGGCTTACAGCTTGAAAAGATTTCAGATTTGGTTGAGCATCGTCTTTCGTCTGAATATTCCCCACTCTAGTAAAAAATGTGCCACCAGGCCAGAGAACCTGCAAGAAAAGCAATAATTAGGAACATAAAATAAAAATTTCAAATGCATCTCCTCTTTTCACCAGTCAATTCTCTCAATCATATCCCATTTATAAAGGACCTTGACCATCACACCAAATTTAAACTTGGAACACTTGAAAATAAATTATGTCAACCAGAGGCACATCAAATGATAGTTGCTCCTAGATTTCAGCAAATGAAAAGGAATGTTTCAAAGAAATAATCAAGTTAAAAACAATAAATAAATGAAACGACATGTGACCGGATGCAAATGGGAGACAATAATAAATCAAAAATAGCAGCTCAAAGTATCTGAATGTATCTCTATACTCTCATAGAAAACAATTTTAACATGCAAATAAACAGAAAAGCTCTCACTGAGCAGGTTTTATATGCATGCACTTGTCAAATATAACTGTCATCAGCATACTCATCCTGTGGGTCTATCGGACATTTGACAGCATTGGGTTAGCTCATTACTAATTGTTAAAAACTTAAACCCACACTTGCTTTTAACCTTCCGACATGAGAAAGGCAAAAGGGCATTCAGCAGAAGTCAATTTAGTGTCACGAACTATGAAGAAGGCCAAGCAACTCAATTTGGCTTTCACCTGACTTTTCAGAGAGACCATCAAAGTTTTCTCTCATGCTCTAGCACTGACGAGCCAGAGTATCATTAACACTCTGACTCTATGGTCTCAGAAGATAGCCCAGCACAATGCTTTAACAAAAATGCTTTCTTTCATGGATCACTTCTAGCATCAAATAACAAGAGATCTCTTTCTACATTGTAACTCAAATAATGTTCTTGCAATTGCACATGCTAAAATTTGTCTAGTTTAAACTCTAAATCATTTAGTCAGTTTCCTGAAACAAAACATTGCAGGGCTAGTACAAGGTTAATGATTGAAGCCTTCTTTAAGAAAATTTACAAAACATATAACGTGGATTTATTCAAAGAAGCCTAAGACTTTCTGGGTTTTTAAAACTGAGCTATCTATACAGTGGGATTAAAATGGATGCAATGGTGCTTCAGCCGCCTACGTTCAGCACAAAAATCTCAGCTTAAAAATCCCAGTAGGACTAGGCTAAATCCTGTCAAATCTGCACACTTTGGAGCTGATGTCCAAGCGTGAACTCTAATATACTTAAATACACAGCTACCCAACTTATATATGTTAAACCTATGAAAAAAGCAGAATCAGCTGTCAATAAGCTGCGTTTATAATACTTGTTTGAAGCCTCTCACCAACTGATGATTGCATGTATAGCTTTAGATTACTAAACTTGTCAACATAAAGTATATAGTTGACTATTATAATTAGTTCAAATCTTACATCTTGAAGCCACCGAATCCCTAGTGCAATATTGTCTTCTCTTCGAAGGTAATATATCTGCCTCAAGAGCCAGTCATCAATAGCATCTTCCATTACCAGCTGAAGTATTTGCTTTGACATCCAAAAGACCTGTCGTCTGCGTTAACCAAATACATACATGATACATATTAGACAAAAATTATACAAATCCTTGATAGTAGAGCGTTATGTTTGATGTGGTCATATGACTGCAAAAAGATAATTGCTTTAGGGTAAACAGACATGAATATAGGAAGCCTAGAAAGCTGTGAATAACCATTAGCAAAGTCTGGAAACGGTTAGTATTGTTTGGTACCAACTACAAATTCCTTAAAAGTTTCTATCATGCACACAAAAAAGTAAAAGTGAAAATAAGCCAGAATACAAGAACTAAAAATAAATTATAATACTCGAAAAAAAGAAGTTCAATGCTACTAAGAGCATGCTTAAATTAAAGTTCATGTTCATGGACTGGATGATCATACATATGTATTATGTAGCAAAGAGAATGTCATCAAGGTAATAGCTCAAGAAAGTTCACAGAAAACACAGGAAGGCCAAAGGATAGCTTCTTAAAATAAAATATCAGTAGTAGAAATGCTCAAATGTTATCCATTCAAAATGTGATGGCGATAACAGCAGCATAAAAGAGATCTCAACCAAGAAAGTTGTTACCAGAAGAACAACCAGAAGAAAAGAACATGACAATTGATCATAAAGTAACAAATGTGACAAATCTCTGTTGTTAGCACTTAGTAGTTAAAAGGGCGATGAAAAGAGAACACTCTTAATTATTGAAACCCTCTAGATCATTGTCATACATAATTCCAAATTCTCGAATGCAAGAAAACAACAATTCAATCACAATTTCTGGTAGATCAAAGGGCACATCATAATTGTTCACCACTCTCAGAACAAATTCACACAATTGACCATGCAACGAACCAATACTAAGATGTTGAAACAAAAAATGATCGCACAATTACTCAAGGAAGGAAAAATTTTAGCTCACCTTAGCCAGCCTCTTCTCTTAAGTTGAAATACCTTGTCCACTAAATTCAATAGAGGCACACTTACGTTGGGCGGAGTCCACTGCACGAAAATCAATTATAAACAATAAAATATCTCATACAAAAATATACCAGGTTAAAAAATTTAGCAAACAGGCTATAATCTTGACCTTACAGAAGTAAATAAAAATAACAATGAATGCACCAAAAAGAACTGGATGCAAACTTATATATACAAGTAGTGCACTCAAAAGGTACATGAGAAACATGAATATCAAATAAAACACAGAAATCTAAAACCAAACATCACTCTATTAAGTGAAAGAGATAAAGAATTACTTGAATCATCATAAAATTGCAACAATCCCAACATAAACCAATAAGTACACTCAAAGTCTTTAAGGTCATCAATGCATTTATACATAGTCTGTATGGAAACTTTCAATACACTAGTTATCTCTATATCACACATATTGTTTAATATTGCCTTTAAAACCTAATATCATTTTCAACCCAGTCCAAAATTTCCTTGTCCCTAAAGACATTTCTACCGACAAAAAAATGGACCATTATGTAGGACAGACGGTGAAATCAATTATTAGCAATCCCTTGAAGTAGCAATAAGATATATCATCACCGATTGAGCTTGATAACGGGTATTCACTATTGAGCACTTCTGCCATTTTTGCCTTGCCACCCTACACCTTAGCCTTCGACTCAAGAATTTAACTTAATGGATGTTTCATCATACCGATTACCGAGAAAACTCCAATAACTTTTTACTATGCTACCTCAAATATGATAGGTATTTCAAATTAACGAAGTATCAAGATACTCAAATTCATGCGCAAAACCAATATAATGCCAATTATATGAACATTACCTCTGGAGGCATTCCAACTGGATCTTCCAAATGATCTGGCATTAGTGGAGAACTGGCAGCAGGAAATCCAACCTGGCCAATCCCTTCAGCTTTTGCCTCTAAGCTAAATTCCTTCTGTGTGGCTAAGTTCCTAGACTCTTCACCACGTTTCACTACCCGAGGTGGAAAACCTTTTGAGTTCAATTCATTGTCTGAATGCCACCCAGTTCCTTGTGCAAAAGATGTGAGCTCCTGAAGGTCATGGCTTCCATCTTTATCACCGTCTTCATTGTCAGAGAAGCTGTTCACGGTCTCAGATGTATTTTGCCTTACAACATATTTACTAATCTCATCGTTACTCAATGACAAGTTTCTACCAGAGATTGAGGAGGAGGCATCATCAGTGGGGGAAGGTGAACCAACAACTTTCCTCATCAAGCCATCCGAAACCCCTTTAAACTGCCGTACAATGTCATCCACGGCATCATCCACATTTACTGTAATAATAACAAAGGACAATTAAATGGTCAGAAAAATCACAATAACTCATCTAGGCTAAGATCAAAATTCAGGAAGAAAACAGAAATATAATTTTGCCAGAACATATTGGGTGAACTACTTATTTTCAATCACAAAAAAATTCATTAAGAATACAAGAGTGAGTTCCATACGCATGCTAGTTCCTCCTCAAATAGTTGGCAAAATAAACTAATTCCATTTTACAATTTCTCACACATGAATTAGATTGAAAACGAGATGTTTAAAGCCATCCAGGATACACACACAAGCACCAGTATGTACAATAAGAGACAGACTTCTGATGGTCAAAATTGAATAAAAATATTTGTATGTGTATGTGACAGAAAGAGAGAGAGAGACTTTGACAAATTGAGATCGTTAAAAAATAATAATAATAAATAAAAAAATAAGAAAGAGGAAAAACAAATTTATGACATACATAGTGATGAGGAACATGCCACTTCTATGAATAAAGGAAAAATATGTGTGGCCAATAGAATAAAGTTCACTGAGTAATAATATTAAATAAAAGTCTTACTACTGACCAACTCTTAGAAAAATGCAAATGGTAAGCCAGAAGATGAAAGAGTTTGTTTAAAATCATAAAAACAACTATACTGGATAATTGTCGCAGTTGAAGAACCTATGAAAAAATCCACGTGATGGGATCTCTTGTACTACAAGTAACAGGATAATAAAGGCAATAAAAAAATGTATAAAATTCAAGAGTGTGGTAACAACAAACAGAAAAACCACATACCTGCTAGGGTTCTCATCACTGATGATGATTTTCCAAAAGAATAATTCTTCAAAATCAAAAGGCTATATTAGTGATTAGATACATCTCAGCTGACCAATAGAAAATGTAAATTACTGTCGTAAACGAGTTGCAGTATTTAGCCAGAAAACTAACACTGACTGTCATGAAGATACAAACCTTCGAATTAACACTTAAAAAATCCCAGACTTCATGTTGTTCAGCAACATTGGCTATAGAAAGGAGATCCTGTGGTATAGGTAACAAAACTGAGACAAGAAGAAAATGGTGCTGCCATTGAAGAGAATAAGACAGAGAAGGAAGTTAGAGTACTTGTAGATATTTGTCAAGCTGAATACAGCGTTGATGAACAAAAGCATCCTCAGTGCTTGATGAGAATATCCTTTTGGGGGGTAAATGTAATGTATAGTTTGGGAATTCTTTAAGATGTCGATGTAATCGTTCAAAATTTCTATATCTGCATGGAGATAAGAACAAGAGTCAAGTTAAAACCAGACTCAAATCATTTCTGCTACAAAATGAAGGATACTGATATGGAAACTCCAGGAACTTTCTTATTAACTCATTGCAACCAAAATAACTTGTGGTTACCAGACAAATTCTCTAACGTGTATAAAACATGTGATGACATGGTACTCTTGTAGATATGAAATAGGCAAGTAAAAACCTTCTTTTCACAAACCAAGTTCGGTTTTCTGAATCTGTCACTGCAATTGAATACACTGCAAAAGATTTTGACCCAAGTTTCTCAAAATAAGCTCCCATTACCTGTACACATAGGTCAGGAAAGCATACAAAATATAACTATGACTTGAAGAAAACATCATCCATGATATATCTAGAGACACAAGCTCAACAGACAAGGATTGTAATGGCTGATCATTTTATATTATATGCATCTCACAAAAATTTTAGATAAAGATGCTCACCCGGCACTTGAGCTTGGGGCAATGTTGTCCATCACTGCAAAGCATTACATCTGAGGGATTCTTATGCCCATGTTCTTCCCCACTCCTTCCAAAATCAGGGCTGTAAAACTCAGCAATGATGGACCCTCCACCATCTCCTGTAAACGCCTTTTTAGAATCAGGTTCAGTTTTCAAAGCAGAAGTGCTGCTGGATTTCTTAATCCTACTTCGATTTGCATCAGCACCAACGCTATCAGTATTATTCAACAGATCCCCATCAAAATTTTGAAACAATTGTGTTTCCTTTTTGCTCCCCTCACTTATTTGAGTTACAAGACTTAATCCTGGTGGTAGCCCCAGGAGTGCTTTCTCCCCTGTTCCTGCAGATAATCCAATCCTGTTGGTGAGCATATCCTTCCCCATATTCGTAGTAGGTACAGCACTATGTATTCCTTGACCCCCCATATTCGTAGTAGGTACAGCACTATGTATTCCTTGACCCTTCCCTAGGTGTTCCCGGACTCCAGCTTTTTCCGCACGTTTCTGCTCTTTCTTCTTATAATTTCTTCCTTTTGTCCACATGTTTTCGAGATTTTCAGGAGTAAGAACTTCAGTTCTTCTTTGGGTCACAGCCTCCAGCATTTGTGCCCACTCAGCAGCTCGCAGATGCACAGACTCTTCCTGGGATGTATTATCATCCAAAGACATTTCTCTTTGATTCCCAAAATTTGTTGGTATCATATCAGTCCCTTGATTATGCAATGACGAGAATTGTCCTGAGATCGAATCTCCCATTTTCATTTCCCCTGTACGCTTATCACCACTCAACCCTCTATTGCCATCATCTCTGATAGCAAGTAAAATGACTTCAATCAATTCATTGATATACCTGGTTAAAGAAAGAATTTTATCGAATGGTTAGACATTCAAGAGAAGAGAAAGGCATAGAATACTTCGCGTCCTCCGAGAATTTCTAAAAGTAAAAACTCAAATGTAGGCTGTTGCAAGTATAATCTGTTGAAAGTATGGTATGATTATCATTCCCTTTCCCTCACTACATTAAGTGATGTATATTGGAGTTGTACCAATGTCCTCAACTCAGCAATTCAGATGATTTTAACAACAAATATTCCATTTGCAAAATAATTAGTTCAAGAAACAAGTCTAGTCTAGCACAGTCCACAGGTAGTTCAAAAGCTTGGACTTTCAAGTACCCTTAAAACCTCCAACACCCTTCAGCATTAACCAGTCATCTAGGAGAACACAAAAAGAGAAAAAGAGAGCAAAGTTGAAGTTACTACAACGATAAAGCATCAAAATAAATCATCATCAAATTATATACTAATTCACTAAAATTATTAGAATTCAACATATTTCGAGTGTTTCCCAGTTTAACACGTGAACTGTGTGTTAAGAGCTAAAGTTATCCCGTCTTCACACAAATTATTAGAGAAAGAGAAAAACTAGAAGATATAGTTTTATTTTGGAAACCAACCATGAAGATTTAAACATTTTTCAGACAAAGAAAGCTTAAAAATCAAAATATTAGAGCTATAAAATATTGAATAAGAATCAAGAATCGTCAAAAAACTTACGAAGGACTTGCCAAATTCATAACAGGTTGTATCACCAAACAAGTTACAAGCTCTCTAGCAATTGTCCGAACAATGGGGCACTGAGCTTCTCGCGGTCTTAGCACTACCGTTAGCACTCCACTCATTATGCGCTGAAGAACCTGAGAGACAGAGAGAGAGAGAGAGAGAGAGAGAGAGAGACAGCACAAATTTTTTAAGCCGACCACAAACAGAAAAAAGTCAAGATAAATTAAATTATTAATGGAGCTCTCCAACCACACCTTGTACTCACTCTCAGGAGATATCAATGCTGGATGAAGCTCCTTAGATGCTGTAAGATGGTATTTCAATCTTTCATCCCTCTCCTCAGATGATAGTGTTCTCATAACATCAACACCTATAACTGCTTGGTTTCTTCTGAAAAGATCTAAGTGATCACCTATTAGATCGACTACATCCCTGACAAATAACACAGTTATTTCTTGATGTTCTTTAAGTGCCCTTCTATTATCAAACTTGAGAAAAAAAATTTAGACTCATAAATTTCATTTTATTTTATACCTCGTTAGCAAGTCAACAAGATTTATCGTTTTGACCCTTCCCGATATTTCACCAATTGCATCCATGATAATGCTTCGCATTAGCTCAGGGGCCTCCGTATCCGGTGTAATATCTGAATACCATAAATCAACCACAAAATCCTTCAAAATTTTATCGATAAACTCACTGATTGCAGACTCCACAATAGGAGAATCAATTTTCCGCTTCCATTTTTGTGGGGCTGATGGATTAGAAAGACGTGAATCATTCACAGACAATTGTTTCTTCTCCAACAGAGAAAGATAAGTTTGAGGATGTCGTGCCTTAACTTTCCAGGATATTTCTACCTCATTAGATAGTATTCGCAATGCACAAACAATAAGAATTGATATGGGCAAATTCATCAACATTGATGTGCTTGTATCTGCATTGAATAATTAAAAAGAAAATAAATATAGTAAACTGATAAGCAGTACATTATACAGAAACATATTTGAAAAGATAGCATATCAATCTCCCAAAAACTGGTACTGTAAGAAAAACAATCAGTACCAGCATCAAAGAGTTAGACCAAGATTCTCCATGATTTGGTTGCTCTCAGAGATTCAAAAAACACTTTAACAAAATCTGGAATCCAACTTGGCATCATTAACTTAAGCAATGAAAAAGCTAAAAGAAGAACTTAAACTAGCGTCATAAACATTTTGCCGAGTTCACTGAGGTTTCCATTTTACGGGAACTCAAAGCCAACATAAAACAGCACTATTCTCTACCTTAATACTTAAGTAAAGTTTGACAGTACGGCCCCCTGAAGTGTTTTCTACTTGACAGCTAATGTCTACTTAATATCCATTGCTAGTGATTTCATTCTACAGCAGCCGTGTACTAAAAGCCACAGCATCTCAACCAAAAACATACCCTTAGCTCCGCGGCACCAAATTCAAAGTTATCCTTTCATAAAAAAAGGTATAAAAATGAGGACTGGCCTATCATTAACACTAATTTCCAATTTCAAATTACCAAACACAGCTTAAACACCAATAATAAGACACCATAAATACCAGCTAAAAAGCATACAGAATTAAATGATGTAAAAAAGGATCAACAATGCAAAGGCGATTCAAAGTTCTAAAACAACCCCCTAACTTAACCTAAACTATAAATTAAATTCAACACAAATTAACTGAATAAAGCAAAAAAAGAAAATTTGAAAAAAAAACACGATAATTTGAATGTTATCGTACGCGATAACAAATAGCAGACCGCGAATATCAACAAGGCCCACCACACCGTCCGTACTTTGGCTTCCTCGATCAGATCTTGCATCGTCTCCATCACCTTCATTTTTTTTTTCCTCTGCTAAATTAACAGAAAATTGCTCAAATTTTCAATTGACTAGAGACATCGATATCGCTCGAGAATGTTGATCGCAGTCGCACGAAAAGTAAGGCCTTGTTTGGTTTCTGGAGACGTGGTGGCGTCTGTCAGCTAAGTGACTTTGTACAGCAATTAATTTGTAAGCAGCAACATGAGAGAATATCAGAGCATCTGAAATTTGATTTCCTTAGCTTCTCTTTCTGTTTTTTCGGCTTTTTTATATTTTTAATTTTAATTTTTTTTTTCTTGGTATTTTAAGAGGAAACAAATTGTGCGTGCGAAAAAGAAAATTTGCTAAGCGTTGTTACGCTCATTGTTCCGTTACTTTGCACGTGTAAAGTCGGGGATCTTCTCCGTTCATCTGAAAATTATTTCTATAAATTTTTGCTATTTATTACTGTAAATATTATCATGAAAGTTATGCATTTTAGGGACAGAATGCCTAATAACGAATAAGAATGTTCGCTATATAATTGCAGCAAATGACAAAAATTGATGCTGGGAGGAGATGCATATGGGTGACAGCGTGGACAACGTGGATGCTTGGTGTTGTGTTACAAATGTTTCCAACTCATTCCTGCGATATAATTACGACACTGTCGGGCAGAAGTACGCTTGGATTAAAAAACCAATCAGCAGGAAAAGAAAAAAAAAGTTTGAATTATATGTTAAATGGACCGAGGTGGGTCTTTTCTGGGCTTTGAATGCCCAATTGGTTTAAAGGATCATCATAGATATAAGTTCGACAATGGGCTTTAGGGGTAGGAGTCAAGAATCATAATATTTGTGATTGGCCCACCTGCTACGGCATTTATTTATTATGCCATATATAGGATCCAAAATAGTAGGAATTCTCTTATCCCCTTCAAAATAAGCATATCTTATAATTATCTATGATTGTTTACGTCTCTAGTGTGATCGAATCCTTCCAGTAGTAATCAAATGAACTGCGTTATAGACATAAAAGCAAAAGAATTCAAGGTTAATCATTCCTATCTTTATCCAATTCGAGGAGTAGAGTCAAAACCCCTCGAATTTTTAATAAATATAATATTATGTTTTGCTTGTATAAATGAAAAAAAAATGAATCACTTTTTTTTTATGCATCTTCATGCACGAGAATATTAGATTACCCAATATAAAGAATTGAAAAATCATCACAAACCACCTTTTTTTAATTTCAATTTTTGGATTTTTTATGGTATCTTTTAACTTTTCATATATAGAAATAGAAATAAATAGACTTAAATATTTGAATCTTGTATTGTTGTCAATATTAAATTTATAAGACAAAAGATAAATCAAGTAACGAGTATAAATCCTGTGAGGTATCAGTTCCAGTAACTTGTAAGGTATCTTTGTACACACTAATATGTTTATAATAAAATGTATCTTGATATTATTTTTATTTTTTATTTTATTAGGATACAATCCAATTTTTTATATTTATCCTTGCGATTGCAAAGACTTATTTCCTTAGTTTCTTTGGAAAGAGTGAGTCATTAGGTTTTGAAGACGACGGTGATGGTAGCGAAACCAAGTTAATTAAATTTTATTTGGAGTTAAATTTTTAACTTGTTTTCTTTTGGCTAAAACTAATTTTGTTTTAGTTTATTGTGAATACGAGCGATCAATGACTTGTTCTTCTTTTTCATTTTAATTTTTTTAATTTTGGGGGTGAGGGGGTGGAGAGGGGAAGAGTAGGGTAAAAGTGTCATTTTATAAAATCAATCAATTGAGAATTTGACTCGTTTACCTCCTCTCCTTAATTTTAAGGTGGAGGGTTCAAGCCTCTTTAGTATCTATGGGAGTTTGTTTTCTATTATTACTTATGTAGGGATTTAGTTTTTATATTGAGTTTTTGATAGGTTGGCTATGTTGGACACTGATTGTTCATTTATACTTTGGCTTTGGTTGTATTAGATAAAATATATTTCAAATAAAAATCAATAATCTATCAAAATAAAAGGTCAATCTATGGTCTTATTGGTAAAAGTCTAAAAATTCGTTGATCCGAACATTATGAACTAATTATTTTTGGTTGGAAATAACTTCGCCCCACTATTTTTGTAAATCCACCACATTTCTAGAAAATAATTATAATGAATTTATTTTTATTTTTAAACAAAAAAAATCAACAAAAGTTTTGTACAATTAATTAACTAAATCATTCTTTTATATATATATAAATGAGTGTTCCCGGATTGGAACAGCGTTCGGGAGGGAGGTTGGTGGCTTTTGGATTCAAATCCAAAGGCCACGTATGGCAGCACATGCAGCCATGAAAAAAAATTAAAAGAAGGAATTTAGGCCCTCACGGACGCTGTTCCAATCCGGGAAAAGCCACCAACCTCCCCCCGAACAGCCTCCTATATATATATAGGAGGCTATTCCAATCTGAGATCCCGAATTGGAACAGTAATCATGTTCGGGAGGCCCAAATTCTTTCTTTTAATTTTTTCTCGGATTGCTGGCCATGGCCTTTATATTTGAATAAATACCAACCTCCCTCCCGAACACTGTTTACGGGACCAGGTTTTTAGGTTTTTTTGACCATCTTTGATTACAAAAGTTGTTTTGATATAAATTTTATCCGACTATTTTATCTTTATGATATAAAATGATCAAATTACCCTTATAAACATAAGTTGTTGTATCTAATAGTCTAGATATTTAATTTTATGGCTTATACTATAATTTTTTAAATGAATTTAATAATTATTTTTGGTATCCTTACATGCCAATGGCATAAATTTGATAGTCCAAGAATTTACGTGAATATTCTATCTTAAAGACATTATATTAATTTAATTAAAAATTAATGATCATACTAATAAAATATATTAATATATTATTTAGAAATAATGAATTCCAAATAAAATTAAAGTAAATTTTTAATACTTTTATTTTATAAAGATAAAACAGCCAATTTATTATTTAAAGGTAAAACAGTCAATTTAAACTAACACTAAATCAATCACTCTAATCAAATATAATAAAAAAAATTAAGTTAAAAAAAACTAAAATTTAATGAAATATCCCCATCCATTATTTTTTGGATAAGTTTGAAAGAAAAAGTCGCCTGCCCCGGCCCACCGCCCATTGTGCTCGCTGCCCACTGCCCGCGGCATCAGCGCAACGCTGCGTTTTTACAAACCACTTTTAAACCAATGTGCCAGTTCCGCATAATAATAATTCGGGAATCGGGATCTCCAATACAATCATTCCCATCGACGGCAATCATTATATCTTAAAATAATCACAACCGTTCAATAATAAAAAGATCTTTTATATCATACAATAAAAATATCTCATCCTTATCCACTAACCTGGTCCCATTGCTATACTTTCCGGACCTTCAAGCATAAAGACGAGATATTCATACTAGTTAGTATTTAACCCACTCTCCGCGACCAAGCAAAATCTGAAGTCTACAAATACAAAAACCAAAACCACTCTGTTTGGTTACGATGTTAAAGTCGATCGTTGCTGGCTCTTGCTCTGTTCCGTTACGGTTAGAATCTAAAGATAATCTTACTGCAGGAGCATGTTTTTCTGATACAACAAGATCTGTTTCAGTGGCTTGCCGTTCTTCTTCTTCGAGAACCAGCGAATATAATGTCCCAAAACTCGAACCCTTTAGCCGTACTAAGTTAGAACGTGCCGTCAAAGAACCCTCCTTGATCGAAAAATCTGAAAACGATCTTGCAGGTCCATGACCGTTACTTATTTTCAAATTTTTAAATAAATTTTATTTAATCTTATTTTAAATAAGCCTTCTGTTATGGTTCCTGTGCAGATTATTGTTCAACGCTTGAAGGAGATGATTCCTACAGTTGCTGGAGAGCTTACTTTGAGCTCAAAGATCTTGAAGTAAGTCTATTTATTTACCTCAAATCATATTGCCCTTAAACTTATAATTCAAATGGAGCTTTGTATATGAACTTTAATTCTTTGTGTGAAATTGATCAGAAAGAATTGCCAAAAGAAGATATCGAGAAACTGATCCTGCAAGCGGGTGGTGTGAAATCTTTAATTGGGTGCTTACATGGGATTTCATCAATACGCAAAGCAAAGACTGATGGGTTTGCATCGGAAGAAAAACCATTGGGTTCCAAGAGAATAGAAAGCAGTTCACGTCCTCGCCCGGATGGGCTGCCCAAGACCCTGGAAGAACTTGAGGAAGAAGAGAGAGCGAGAATGCCGGATTCTCCATACACGAGATTGCTTAGAGCAAAAGGGAGACACCCTGCTTGGTACTCGCTTGCCCCTGATCACGAAACAGATTGATAATTTGGGAAGAGAGGTTTAGCAAGTTTTGTGTTGGTTCTGTGCAGATATTATCATGGATCTGTTGTATTATTTTGAATGTGGGATTTTTGCTCTTTGATTGATTGTCGTAGCGAAGTATACAGTTCCATCAGTTGATAAGTTATATAGTCTTAATGTCGAATATGTGCTTCCGAGCAAACACCTTTTTGCATGTAAATAACTCCAGCTATTGAAATCTTCTTGCAACATTCTTAATAGCAATTTGAGCTGAGCTGAAACAGACTGTTTGTTTGGTTGTTTTATTGTTTCATTATAAATCGTTGTAAACAGGGCTGCATGGTGGTAAATTTGGTTACAATTATCCGTGTATATTCTCTCTGTGACACATTGAAATCGACTATGATTCCATGCCACAAAAGAATAAACTTGACCCAATTGTCAGTGAAATCAACCGGAGAATAGAAACTACATCTCAATTCTCAACAACATTATTCCAATTGAGCCAATTCTGCTTACATGTGCAAAGTTCAACGGCAAAGCCGTAAAGGAGGGCTTCTTAAGCTGAACTTCGAAACTTGTGAACTAATATAAGCTATAATTTTAATCTCATTTAACGGTGTTTAATGTCTGCAGATTTTATTGATAATGATAAGACCATCCTTAACCGTTTGATTAGTTAAAACCATGGAGTTGTCTGCCAAGTGGCAAACAGGGTGAACTTCAATTGCCTTCCTCACGTCATATTCTTCTGATTAAGTACAACCAATTTGGTCCGACTGATTATCATATACAATCGGTCAATTGCCATTTTTAGCTTTGCTCAAACAAAGAAATAACTTCCATTAACTTATCTGAAGTTTAGTTATGCACCAGAGGTGTTCCAATCTCCCGGCAAAATTGGTGGCGAAAAAACTGAAAGACGTTTTTTCTTTTTTTTCTTTTCCCAGACTGTCAGTGGCTCGAAATCCTTAATCTCTACCTCTATATAACACCTCTCCTGCCATTGGGATCCACAGCCTGCTATATGCAGCCTTGGACTTGAAACCAAGGTGTTAACAAGTATGGCTAACACCAGAGGAGTGCAGGTCTTTGGCTGTGTTGTTCTCTTCTCCCTTGTATGCTCGTCCTTATCCTCCATTTGTTCTGCTTTGTCTGATGCTGAAGCAGCTTTCATTGCTCGCCGCCAGCTATTAACATTACCAAAGGATGGAAAACTTCCTGATAATTTCGACGAGGAGTATGGTCTTAAGAACAAAAATTTTGCCAATGATAGGCTGAAGAAAGCATACGTTGCTCTTCAAGCATTCAAGAAAGCCATTTATTCTGACCCTTATAACATAACTGGGAATTGGGTTGACACTGATGTTTGTTCTTATAACGGTGTTTTCTGTGCTCCGGCGCCGGATAATCCCAATATTACCGTTGTGGCTGGCATTGATCTGAATGGTGACGACATTGCTGGGAGTTTTCCAGCTGAGTTGGGGCTACTGACTGATCTTGCATTGTTTCATGTCAACTCCAATAGGTTCTGTGGAATTATTCCCGACAACTTATTTGACTGGAAACTAATGTATGAGTTTGATGTCAGCAACAACAGGCTTGTTGGTCCTTTCCCAAGAGTTGTTTTATCCTGGACAAC
This sequence comes from Atalantia buxifolia, assembly GCA_030444775.1. Lineage (NCBI taxonomy): Eukaryota > Viridiplantae > Streptophyta > Magnoliopsida > Sapindales > Rutaceae > Atalantia > Atalantia buxifolia. The sequence continues at coordinate 21,612,196 of CM059838.1, forward strand.
TCTTAAGTACCTTGATCTTCGATACAACAATTTTGAAGGAGAGTTGCCATGTGCCCTCTTTGAGATGAAACTGGATGCACTTTTCTTAAACCACAATAGGTTCTGGTCCAACATTCCTGAAACAATAGGTTATTCAACCGTCTCAGTTGTGACATTTGCTAACAACAATTTCAGTGGTTGCATCCCACGATCTATTGGCAACATGCAAAACTTGAACGAGATTATACTCTCAAACAATAAGCTATCGGGGTGTTTCCCATCCGAAATTGGGTCGCTTAAAAAGTTGAGAGTCTTCGATGCCAGCTCTAACTTATTCCATGGAAGTGTACCGCAAAGCTTTTCAAACTTGAAGAGTATACAAACATTGGTTCTTTCGTATAACAAGCTCACAGGATTTGTGTCCGAGCAAATTTGCAAGTTGCCAAGCTTATCCAATTTCACATTCTCTTATAATTACTTCCAAGGATTGGGAAACGACTGCATTCCAGGTTCGAAGGTGAACAGTGCATTTGACGATACCAGCAATTGTTTGGCAGAGAGGCCAAGTCAGAAGTGGGCTAACACATGCGAACCGGTGGTGAGCAATCCTGTCGATTGTAGTAGGGACATGTGTTCCGCAGGAGGCACTCCACCATCTATACCTTACGCTGCTCCTCCAAAGCAAACGACAATTCCGCCAGCACCCGAGCTGAAGACCCCCACACCAGCTCCTCCAACACCACGAGAAACTAAAGTCTTCCGTCCAAAGGGCACAACTCCACCTCCACTACGAACACCATGGGCTCCAACACCTCAGCCGTCAAAACCATCACCATCACCATCACCACCAGTGCAATCTCCCCCAATAGGAGTGCAGTATCCACCCCCAGTTTCTCCTCCACCACCAACACCGTTACCACCTGTGCATTCACCATCGCTACCAGTACAGTCGCCTCCCCCACCTTCTCCTCCGTCACCACCACGAGTGCAACCGCCAGTGCAATACCCACCTCCAGTTTCTTCTCCACCACCAACACCATTACCACCTGCGCAATCACCATCGCCACCAACACAGTCACCTCCCCCACCTTCTCCTCCGACACCATCACCGCCAGTGCAACCGCCAGTACAATATCCACCCCCGGTTTCCCCTCCGCCACCAGTGCAATCACCTCCACGAATGCAGTCACCTCCGCCACCATCTCCTTCACCAACTTCACCACCCCTAATTCAATCTCCACCTCCACCACAGGTCCAGTCACCTCCCCCACCGTCGCCTCCATTAGCTTCGTCTCCCCCAATTCAATCTCCACCGCCGCAATCTGTCCACTCTCCACTGCCACCACCTCCTTCACCTCAACCATCCCTACCCCCTCCTGTCAAGTCTCCACCCCTATCTTCACCTTTGTCTCCTACAGCATCAAAACCATCATCACCGGTGCCTGAACCATCTAAACCATCATCTCCGGCGCCTAAGCCATCAGCACCGACACCTGTACCATCGAAACCTTTTGCGCCGGTTCCTGAACCTTCCAAACCATCACCTCCGACTTCGACACCTTCAACGCCATCGCCAACACCAGCACCATCAAAACCACCTACTCCGACACCTGAACCATCAAAACCATCATCTCCAACTCCTTGGCCGTCCAAACCATCAGCTCCAGCTCCTGAACCATTGACCCCATCTCCAACACCTGAGCCAACAAAACCATCAACTCCAACACCTGAACCATCTAAACCGTCATCACCAGCTCCTGAGCCTTCCAAACCATCACCTCCTTTACCAACGCTATCGCCAGCACCTGAGCCATCAAAACCACCCGCTTCAACACCTCCCCCGTTTCAATCTTCCCCACCTCCACCAAGGCAATCTGCACCCTCACCGTCGCCAGCTTCACCTCCGCCACCTATTCAGTCTCCACCTCCACCTCCACCTTTGCCGCTTCTAAACTCTCCGCCTCCTCATTCGCCTGAACCATCACCATCCCCACCCTCACCTTCACCTTCGACAACATCACCTCCGCCGTCTCCTTCACCTCAACCATCACCACCGCCACCCGTCCAGTCTCCACCACCAGCAAGTTCAACACCTCCACCAAGGCCAGTTTACTCTCCCCCTCCGCCTGTTCATTCTCCTCCACCTCCTGGACAGTCCCCACCTCCACAAGCATATTCTCCACCACCTCTGATCAACTCTCCTCCGCCACCAGTACAATCTCCACCTCAACCAGTCTCCTCTCCACCACCAACTTCAACTGTATCTCCTCCTCCTCCTACTGTTCCTCCACCAACGGATTTCGTCCTTCCTCCAAACATTGGTAGCTTGTACCCATCACCGCCTCCGCCTATCTTCCAAGGATACTAAATATTATACTATTAGCAAATTTATTTTTTGCTGATACACATTTCGAGTTGCTGAATGCAACGTGAAAATACATTTTGTTAGCAGGATTACTAAACAATGTCTTGGATTTTTTCAACAACCTTATTCATTGGCATTAAAATGTGACAATCGGGAGATGATTTTGTATCAAATATGTAGGCTCTTTTTTTTTTTTTTTTAATGTATGATACGATCTCTTTGTGCTCCTATGTGGCAAACCCCTTTTGTACTTGTCTTATATAAAATCACTCGACTAAAAGAATTTAACTGAAAATAAAGTGTTGTAGAAGAATATATATAAAGTATTTTTCATCAGAACCTTGAAAATTCATGTTGTGTTCAGCTTGTCCTTTTGTTTGTTTTTCTTTTTTCGACTTTTAATTTTTAATAAAGATTGACTTGTCCTGAATTGAAGGAAATTTAATTTCTCGTAGCCATAATTAATTATCCCCTACGGTTATATTAGAAAACTTTTGTCATTTTGAGGGGAACACAAAGTTATGTGCAATATGTTAGTCATGAGAGGGTAGAGAATGGATGGTTTCCTTCTGCATTCATTTCTATGTACGCATAATATCACTACAAGAAATTTGACTTTTTAAGATGAATTTTTTTATGACTTTTATAGATTTTTTCATAAAATAGTATTTATTATGACAATTTTTTAAAATGGTAGCCAATAATCTCGTCTAAAAAACTAGTGTTTAATTGTTTTAAAAATACTCAAATAAAACCTAAATCTTTATCTTTTTTTTTTCAACCTAAATTTTCTCCCTACCCTTCTCATTTATATTTTGTAACCAATAATATTTGTTTCAGGACCCATTAATTAGTCACCTAATCAAATGTTTTGCGACAAACATAAAATTAGTTGCAAAAGGACATTTTCTATTATTTGAATATTTTTATACTTATCAAGTGTTTGATAAAATTCCTAAGAGAATCTAATAAAAGAGAAACATAAAATATGCAAATAAATGAAAGAAATTAGAAGTGAAGTTTAGTAGGCTTTGAGAAACTTTTGCAAAATGAGGATATTAAGATGAATTTGCTTTTTAATTTAGGCAGTGGATTTAGGAATTAGATGTGATGATATTAGATTCTTCTTCCCCAAAAAAAAAAAACTCCTTCATAAGAACTTTAGAAAATTGGAATTTTTCTATTATTGTTCACTTTATTTTGGTATGTAATTAATCATCTTCTTTATTTTTTAAAGAAAATTGCAGCTAGTATTAATATAATGATAAAAGTTAATAAGTTATTCAAGTCCAACCGATAGTAGTATAAGTTAGAGTTATAGAATATTTTAGCTACAAAATTTTAATCTTAAAATATTAGGTAGTTTTGATATATTGGTTCAAAGGATGGAGTTGAAGTTTGGCTTGGTAGAATTTGCTCAAAATGTTGTTGGATTTGCTAGGAAGTGTACATGCAGTGATTAAATAAATTAATAAAGGTCAACAAGCCTCGGTGTTTTTTCTCCCCCCCCCCTCCCCCCAATGTGTTGTTGTATGTTTAATCAAAATTAATGTATTTATCTTCTTTCATACTGGAATAATAAAAAAGCATGGAGCCCCTCTTAGTTAACTTTTTTTCAAAAGATGTATTAGAGTGGACGTTAAATGTTCAAGAGTCTCTATACAAAATCTAAATGTGTAAGCTATTTTATGATTATTATTATGTTATTAGTTTTTACCCAATCTCTTATTTCTTTCAAGTTTATATTTATTGTAAATGTTGATTCATTAACTGCTTAATTATTTAGTCTAGTTCAAGTTTGACACCACCTATTTAATAGATTAATCTAACGATTTTTGGATGCAAAATTTGTGTAAGTGAATCGAGGTTGATTATGTGCTTGTTATCTTTTGATTATATTGTTATTTTGAAGTAATATATGATCAAATTTGTGAAATAGTTTTCAGGAAAATCTTTAATTTTGTAAAGATTGAAAATGACAGTTACCTTTGAAGTCATCATCTACTGCAACATTGACTCAACAAAACGAGGATTAAAAATTAAAATCAAGGAACAAAATAGCAAATCTAAGGAAGCTGAAGCATTCATGAAACAACTATAGTGTACATATTTCTCCTTTTGTGTAATCTTACTTTTATTTTCTTCTACAATGTAATCTTATTTTTAGACTATTGGTTTTTTTTTTTTTTACATTTTAGATTTTAGATTTCCTTGTCATGAATTATATTTGTGTTAATAATATTTTTTACTTTAAAGTTTTTTTTCTCATTAAATTTTGATTTCTATGACTACATATTGTTATTAAAATTTATGTGAGACTATATAAATTGCCTTTATAACAAATATGTGACTAAATTATTTACTAATTGTATTTGCAAAAATTGTCACAAATGACACCTACTTGAGACAATTATGTAATGTCGCGATATGTAAATTTTAACAACAAAAAAAATAGTATCGCTAATTGTATATTCGACCATCTAAAATGACGATTTTTAATAATTATTGAGACTCTATTTACATGGTCTTAAGACAAAATATTATAGTCACTATAAATTACCTATTGTGACAAAATATGAACTGTCATTAATTGCATTTTTCAATCTCTAATTTGACCATTTTAATACTATTTGTGACAATTTTAACTTAATTTTAAGACAATGATTTTTGTCACAAAAGCATTTCTTTAATATGACAAAAATAATTTTCGTCGCTAGAATTTTTTAAGGCGGTCTTTCCACGACTAACGTGGGACGTATATTTTTTGTCATAGAAAATATAAGATGACTAATTTGTTATTTTTAGTGACTAAATTTTTTGTAATAAAATATTATTTTTGTTGTAGTGTCAGTTAGTGTTACAAATGAAATCATGGCCTGCTGTAATTTTCTTTCTGCATTTCAATTTTAGTTTCCATTATATGGACGCATACGCACACATTTAAAGATTGCGTGAATGAACATAAACTCCATCCTACAAACTTCAAAGCTAGCACTCACCTTAACGCTTTAAAATTACACCACATTTTTACCTATATCTTAATTGTTTTAAATCTCTGAATCTACGTACTAAATTATGAAAATTTCCATGACTGAATGAATAAATTAACCAACATTTATTTACAATATATTTCAAAATTTATTTTTTAATGCCAGTATATAGCAGTAGTGGGTGTTACGGTTCTCAAACCTTTAGGAGTGCGATGTTACAAGTCTATACTTACTGCATGCCAAACTTAAACCCAACCTTCACCCCATGCTGCCTCTAAATTTATAAAACATTGTCAAATCAGCTCTAAAATGGTCAGTTCAAAAATGCAAAGTCTTGTCTGGAAAAACTAGTTGTGATTGGATATTTGGATCAATGAATTCAATCCATCCTCCAGTCACCAAAGACCAGTGGCTGAAATCTGGATTTTTGTTCCATGATGGACATAACGGAGAAGCTAGTAAACTTAAGGAGGTTATACCATAATATCTGTAAAATTAAGAAGGCCAAAAGAGTATATTAGAAAAATGATAAGCCATAGTGGGTTGTAATAGGTTGCAACCCAAAAAAAAAAAAAAAAAAAAAAAAAAATCGTAAAAGTTAGGGAAGCCAAACATAAAACATAATTATCGGAAAATTTTCAATTCCCGCCAAAATAACAAACTTAACTAACGTTTGGCTCGACTAAGCGCGCGTGATTCCCTCACAACAATGCCAACTTAGGTGATGAAAATACTAGCATGAAAGAATTAGAGAATAAGGTTGCTCGGCGAGCGAGAAAGTAAAGGAACTCATGATAATGCCAACTTAATTGACGAAAACACCAAGGTGAAAGAATTAGATAATAAAAGTTTTTGGCTAGCGAGAAAGTAAAGGAAAATCACAGAGAAGATATAACGAACACGGAAAGAAATGAGCTTTTTATTATATTGAGCAGATAACTTAAATTTGGTATTTATCCTTATGGCACGTTGCTTTTTATTTATTTTGCGGAGTTTGAGCATGAAATTTTGAGAGTTTGAATTCGCATGTGAGGCTTTGATAAGTTAACTTTCACAAATTTTGGTCGCTGCTAAGAAAGGGCTTTATATTGTAGAGTTGTGAGAAGAGTTTGGCAAATGATATCGACCATAGCGTGTTTGAAGACTGTCCAATCCATTTATGAAGTTGGTTAAATTTTCAACCCTAATTAATTACGTGAGAAGAAATTAATTATTATTATCTTGTTTAACTATGGATTGATTGTCCTCATTATAGGATGGATTTATATTTAATAATGAGCTAAACTTTATGCCGAATTTTTTATAATATTATGATTTATAATTATTAAATAATTAAATCTTAATAGTACAGTACAATGTTATAAAAAGACAAGTTATCAGTCATCTCAATTCAGTATGTAACTATTTGAGGAGTTGATGGATAAGGATCCTCTCATGCAGTGATCTTATCATATCCGAGTTTTGAAGAATCTTTTGACATATACGTACTATTATTTATATATAATCAAGATTTACTTAATTATTATTTTCTTATTTATCAGCTACTAATCATATAAAATAATAAAAGATTAAATTAGGGGAGAATCCTAATCGGAGTTGGTAAGCTAATTCATGTATGTTTATTTGCCATGTAGTGCCTAAACCAGAAGTAGTTGTAGATGCCATAATAAACTTCGTAAGAAAATATCTCGAGAAATCTATGAGTATCGAATTCAATTACGTACAATGGAAGAATATGAGTGGAGAAAGGAATTGATTTGATGTTATGCTAAATAATTAAAAAAAAAAAATCAGTACACAATGTCATTTGGTACTGTAACCTGGCCAATAATAGAACACATAATGTCACTCATTTTCTTAATGAATCTACAAATTAGTAACAGTGACAAAAGTTGTGCAAATAAAAACAAATTACAAAAATGGCAATTAGTAACAAAGAACACTAAGTCAAATTTCTTTTCCTTTCATTCAATCAAATCAAATTTGAATAATTGATATCATTTGGATTCGGTAAATTTCATCTGAAACAAAATTAACTTTTGAAATAGGCTCATCAACTTGTCTTTAAGATGTAAGCATAATAAAAACTACTATTTGAATGAAAATGATAATCTTTTTAAAGAAGAAAAAAAAGGAAAACAAAATAATTAAAACGCTAAACACAACATACATTTTCCAGAATCTTTAAAAAACTAATCTATATCCTTTTGGAATGTATTATTATTCAGTTAAATTTTTTTTTAGTAATAACTGAAGTTTTTTATATAAACCAATAACCACATGGGAGGACAAAGTGTGTGTATGTCCGTGTGTCTATATATATATATATATAGCCCATAAATTTCATACAAAATTATACCCCAAATATCACATCATAATGCCAATGAATTGGACCATTGAAAAAAAAAAAGATTTTTTTTTAGTAATCTTGCTAACAAAATGAATTTTTACATTGCATTCAATAACTTGAAATAAGTATCAGTATAAAACAAATTTGCCAATAGTATGAAGTTTAGTATCCTTGAAAGATAGGCGGAGGGGGTGATGGATACAAGTGACCAATGTTTGGTGGGAGGATGAATTCCGTAGGTGGAGGGATAGTAGAAGGTGGAGGAGATAAAGTTGGCGTTGGTGGAGGAGATTGGATAGGTGGTGATGGGGAGTTGACAGGTGGTGGAGTAGAGATTGATTGAGGTGGAGATTGTACCATTGGTGGAGGAGATTGAACAAATGGCGGAGGAGAGTTGTTTGGAGGTGGTGGAGAAGATGCCTGTGGAGGTGGGGACTGAACAGGTGGAGGGGAAGAGTAAACTGGTGTTGGTGGAGGTGCTGAACCTACTTGTGGTGGGGATTGGATTGGTGGGGGGGCTAATGGTTGAGATGAAGGAGGCGGTGGTGGAGATGATGCTGGCGAAGGTGAAGGTGTAGGTGGAGACTGGACAGGCAGTGGAGGTGGAGCTGGTGAAGGTGAGGGTGGAGATTGCGTTGGTGGAGGCGGTGAAAATTGAACTGGGGGAGATATTGAAGTGGGTGGTTTTGATGGCTCAGGTGTTAGTGTTGGTGTAGGGGCTAACTGTTTGGGTGGCTCCGGAGTTGGAGCTGATGGTTTTGATGGCTCAGGTGTTAGTGCCGGTGTAGGGGCTAACGGTTTAGGTGGCTCCGGAGTTGGAGCTAACGGTTTTGATGGCTCAGGAGTTGGAGCTAATGGTTTGGACGGTCCAGGAGTTGGAGCTGATGGTTTGAATGGTTGAGGTGCTGGAGTGGATGGTTTTGATGGTTCTGGTGCTAGCAATGGTGTTGGTAAAGGAGGTGATGGTTTGGAAGGCTCAGGAGTTGGTGATGACGGTTTCGATGGTTCAGGTGCTGGAGCTGATGGTTTTGTTAGCTCAGGTGTTGGGGATGGGGTCATTGGTCCAGGAGCTGGAGTTAATGGTTTTGATGGCACTGGTGTTGGCGATGGCGTTGAAGGTGTTGGAGTCGGAGGTGATGGTTTCGAAGGCTCAGGAGCTGGCGTTAATGGTTTAGTTGGTGCAGGTGTCGGTGTTGATGGCTTTGATGGCTCAGGCGCCGGTGATGATGGTTTAATTGGCGCAGGCGCTGGTGATGATGGTTTTGATGCTGTTGGAGACAAAGGAGAAGATAGTGGTGGAGATCTAAAAGGAGGAGATAACGGTGGTTGATGTGGAGGTGGTGGCAATGGGGATTGAACAGGTCGGAGCGGAGAAGTTGTTGGAGGAGAAGTTGGGGGTGGAGACTGTATCAATTGTGGAGGAGATTTCATTGGCGATGGAGGTGGTGGTGATTGAACTGGGGGAGGTGGTAGTGGTGATGGTGATGGTGGCAGAGATGAAGCTGGTGGAGGCGACTGCATTGGTGGCGGAGGTGACTGCATTCGTGGAGGTGATTGCACTGGTGGCGGAGGGGAAACCGGGGGTGGATATTGTACTGGCGGTTGCACTGGCGGTGATGGCGTCGGAGGAGAAGGTGGGGGAGTTGACTGTATTGGTGGCGATGGTGATTGCACAGGCGGTAATGGTGTTGGTGGTGGAGAAGAAACTGGAGGTGGGTATTGCACTGGCGGTTGCACTCGTGGTGGTGACGGAGGAGAAGGTGGGGGAGGTGACTGTATTGGTGGCGATGGTGATTGCACAGGCGGTAATGGTGTTGGTGGTGGAGAAGAAACTGGAGGTGGGTATTGCACTGGCGGTTGCACTCGTGGTGGTGACGGAGGAGAAGGTGGGGGAGGTGACTGTACTGGTAGCGATGGTGATTGCACAGGTGGTAACGGTGTTGGTGGTGGAGGAGAAACTGGGGGTGGATACTGTACTCCTATTGGGGGAGATTGCACTGGCGGTGATGGTGATGGTTTTGACGGCTGAGGTGTTGGAGCCCATGGTGTTCGTGGTGGAGGTGCAGTTGTGCCCTTTGGACGTAAGACTTTAGTTTCTCGTGGTGTTGGAGGAGCTGGTGTTGGGGTCTTCAGTTCGGGTGCTGGCGGGATTGTCGTTGGCTTTGGAGGAGCAGTGTAAGGTATAGATGGTGGAGTGCCTCCTGCCGAACACATGTCCCTACTACAATCCACAGGATTGCTCACCACCGGCTCGCATGTGTTAGCCCACTTCTGACTTGGCCTCTCTGCCAAACAATTGCTGGTATCGTCAAATGCACTGTTCATCTTCGAACCTGGAATACATTCGCTTCCTAATCCTTGGAAGTAATTATAAGAGAATGTGAAATTGGATAAGCTTGGCAGCTTGCAAATTTGCTCCGACACAAATCCTGTGAGCTGATTATGTGAAAGAACCAGTGTTTGTATACTCTCCAAGCTTGAAAAGCTTTGCGGCACATTTCCATGGAACAAGTTAGAGCTGACATCGAAGACTCTCACGTTTTTAAGCGACCCAATTTCGGATGGGAAACACCCCGATAGTTTATTGTCCGAGAGTATAATCTCGTTCAAGTTTTGCATGTTGCCAATAGATCGTGGGATGCAACCGTTGAAATTATTGTGAGCAAATGTCACAACAGATACGGTCGATCTTCCTAATTTTTCAGGAATGCTGTACGAGAACCTATTGTTGTTCAAGAAAAGTGCGTCGAGTTTCATATCAAAAAGATCACATGGCAACTCTCCCTCAAAATTGTTGTATCTAAGATCAAGGAATTTAAGACTTGGCCAGGATAAAACAACTCTCGGGAAAGAACCAACAAGCCTGTTGTTACTGACATCAAACTCAAACATAGATTTCCAGTCAGAGAAGTCCGGAATAATCCCACAGAACCTATTAGAGTTGACGTGAAACAATGCAAGATCAGTCAGTAGCCCCAACTCAGCCGGAAAACTCCCAGCAATGTCGTTACCATTCAGATCAATGCCAGCCACAACGGTGATATTGGGATCATCCAACGCCGGTGCACAGAAAACACCGTTATAAGAACACACATCGGTGTTGTCCACCCAATTCGCTGTTGTGTTAAAAGGGTCCGAATAAATGGACTTCTTGAATGCCTGAAGAGCGACATATGCTTTCTTCAGCCTTTCATTGGCAAAAGTTTTGTTCTTCAGGCCATACTCGTCGTCAAAATTATCAGGAAGCTTGCCATCCTTGGGTAATGTTAGAAGCTGTCGGCGGGTAATGAAAGCCGCTTCAGCATCGGACAAAGCCAAACAAATGGATGAGAGTGAGGAGCAGGTGACGAGGAAGAAGAGAACAAAGCAGCCAAAAACTTTCATTTCCCCGAACTTTCGCTATTGCTTATGCTACACCTTGGTTTCAGGCCCAAGGCTGCTTGTTGCATGCTCTCAATGGCTTTGCATATTTATATGCAGCGTGGGGCTCAAGTTTGATAAGCATTGACAGGTTGCGAAAAGTTGGCCTCTCATTGTTTTTCGCCATAATTATCTTAATGCCGCATAATATTTGTCTCATTATTGCAAGCCTATATTTGGATTATATTATTTATAGTTAATTATGGGAGATAGATAATTTGAAATTTTGAATGAAGCTTATGATATCGCGGGAGAAATGATCTGACATGGATTTTTTTAATTAAAATTTTCTTGTAAAAATATAACAAAAAGGTGTTGAAATAAATTAAGAAAACCATTAATACATGACACCGACAATAAGACAAATAATTTTAAATACATTGTCAAACAATTAGGTAGAAATTGGAACACTCTCTCACCGGTTATGGGGTACTTCAAATCTAGGTTGTAAATTGAATAATTTTACTGAAATACACTGTCAAACTTAAACCTTAAACTGAATTTTCTACGTACGTAATTACTGTTAATTCTTATTGATGTTGTTACGCGTTTATGATTTTATTTGAGCATTTGCTTCGAATTTAGAATGCATTTAAAGTTTTATTATGATGAAGAAGAAAAGTTTGGCAGCTTTTCATATAGCCTCTCTGTAATTTTACTCAAATACACTGTCATTCTTTTTACAATTCATTTTGTTCGGTTCGGTTGCATGTGACCTGATTGGTTCAATTGTGCTTATATAATTTTTAATAATATTATTCGGCGGCTATCCATAACAATATGATTTAATTTCTGCAGATTGAGCCATTTCTGGCTTCCCAAGTAGACCTCAATAGCATATATAATATCCTCTCAAACTCAATTTTTGTTACAGAGGACAACACAAATTTGAAAAAAAAAAAACTCAAAATAAACCATCACAGACTCTGTCGGTACCAGCTTAGACAATTTTTTTTTTATACATTCTAAAAGGGCATGAAAATTATTTCTCCTTTATAAAAAAATTAAAAAATAGAAATTTCTAGACTTTTGATTCAATCCAATTATCCAATCATACAAATAACACATAATAATGCCACTATAAAGAAAAACAAAACAGCAAAACATATGATAACTCAATTGTAGCACGAACAATGCCAAAAAACTATGCTGTGTATTCTTCAAAAACATCGCCAAATGAATGTACTTCCAAATATATTTATACACACAAAATTATAGTGTCACAGTCTCACGTAAGCTTTTTTTTTTTTTTAAACCAAAGATACAATATTTTAATGAAGAGTAACTGAGATTATAATTTCGAAAGAGCATGTTTGAATGATGTAAAGACAATGAAAATGGGGTCAATTTAAGGACATATGCAGCAAAGAATCACACGGTTCTGCTTCCTAAGTAACGATAAGGTTTCAGCAAGACTTGGTACTTGGAAATAATTGATTGTAACCCATTGCGGCCTACCATTCAAGGGAAAAACAAATTTCGCATTAGATACAGATCATTGTTAATGGCCTGTCGGTCATGAAATAAGACCAAGTGACCCATTTGATGAAACTCCAAGTATAACAAAAGAACGAATAAACAACATTATTGCTAAAATTTTTGCAGAAAACCATATGCTGCCGTGAACCAATTTTGCTTCACTGATCATCAGCTCACGTGAAAGAATGACAGGTTGAATGGAAGCATCAGAGCAACTAACATGTGTTGTTTTTATCAAATTAATTCTGCTATTTGAACCAGTTGATCAGAATCACAAATGTTAGTAAAGGAAAAAGAAAAATAAATTATTTCAACTTCAATGTCTTAGTTGGTAGAAAGTACTTGGATAATCACACCGCTCAACTACTCAGAGGATACAGAATCTAGTCTAATAATGAGAACTATACTAAATGCATTAAGTCTAGGCTTGTATTTGACTCGCAGACCTTTGAGCTCGTGCAAGAACCCATCTGCTATATATATATATATATATATAAGCTTCGGGTTTTATCTTATTTAGTGACATTTATCCATGATGATTAAAAATTAAGCCGATGTTTACAATCTTCATTCCACGAAGAAAAAAGTCTTACAATCAAGCAAATAATTAAAACGCCCTGCAGTTGTTCCCGTTAATTCAAAGAGCTGCCCAAAACATCACCCGCAATGTAAGCAAAATAATGTTTTACGAGGTAGTCTAAATTTAGCGTGGCATAAGAATTGTATGGTGAATAAAAAGCGCCCAACAAATTTTCAGGCGCAAAAGAATGAGATGCTAAATTTTACCAAATATGTGTGGCTGTGTATCAACAAACCTGAAGACATATATAATACCCCTGCTGCCATAGGCATCCACAGCCCAGAATAAGCAGCCTGGGCCTCAGAATAGAAAGTGTTAACCAAAATGGCTAACGCTTCTTCGACCTTGCCGGTCTTTGGCTGCCTTGTTTTGTTTTTCCTAGTTGTTTCTTCATTCTCATCCCTTTGTTTTGCTTTAACCAAAACTGAAGAGGCTTTCATTGCTCGGCGTCAGGCATTATCATTGCCGGAAGATGGCAAGCTTCCCAACGATTTCGAAGACCAGTATGATCTCAAGGGCAAAACTTTTGAGAGCCATAGGATGAAGATGGCATATGTTGGTCTTCAGGCATTCAAAAAGGCTATCTATTCGGACCCTTATAACTATACGGAAAATTGGGTTGGCACCGATGTGTGTCAATACAACGGCGTTCTATGTGATGTATTCATTGACAACCAGGAAAGGTTTGTGGCTATGATTGATCTGAACAAAGCCGAAATTGCTGCACATTTGCCGCCAGAGATGGGGTGGTTGCTTGATCTCATATATTTTCATGCCAACACAAATAGGCTCTGCGGGATCATTCCGGAAACCTTCGCTAATATGCACCGCCTCGAGGAATTTGATGTCAGCAACAACAGGCTCGTCGGTCCTTTCCCGACCGTCGCTCTTACCTGGAAAAGGAATTTATATCTTGATCTCAGGTTCAATAATTTCGAGGGCGAGTTGCCACCAGAACTTTTCCAAACAGGACTGGATATTATTTTCTTGAACCACAATTGGTTCAGAGGAAGCATCCCGGAAACAATAGGGGAATCAGTTGCAAGATATATTGTATTGTCTAGCAATAATTTCACTGGTTGCCTTCCACGATCAATTGGCTACATGACGGAGTTGCAGGAGATTATCCTCATGGAAAATCAACTTAGTGGTTGTCTACCTTCAGAAATCGGGTCCGGGGAGTATAAAAACTTGACAGTTTTTGATATCCGCTCCAACAAATTCCATGGAAGTGTGCCGCAGAGCTTTGCAAACCTGAATAATATAATGAGATTGGATATGTCTGACAACCTGCTAACAGGATTTGTGTCAGCTGACATTTGCAAGTTGCCACATCTATTGAATTTCACATTCTCTAATAATTTTTTCCAGGGAATGGCTATGGAATGTATTTCAGGTTCAAGAGATAACGTTTATTTCGAAGAAAAAGGCAACTGTCTAGCTGAGACGGAATTTCAAAAGTTGCCTACTGAATGTTATCCAGTCGTTAGCAAGCCTGTGGATTGCAGCAAAGACGAGTGTTCAGGGGGAGGCTCTCCATCTTCTGCCCCAACTCCTGAGCCATCAACGTCGACGCCAGCACAAGAACCAAAGACACCTGCACCAGCTCCTCCAACACCCTCGTCGCCGCCGCCACCTCCTCCAACCCCTTCACCATCGCCACCAGTAGCTTCTCCTACACCACCAACATGGGAATGGAATAGAGTACCCCGCCACAAAGTCCCTCCGATAATCGTTGAGCCACCAAAACAGCAGCCACCTGTCACATCTCCTACGCCACAAACATGGAAGCCTGTAGCGCCCACACCTGCACCCTTTGCTCCTGTCAAAACTATAACCTCACCTTCTCCTCCATCAGTTTCACCCCCTCCACTTGTCCAATCTCCACCTCCATCTTCGCCTCCTCCAGTTTCATATCCGCCACCTGTTAGATCTCCACCCCCACCTTCCCCCATGCCATCACCTTCATCTCCTCCCCCAGTTCAGTCTACACCTCCACCTTCACCTCCACCAGTTTCATATCCACCACCTGTCAGATCTCCACCCCCACCGTCCCCTACGCCATCACCGTCACCTCCCCCGCCAGTTTACTCTCCACCTCCGCCTTCACCTCCACCAGTTTCATATCCACCACCTGTCAGATCTTCACCACCCCCTACGCCATCACTTTCACCTCCCCCACCAGTCCAGTCTCCACCTCCACCTTCACCTCCACCAGTTTTATATCCACCACCTGTCAGATCTCCACCCCCATCTTCCCCTACACCATCCCCTTCACCTCCCCCACCCATCCAGTCTCCACCTCCACCTCCCCCACCGGTTCAATCTCCGCCCCCACCTTCACCTCCACCACCGGTTCAGTCTCCACCCCCACCTTCACCGCCACCAGCTTCACCTCCCCCACCGGTTCAGTCTCCACCCCCACCTTCACCGCCACCGGTTCAGTCTCCCCCCCAATCAAGTCTCCCGCCACCACCTTCACCTCCCCACCGGTTCAAGTCTCCACCACCACCTTCACCTCCACCACCGGTTCAATCTCCGCCCCCACCTTCACCTCCACCACCGGTTCAATCTCCACCCCCGCCTTCACCACCACCAACTTCACCTCCCCCACTAATCAAGTCTCCACCACCACCTTCACCTCCACCACCGGTTCAATCTCCACCCCCACCTTCACCTCCCCCACCAGTCAATTCTCCGCCCCCACCTTCACCTCCACCACCGGTTCAATCTCCACCCCCGCCTTCACCACCACCAACTTCACCTCCTCCACTAGTCAAGTCTCCTCCGCCACTTGTTCAATCACCACCACCACCAGTGAACTCTCCACCGCCACCTGTTCAATCACAACCACCAACACCAATTGTATCTCCCCCTCCTTCTAATGTTCCTCCACCAGCAGAAGTCATCCTCCCACCAAACATTGGCCACTTGTACCCGTCGCCGCCTCCCCCGATCTTTCAAGGATACTAAATGACATATTAATGACAAATTTACTCTATCTTGATACACATTTCGAGTTCCTATATTAATATAAACATTCTTTTTGTTAGATGGACTTCAGGAAAAGAATATTTTTTAATAGCCTTTTTCAACAATGAGAAGATTTTTGTATGAATAAAAAGGCTCTTTATTATATATGAATTTTTTTTTCCTTGTTTGCTTGTGTAGTACGTAATCACACTCATAAGCAAATCTGACTGAATCTAACACATCAATTTTTATAACTATTATGCTGGAGCTATGAAATAACATATCCTATAGATTAGTCTTTTCTATTTTTCTTTTTCTACGGATCATGGATATGTTTCCTAATAGTTGAAAATTTCTAGTACCTATGCTACTATTCATTCCCCATGTTAATGATTAATTACGTTAACAATTAAGGTCAATACTCTTGTACAAGAGTAATTATCGCGGATTGCAGCTACAAACACTGTAAAGAATATGACAGCGGGACATAATGGATGATCATACACTGCTTTAATTGTGCAGATGGCAGATTCTTTTAACAGGAATTATTATACTTAAAAGCCATGAGAACAAAACTTGGTAGTTTTATTTATTTTATTTTATTTTCTCTTTTCAGTCCAATTATGTACAGTTATTGGGTTCGAATATCCCAATTAAGAAGCGAACCTGAAAAAGCGATCCCAAGCGAAAAAAATCCAAATCCAAATCTTAATCCTAATCCTGCAAGTCTTGAATCATCTGCACCACTCTATCCATTGGAGGCCTTTCTTGTGGAATCCTAGACAGGCAAAGCCTTGCAATTCCAATTACTTCAACCATGTTTTCTTTCACTTCTCCCAATCTCTTGTCATATATGCCTTTGAGCCCCTCTTGTTTTCTCTTCTCTATTATGTACTCTCCCAAGTCTGTCATTGTAGGCCTTTGCCCTGTAATAAGCTCTAATAGCAGTACGCCAAAGCTATACACATCAGACTTTTGCGTAAACAATAGTCTACTACTTTGTTTAGTGAATGTCGTCAGTTCAGGTGCCACCCGCCCAATGTTCCTTCTGATTATGGTTGCTGGAGAAACTATGTAAGGTGTTTCGTAGCCGGCAAGACATGCAGAGCAGTCTAGTCGAATCAATATATTTGAAGACTTAATCACACCACAAACTAGTGCTTCACCACTTTTGGTTACTTGGGTATGAAGAAAGGCCACTGCCTTGGCTACTGAAAGTGCTATGTGCTTTCTTTCTCTCCAACTCAATGGAGAAAATTGCATTCCTTCGCTCCCTGCATTGGGAAAAACTGATGCAAGTTAAACATTTTTTTCCCCTTGAAATTGCCGCAAAAGACAAAGGAAAAAATCAAGAGAATTAATTACAAAATAGGAAATCATATATATCTTACCATGCAAGAGATCTTCAAGACTACCTAAGCACAAATAATCATACAAAATAAAAGCTTCTCCACCGTACCAGAAGCTGAAATGCATTGGGAGAAGCCAACTGCCACGAATTCCTCCAAAGAACTTAATCCAGGACTCAAGGCTTTCATCACCAACAAGACCAGGTCGAATCATTCGCATCGTGATGATGGAACCACAATCTAGAACTATCTTAAACAAAGTCCCCAAAGTACCTTCTCCAAGCCTGAGTTTTGGAAGCTGAGCCAGTGCTGCTGGATCATATTTTTTGGCAACAGTTTTATCTCCAAAGATGACTATTGTGGGCAGTGTCACCTGAACCTCAAGCATAGACACTGGAGTCACATTGGTGAGTGTGACTTTTCCAATGCTGGATTTGTCCTTTTTTCTTTTTCTGATCCCTTGTAAACAAGAAGATGTAAGGCAAAAACAGAACAACAGAACTGGAAGAACAAAAAATGCAGGAGGAATTAACATTTTATTTTTCCAACTGAAATTCTCTCTATAAGCAAAGCGTCAGAGGCTTTGTTCACTTTTTGGAAGGAGACGAAAGATTTTGTTTTGTCTTCTTTTCATCTTAACCATTCATTGGTTTCTTCACTGCAAACCTTGGATTAATCATCTGTGCAGAAGCCAGGTAATTTCTCATTTGTGTTAAAAATGTTTTTAACTTCTTGTAGCTAGATTTTCTAAGGACACAGGACAAGTTACGAAAATTCCTCTAATCAAAAGTAAGGTTAATTACAAGTGTTCTTCTTATTTAATGAAAAATAATAAAAATATTCTTGCATATTGATATTATCGAATTTAACTGAATTATAAAATAATGGCTTTCGAATTTTCGTAAATAGATTCTTTTTAATAAAAAAAAAATGTTTATATAAAGCATTTTTAGACAAAAGTACTTATACAAGTTTCCAGGCAATCAAAGATTATATTTGATGTACTGTGTAATCCATTAACAAAAGAACAGCTACCATTTCAACAAGCTACAATTTTTTCAGTTGAAAATTTGTAGATTGTAGTACTTGTTGTCACTTTTTCTCAGGGATCTTTTGTGAAATTTGTGAATCTATTTGGGCCATATCCATAAATTTTCTATATTTTGCCGTTGCAGCTGAAATTATAAAGAGTACTGAAATTTGAATGAATAATCTAACATAGTGATTTTATAATGTTAAGTAAAACATTAGTAATACTTTTCGATTAACACTATAATATCACATGATTTTCCGCTATTTTTGTTGACGTGGCCAAGCCTAAAGATTGCAATAAATTACCTTCATTGAAACCCATTGAAGATTTTTATATCGTCAAATTCTTGTTCAATTTTATTATTTGAGGATAAATATACTATTTAAATAATCTGAAATGATGTACTAAATAAATATTTTGGAGTAATGATATAATATAAATTTCAGTATAAATTTATTTTCAGACAAATTATGTGGGCAATGGCATGATAAAATTAGTTGAATTAAATACTCTTGACCCACATGATTTATTTCTATTATTTTATATTTTCTTTCAACCAATCGATTAATGTAACAACAATTTGTACAATATAAGTTTATACAAGAGTTTGTGACTGTATCATCACTCAATATTTTGAGGGACAAAACTCATTATTTCTTTTCTTATTAAGTATATTTAAAGTTTTTAATTAATAAATTTCTCGTGTACAACATAAAAACATTGAATTAGGAAAAAAAAAAGAGGAAATTTAGCCAACTCAAAAAAATATTGTTAGTATTGCCACTGGTTGTGGTGGTATTACCGTTAAGCTATAAATCATTTATCAATTTTAAATCACTAATATAATCACAACAGTAACACTAACAAGCGTCTCCATAATCAAGATGATTAACCATCAATCGAGGATATGGTTATTATATTTGTCTAAAATAATTTCATCTCTGAATTCAGAAAAGTTTTAACGAAGCAAAAGAACCAAAAAAAAAAAAGGGACAAAACAGTGAAAAACCATCACTAAAACGCTGTCGTTTATAGAATCAATTGAAACCGAAACGACGGAGATTGATTGCCTTCAAAAACACGTTGAATTGTCTGGTTTTTGAGTCCATTCTCAACTTTAGTGAGTTGTTGCAGCCAAGAGCTTTTTTCATCAATTACTTATCATTCACATTTATCACTTCCAGATCTCACTCTTTTTTCCCAGTTTTCATAACCAATTTCTTAAGGCCACGAAATGGAGGATGAGAAGAGCAAGAAGGATAACCCACCGCCAGAACCAGCAAAGGAGTCTGGAAATCAAGAAACGAAAGCAGACACAGTGGAGGCGACGACCGGAGGATGGGGAGGATGGGGATTTTCTCCATTTTCAGTTCTTTCAGATCTTCAAAAGGCTGCTCAAGAGATCTCTCGCAGTGTAAGCTTTATTCATTCAGTTCTCCCTCCATTTGTGTAAATATGTATTTTTTCTTTGGAACCACTTCGTTTTCTTGAGCATGTGAAATGGGTTTTTGTTCTTAAGGCTAGATATGATTGCTTTTATAAGCTTTCCGATATTGGAGCCAAGGGTTGCTCTTTTATTTTTAGTTCAGAGTTGGGTTTTGTGTGGATTAGCAAACGAAAAGTTGAGATTTTAGTTTTCAGGAATGAGAATTTGGCATTTTAGTGGAAATGTGGAATTGTTGGCTCACAAGTGTACGGGACATGTAGGCTGTACATATAAAATTGAAATCTCAATTTAGGGCCCCAGTTTGCGCAAACTGTGACAGATATGATTATTAAGGTCAATTTGTGGATTAGTGCACAAAATTTATGATTGTCAGCGTTCGAAGCCTATCTTTTCCTGCTCATTTATTTGTCATTAGTTTAATTTCAGTCATGTAACGTAAATTAAATTATGCTGCAAGAAACGTTAATTAATGTACATACTTATATTGAGTGAAAAGCCTTTCTTACTGAATGCTGATTATGGTTTAGCATCCTTCATGATAGTTTCTGGTCCTTGAGCTTTCTTTGCTTCTCAACTATCATACCGTAATTAATCACTTATAGGAGTTAAAGAAGAAGAGTTCTTAATTATATTGTATAAAAAATCAAATTAAACATCTTTCTAGATGCTTGAGAAATATACAAAATAGAGCTATCCCTGGTGTAAGAACTAACTTGAAAAAATATATGAGTTCTTAAACAATAACATGGCTGGGATTCTCAAATGGACAAGCTGCAACTTGTCATCAGGATACACTTGTAACATTTTTGAGATTGATTACTAATGGCAGCTGTCTGTATTTTAGATTTTAACACCTATAGTTTACTGTTCAATATCCTTGTTAGTTTGCATGTTATTGAGCCATGTGTTGTGGATGCAGGCTTCTGTGGCTGCTGAGAAGGCGGCAAAGAGCATTGCAGACATACAAATTTCTGAAGCATCAGAATCTCTGAAGGAAGAGGAAGAAACAGAGGAACCTGCAGCTGAAAAAGAAAGCAATGATGAGGATGAAAAGCGACGAAAATCTGCTTTGGATAAACTGGAGAAAGCAAGTGAGGAGTCCTTCCTTGGTCAGGCAAGTTGAACATTCATATTTTAATATTAAAAACTGTAATTTTGTCTCACTTGGATATGCTAACCTTTGTTTTCCGTCCTTTCTGTCACTGGCTTTTTATGTTTTTGATCTCAAGTTATCATACAGGTTTTTATTCTGTTAATTATCTTCTACATGTAGTCTAATTTAGTTGCATTTCTGCTGGATGGGAACTTTTCTTCTCACATGTATTTGTCTTCCGCTGCTGATATATTAATTTCTTTCACTGGTTTGAAGTGTTTTTTCTTCTCAACTATTGCAGGGTTTGAAGGTTATTGATAGTTCTGTGGAGAATCTTGCTTCGGGAGCTTGGCAGGCTTTAGGAAGTGCATGGAAGGGCAGTACCAATTTTGTTCAGACGTATGTTCAGTTGCAGTTGAATGCATTAAAATAGTTATTTGTGCAAGCGAACAAAATTTTTCTGGTCATGTTCTCTATTTCATACAATAAAATGAGCAAGTTGCATTTTGAGTGACACGCTGATTTAACCTTGCCGTTGTTTTTGCCTGTTGGGACTGTTTGTGCCATTTGCATTTGTGTGTTTGAGTTTGCATTAAATTATGACTCATAGTGTTTATCTATGGTAATTCAATTTCCTTTATTGACTGTTTATATTTGTAGTTTGCAAGTCCACTGCATGTGAGAAATTAAATCAAGATTTACAGGTTTTTTGACTCATTTGCTAATGAATTGAATTTCTTTTTTCTCCTCTAGGCTTGAGAATTCTATTCAACAAGGTGGTTTACCAGTGGCAGCTGGTTCTGTTGCACCATCTTTTATTGAGGTTTGCTTAATCCTTTACTTCTTGTATATTAATGCTGCCCCATGCTAATTTCTCACCTCTATGTTACAGACTGGAAAAGCTTTTACTGCAAAGGGAATGCAAGTTCTTGAACTAGTTGGCAAAGAGACTATGGATCTACTGATCAGTGAGACTGGTATTGAAGTTGAAAAGAATCCTAAAGATGGTGAACAAGAAGGTTATGAGGATCAGTTATATGAGGAAGTGACATTTGATCGATGTTTCTACATATATGGGGGTCCAGAACAACTGGAGGTCACTTTCTTATCTTTGAAGTTGAAAGTTGATGGTTGAAGTACAAAACTTTCAAAATTATTGAACTGTGTAATATTTTCAGGAACTGGAGGCTTTGTCCAACCATTATGCACTGTTATTTAATAGAAGAAAAGCAAAATTGTCATCAGAGCAGAAGTCTGTATATGACGGAAAGCTTAAACAGGTCCAGCAAATTTTTAGCTTGAGTACTGATGTGGAAGGGAGCAGGAGAGAGTCAGATAAAGGAAAGAAAGTAGAGACCGGAACTGAGGGAAGTGGCGATGAAATGAAGAATTTACACGATACAAGTGTCAATAAGGCTGCTGATATGGCTGCAGGGTAATATGCTTATATCAAATTAATTGTTTGAAACTTCATGTAATCCGGTGTTATTGACTTTTGTGCTCCTTTGCATAAATGTGTTGATTCTATGGCTTTATGCTATCTTTCATTTGGAATCAGATCCAGCTCCCATTGTCAAATTTTGAGGCTTATGCAATTCACTGTCATTCCATAACCTGGCAGTCAATCTTTCATTTTATTGAAATGGCTATAATTATACACACAAAAGCAGATTTTTATCCTGCCAAAAGTGTTTAAATAGTTTGGGTGTATGGTAGGCTTCTGCATTCTTTCATTCAATCGCACTGAGTATAGCAACTGGGCTGGCGCTAGTGAGAGTTAATGTGTTGTAGTTAATTCTTTCCTGATTTTTTGCAGGTTCACAAATGCCTTAGCTGGTCAAACTGTTAATGATATAATTCAACGGACTGCTGGCAGACTAGAGTCTCTTCACTCGGAGGGGGTTCATGTATGAAAATAATTTAAATTTAGTGCAATTATTTTCACCATTATTTTTTATGCAAACAATTATTGAATGCAATTTGTCTATGTATGTTTGTGCAGAGAATCTCAGAAATGTGCTGTTTTGCTATTTCTCAGTTGCTTATGCTTGGTAAATCCATTATATCCAGTACTAACAAGGTTCAGGATGAAGATGCTGATACTGACATTTTGAATATTGACTGGCCTGAGGATTCTGTTGAAAAGGCCAAGATAATCAGAACAAAGGCACAATCGATGACAGGATTTGTGGAAGCAGTTTCCAGCAGTTTTATCACAGGTTGGTTGTTTGGCTCTCAAATATCTGTGGATACGACATCATGCTGATTAAGTTACTTGTAATTAATTCAAGCGAAACAGTTTTGCAACACCAATATCTTGTCATTTCTTGTGTTGAAATGGCAGAGACTCTTTTGTTACTGTCTGTCATGTAAGATGTGAATTGAAAAGCCTCTCAAATTTTTCCTAGAGGTTCATAAATATCCAGTCTTTAATTACTTGGTTTTGTCATTCTGATAGCCAAAATAGTAAGCCGGCTTCTTTACTGCTGCTTTTAGTTTCCTATCTTTTTTTTTTAAAAAAAAAAAAAACTTTGGAAGCCACCTTGCATGGTCTTGCTCAAATTTGTTTTGAGACTCACTGTAAAGGCATATTTTTTTTGCTGCTTTCTTGGTACAAAAGATTTTAGCATTTAGTTTCCTGATGTCTAAAAGATGCTTTTATCAAATCATAGATATTTTATTGATGACTAAAGAATGTCTTTCTCAAATTGTTTGGATATGCTATATGTTGGTGTAGTTTGCATTTGCTATCATATAGTAATGCATGGCTTAGACATACAAGAATATGCTTTCTGTTTGCTTTGTTTTGTTGTCTTCATTTGTGGGCCATAGTGTTCCCAGTGAAATTTGAAAGCTTGTGTTAATCAGTTAATCTCCGTTCATTATTATCTTTGTTCATACTGTTTTGTTTGCTGGCCACTGCATGTAGTATTGACATTTTTGAATCCTAATGTTTTGTTTAGGCATAGCTGATGTAGCCGAAGCTTACCAAGCAGCTATGAAGGCTGTCACTGCCACTTCCCTTGATGCTTCACCCCAAATATCGGTTCAAGAAAAAGTCAAGGCCTTCTCTGAACATCTCCGATCTGATCAGACGACTGCGGTGGGAAATATCCAGGATGGGCTGCAATACTTGACTTACTTGGTCCTTTCAACTTCCATGCCTTCTGCTTGATAACTGGAGTGACTATATTCTTTGTTATCTAATACCGTCTCAAGTTTCAATGTCATTTGTATATAGTAGAATTTAGTGGTGGATCTGTCCCTTGTTAAAAAATTTATGGTATGCAAATGAAATTGAAGTTAGCAGAAAGATTTTTCTTCATTAGGTTCCTGAATTTCTTTTACAGGGAATGCTAGTCCCTCTTGTTGAACATTTTATGCTCCATTGACATTCAATAGAGAAAATAACAGCGCAATACATACTTTTGACATAAATTTCAGAGGATGGATGGGCATATGCGTTCTCTATTTTCACTGTCTTTCACTTGGATGGTAAGATGGAATATACCTCTGGGGATCAATCCAGTTTTATTTCACTGGTCATCTGAATTTAAATTTTAAAAGAAATAGGGGTTAAAATTTTAATTTAGACTTTGCTCGCTCCTCTCCTCTGCGCCTAAAATATAAATTAATAATGATAATAAAGGACGAAGTTTCATAAGATGTGTATAAATATCATGTAATTCTGTTTTTAAGGGGCTCTTGTGCATGTGGAATGGCCTGTCTTTTTTAATCCCTCTTCTTCCAAAAACTTGAGAATTTTCTTACCTTTCTCTTGTAGATTTGTCCATAAACCAGTAAGAGACTGATGGAAAACATCATAACCACCACCTCTAACCAGCAATAAAAAATTTACACACGTTACAGAAGCTTCCAAACCAACCCCACCAACCAACATTTTTTCTTTTTTTCCTTTTTTCATACTGAAAAATGTCCATGTTCATTGTACATATTTCAACACTACACTAAGATTATTAAACTAACTTTGTTTTGTTTCTTGAAGAAAGACAAGTTCTCCCACACACACAATCACAAACAAAAATATCATCTGCTGGTTTCAATCATGGGAGATGTTGATCCAGCCTTCATTCAACCGCCTGAATTCAGACCAAAGCTTCAAAACAAGATGGAAACAGATGATGAAATCCCAGTTATTGATCTCTCTACCGACCCCAAACAACTCGTCTTGGAAGTTGGCCATTCATGTCAGAAGTGGGGATTTTTTCAAGTCATCAATCATGGGGTGCCATCAGAATTAAAGGCCAGGATTGAAAAGGCAGCAAAAGAATTCTTTGATCAACCAATAGAGGAGAAGCAGAAAGTGAAAAGAGATGAAGTTCATCCTATGGGATATCATGACCAGGAGCACACCAAGAATGTTAGGGACTGGAAGGAAGTGTTTGATTTTTGGTTGCAAGATCCAACTTTTCTCCCAGCTTGTCCTGAGCCTGATGATAAGGAGCTGAGGAGGCTCACTAACCAATGGCCTGAGTACCCTCTTGGATTTAGGTAATTGAAATTGAGTTTGTTTGACCTTATCTGTAAGTTTAAAAAATTTTGTGGCTACAGATTAAGTCCCACTTAGCCTGTGGCTTCACTTTTAGACTAATATGAATAATAGAGTAATTTGGTTGTTGCATGAAGGCAGTGCCATGCTAATTTTGTAATTTTGGGCTAAGTAGTAGCTTTCATCCTTCAGTACTTATTTGCATCTTTTGCCATGCCGAACTGCTAGCCTTAAGCCAGATGTTAATTTGTCTGATTGTTTGTACCATCTAATTAATCGTGTTCACCAGGGAGGTATGTGAGGATTATGCTAGGGAGGTGGAAAAGCTAGCTTACAAGTTACTGGAACTTATCTCCCTCAGCTTAGGCTTATCTGCTGATCGGTTGCAAGGCTATTTTGAAGAGCAAACAACCTTTCTGCGATTCAATTACTATCCTCCTTGCCCTTATCCTGAGCTAGCTCTGGGCGTCGGTCCACACAAAGATGGAGGTGCCTTAACGGTACTTGCTCAAGATGACGTTGGTGGACTTCAAATAAGGAGGAAATCAGATGGAGAGTGGATTCCAGTTAAAACAATCCCAGATGCCTATATTATTAACATTGGTGATGCCACTCAGGTACTTTGACTTATCTTATTCAAGTGGTTTGTTTATTATTAGTGGGATTAGCGAATTAGCAGCACATATAATAGTTAGGATGCGACCATGTAATGTAAAATGAAAGGTAACGGTTTTAGTGATTGACACCTAAACATTCAGGCTACTTTTGTGAATTGGTTATTTGGTATGTTTTTTCAGGTTTGGAGCAATGATAAATATGAGAGTCCAGAGCACAGAGTGGTGGTGAACACTGAGAAGGAGAGGTTTTCGATTCCATTCTTCTTCTTCCCGGCCCACCATGCCATGTTGAAGCCATTCGATGAGCTTGTGAACGAGCAAAATCCTGCCAGGTATAGGGAATTCAACTGGGGAAAGTTTGTTGTTGCTAGAAATCGAAGTGATTACAAGAAACAAAATGACGAAAACATACAGATTAGGCATTTCAGGGTGGTGGACTGATCATGGCAGAGCAAATTTGTTGATTATTTAGCAATTATAACTTTTTTAGGAGTTTGTTATATCACGCATGCCTGTAGATTAAAGAATAAGGCTTATGTTACAACTTGTTGCTCACAAGCTTAGCTTTCGAACTTGGTGGTTAATATTGTATTGGAACAGAATCATTGCATGTGAATGTCTGCATTTGTTTCTGAATCTGCATGACCTGTTGAGAGCTTTTATTATCTAAATAAGTGAGGTTAGAATCATGCCATCTGCCAAGTTTCAATAGTCTAAGAATGTACCTGTACCACTTGAGAAAATCATGCTATGAAGCGACTGACAGCCAAATCATCGTAATGGGGCCGCGGCCCACGGCAGTAATTAACATCCAGGTCCTGCTTTGTTTAACAGAGACTCAAATAAATCAAATGTCTTCCTAATCAATCAACCTAGTCCCCAGTATTCGCCGTTTTATCGCACGTCCGGACGTCCCTTGATGGCTTGACCAGCACTAATATTAGATTGTGTGTGTTTTTATCACTCAATTTCTTTAACACTACAAACTCCGAAATAATAAACAACCAAAACAATTCATCAAGTGTATAATTTTCTTATATTGCATTTATGTTCACATTTTTTTAAAATCTAGACTGACTGTGCTTAGAAAAACAAAAAGAAAAAAGAAGAAAGCAACAGTAGATTCCAGGAAAATTTTCACCTTATGTCACTTTCAATGGAATTTCCAAGGGGACCCCTTAGGCTTCCTGGCAGAATCCTTGCAGTTGTCGCTCTGGGTCCATCAGATAGAAGTCTTCCAGGTCCATTAGATATCTTGTTCACTCAATCCCATTACCCAAAAAGCACATCAAAGACTGTTGTGGATTTTTGATCTACTAACAGAAATGGCTGAGGCTATCCTTCAAGTTGTGCTTGACAATTTGAACTCACTGATCAAAAACGAGCTCGGATTGCTTCATGGTGTTGAGAAAGAGATGGAGAAGCTATCAAGCACACTCTCAACAATCCAGGCTGTGCTTGAAGATGCGGAAGAGAAGCAACTGAAAGACAAGGCACTGCAGAATTGGCTGAGGAAACTTAAAGATGCAGCTTACGAGGTGGATGATCTCTTGGACGAGTACAAAACAGAAGCCTCCCGGTTAGCTGATGACAACAACGTACATGCTGCTTATCCTACAGGCTTTCGTCCAAATGTGTTTTTTCATCACAATATTGGCAATAGAATTAAGGATGCGCCAGAGATTTTGGATGGAATTGCTGAAGAGCGAATGAAATTTCATCTTCGAGAGGCAGTAGCAGATAGGCGAGATGAGGTTAGAGCAAGACGCGAAACTGGTTCTGTTGTAACTCAACCTGAAGTTTATGGAAGAGAAGAAGACAAAGAAAAAATCGTGGAACTTTTGGTGAAGGATGTAGCCGGTTCTGATGATATTTCCATCTATCCAATTGTCGGCATGGGGGGCCTGGGAAAGACAACACTTGCGCAGTTGGTTTTCAATGATGACAGGATAAAGAGGCATTTTGAATTCAGGATTTGGGTGTTTGTTTTTGAGGATTTCAATGTGAGGAGGTTGATGACTGATATTATAACATCTTTGGGGGGCAATGTTAGTGAAGCCTGGAATTTAGATCTTTTGCAGAGACGCCTTAAGGATATGCTGGATGGGAAAAGGTATTTGCTTGTTTTAGATGACGTGTGGAACGAAGATCAAGAGAAGTGGGATCAGCTGAAATGTACACTGACTTGTGGATCAAAAGAATCTTCAGTTGTTATCACCACTCGCCTTGCAAAAGTTGCTTCGATTGTGGGAACACTCCCGGTGCATCGTTTGTCTGGTTTATCAGAAGATGATTGCTGGTTTTTGTTCAACCAACGAGCATTTGGAAATGATGCAGAGCAGCCAATTAACATTTTAGCAATCGCCAAGGAAATAGTGAAGAAATGTAAGGGTGTCCCGCTAGCTGCAAAGACTTTAGGAAGCCTGATGCGCTTTAAAAGCAATGAAGACGAGTGGCTTCATGTGAAAGACAGTGAACTTTGGAACGTACCCCAGGAGGAAAATTCTATTTTGCCTGCCTTACGAGTGAGCTATTCCAACTTACCAGCGGAATTGAGACAATGTTTTGCTTTTTGTGCTGTATTTCCTAAGAATTCTCAAATTGAGAAAGAACGTCTGATTCATCTTTGGATGGCTAATGGTTTTATTTCATCGAAGGGAAGTCTTGAGGCTGAAGCTGTTGGTAATGAGATATTCAATGAATTATACTGGAGATCTCTTATCCAAGACTTTACTCGGGACGATGGTTCAACATACAATCAAATTTACAAGATGCATGATCTTGCCCAATCTATTGCGGGAGATGAATGTTGTATTACCAAGGCTGAAAGACCAAGTGATCATTTATCAAGACAAACTCGCCATGTCACATTTACTCTTTCTGAAGATTCATTTACCATTCCACATGCTCTGTTCACAGTTGAATTCTCAAGGACACTCTTAATACAACCAACTGATCCAATCATCCTCACCAATTCTGGCGAGTGTCCTGGTAATATCTCAAAATTTCATCGTCTGCGGGCACTGGAATTTATCGGCTCTGGATTAACCAAGTTGTCACCTGCAATTGGAAAGTTAAAGCATCTAAGATACTTGGACCTCACTTATGCCCTTATAAAATTTCTTCCAAAGTCGCTATGTAGCTTGTGGAATTTGCAGATTCTAAAATTGGAATGGTGTACTGCTCTCCGGCGATTACCACATCATATGAAAGGCCTGAAAAACCTGCATCATCTTTACTTGAATGGCTGTTCTTCATTAACCTCCATGCCTCCTAAACTTAGGCAGATGACTGCCTTAAAGACTCTTTCTATTTTCATTGTGGGCAGAAAGAAAGGTTATCGCCTAGATGAACTGCAGGGCTTAAATCTCAGTGGAAAACTACATATTAAGCACCTTGAAAGAGTTGGAAATCCAATGGATGCAGCAGAGGCCAATCTTGGTGAAAAACCCAACCTCCGTGAACTTTTCTTATCTTGGGAAAGAGACAGTGAATCTGAGTTGTGAGAAAATTATGAAATGGTACTTCAAGCCCTTGAGCCTCACTCGAACCTTGAATACCTTGAAATATCAGGATACAGTGGTATCAATTTCCCTCTTTGGGTAAGCAGTCCAGTCCTTAATAATTTAGTTTCTATGAGGCTCAAAACCTTCAACTGCTTAGAGTTACCTCCTGTGGGGAAGCTGCCGTCTCTGAAAAATCTCGAAGTAGATAGAATGAAACATGTGAAGTACATTGACAACTATTTCCATGGTGAGGGGGTAAAAGTATTCCAATCCTTGGAAACACTCTGTATCAATGAGTTACCAAGTTTGGAAAAGCTTTCAGTGGAACAAGGGAGAAACACACTCCCCTATCTTACTCGCTTGTTCATTTCAGACTGTCGTAATTTGACTTTGCCTTGCCTCTCATCACTAACGGAGTTAAGAGTACAATCATGCAGTGAGGCCTTTCTGCATTCGATATCAAATCTAAATAAGCTTACCGATCTTTCGATTGAGGGTAATGATAAGGTGATGACATTGCCGGATTCGATTTTCCTGAACCTAACTATACTTCGATCATTGAGAATGGGGGATTTCACCAAGCTTAAAGCACTGCCCACTGACCTAAGAAGCCTCAATGCTCTAAAGTCATTGTATATTAGTAACTGTTACGAGCTTGAATCTCTTCCTGGGCAGGGGCTGCGATGCCTGAACTCTCTTGAATCTTTATACGTCGAATACTGTAAGAAGTTTAACTGTTTGTCTGATGGGTTAAAACACCTCACTGCCCTTCAGAGTTTATATCTTGCGGGTGTCCCAGAGCTGGTAGATTTTCCAGATGGATTTCAGCATCTTGTTTCCCTAAAATGTTTGGTCTTCTATGGTCAGGGAAATGTACATAATCCTGTTGGCTCCTTGACTGCTTTACCTGAATCGTGGCCGCATATCCCCTCTCTTGAATTTTTGAATGTAACTGGTTTTCCAAATTTGACTTCATTACCCAACTGGCTGGGCAACCTTACATCCCTTCAAGTACTCCGATTCAGTGGATGCTGTAAATTGAGATGTCTTCCTTCAAGCATCAAGAATCTTACCAATCTACAGACTTTGGACCTACGGAGTTGTCCTGAATTAGAAAAGCGATGCGAGAAGGAAACTGGTGAGGATTGGCATAAAATAGCACACATTCCATTTGTGGAACTGTTCTCTAAGACACTGGTGGAGGAAGAGAGTTCAAATTGTTGCATGCGTCTCTTTGAAGAGGTATGTCAAGGCCTTCTCGACTGATCTTTTTTTTTTTTTTGTTGTGGGGGACACTAAGTTTGAACGTGGAAAATATAACTTTCTGCAGATAAAAGAAAATGCGGATAACACAATTCTTTCAAAAGGTTCTTGTGCCTCTTAAGAGAGTTCCAAGCAGTTGCATCGAGATGGTAAAGTCCATGTATGTAAGAGTGCTCTTTTATTCATTCATTTATTTCCTTTTTAATGTGTCAAAAAGAAAAGAAAAATGAGTGAACGTCACACTTGTTTTACTGATCAAAGAGTTCATGCTGGGAAGCATAGTTTGGAGTCAGTGTTCTAGCCTTGGGGGCCTCTCTCTGTAAATTATGGATACTGATTGTTAGTTTTTTTACTTATTTAACATTTCCACTCACTTTTACCTTTCATTTAGTTTTCTCTGGTGTGTTTATAATCACTTATCTGTCATTGCCTTCCCAATAAGGAAGCAAAGCCAAAGGATGTGCAAGCTCAGCATAACACAGTATCCAGTGAATCAAAGAAACATGCCAGTCCGTTGCTTACTGATTAAACAGTGTTCGGGGGCTCCTCTACTGTGTTTTAACTTTGATAAGCACTTGTGTCAATTTCAACCATCATCTAAAAACTCTAAAAAAGGCATTTTTGGCATTGTTTTCAATGGTGGTTTTAAAATTTATTTTAAAGAGTGAAAATACTGTTTGTTGATGTGATTTTTTTAGAATTGGAAAAGAATTTAATATAGAGCTTGTTTTGAAACCAATATCTGAAAATGGAAACGGTAAATCCTGTTTGCTAGTTTTTCTGTAAAAATAAATATTTAATATGTTAAAATAAACTTGTGAATGGGGTGTGTTTCTGCAAGTTTGGAGCAATGATAAATGTGAGAGTGCAGGCCATAAGGAGTGGTGGTGAACATTGAGGAGAGGTTTTCGCTTCCATTTTTCTTCATCCGCTGCTCACCATGCCTTGCTGAAGCCCTTCGATGAGCTAGTAAACGAGCTGAATTCTGGCAATCCAGTTACTTGATGTATAAGGCATATGTTAGAACTTCAATATTGCTGATAGAACTATGCCTTGCTTTAGCAGTCATTTATATCATGCCTGTAGATTAAGAATAAGGCATACATTAGGACTTCAATATTATTACTGATAGGCTCCTGCCAACAAGCTTAGCTTTTGGATATGGCGGTTGCCTAATGTCTGCATTTGCTTTTCTATATCTGCATGACTGCAGTCATTTCTATCTTGGCCTACGTAGCTTAAATTTCTGGGTATTAGTGATTTCTAGATCGCTTTTATTATATTTCAACAGTCATTTCTTGAGGTACAAATCATGCCAAGTTTCGATTATCTTGGAGAAAATTAAAAGGTGCTTGCAAAACTAATGCTACGTTGCCAAATGAGTACCATTACGTCACTTGTGGAAAATCTGTTAATTTAGTTATTATTAATTAATCAATAAATTAATAAATTAAATTAGGACGCTATTATTATTGGTTATGAACAATATAAAAAATAAATTGAAGTATCATAAAGATATTGTTATTGTTGTTGTGGACATCATCGTTAATAAACAATCTATTTTATAATTAAAATTGATTTTTTTAATATATTAAGTAAGATTTCATTTAGGCCTCTTTAGACTTGAAGTTAAAAATTAATAAGTTACTTATTTTATAATTTTTAACAAAAAAAATATTTCGGTAAGTTTTACAAAAGTTGCTTATTTCATAATTTTATTCATTTTGATAGTAATATTTAAAAGTATATAGAGTTTTTTTTTTAATAAGCAGCTTATTAAATAAGTGATCTTACATTTTTAAAGTTCTTTTTATAACCTTAATATTTTAATAAAAAGATAATTATATTTTATTTTTCCATACATCTTAATATATAAATTATTAGATATTATATTACCGTCATAATCAAATTACCGCTATAACTAATGTACATTCTCTTCAATATCAAACTTTTGATCACGTATATTCATATTTTGTATTATATTTTTATGTTCTATTTTAAGAATCAATAAGGCTTGTATATAATTAGAAAATTTTTCTTCAAATAATGAACAATTTCATATAAAAGATAAACATAACTTTTGAAATTGCAATTTTATAACCATGACTTTTAAATGTTCAATCTATTTATATATATATATATATATATATATATATATATATATTTATATTAATGGTGTTTATTGTAATAAGTTGATGTGAATGTAATGTATATTACTTTCTTTTATTTAGATTATTTATTAGTATGGATTGAATCATATTATGAAGTTCATTATATTTTATTTAATTGAATTTTTTTTTTAATTTTACATGTTTTAAAAAGAACAAAGACATGTCTAAATATTATTACACATATGCTAAAAAATAAAAGGTAATTTAAACTTATGTCTGTTTAGTTATTATATAATAAAATAATATTTTCATAATAAAATTTATATAAACGCATGTATATTGCTTTCCAAAATCACAACAACCGCAACAACACAGTTTACTAAATAGTAAGCTTCTTTTTAATCAACAACTTATTTCATCCACACAATAGAAGCAATTTATTTAATCAGTCACTGCAATCTCTTATACTGATTTAATTAAATTATAAGCAATATATGGTACAAGCTACACTCTGGAGTGAAATATGCATGTAATGTTATTTATGTGCTCAAGCCATAAACGAAAAGTCATATATTAGATCAATTTATAAACTCTATGTCATACATTTTTTACTCCAAAATAAAATTTGTACGCAATGTCATCCACGGTCTAAAAGCAAAAACCGCATATAATGCTATTTATAAACATTTACCATAAATCCATTGTGTGATAAAGTTGTAAATGATATGTCACACATCAATGACCAAATATTTATTTTCTCTTTTTATCTGTTTTCCAACTTAATACAAAACTAACAAATCACTCGTTGACCAAGTCGTGAGCACCTCCTCGCTTTATTTTTTGAAGCAAGTTCTAACAATTTCATTCCACAGTTAGACAAAATCAATTAGATAGTTGATTAAGATCGTTAGATAAAATCAATTAGATAGTTGATTAAGATACTATTATACATATATAATAGATGTGAAGCAATTTAAAGAACCATGGAACTTTAGTCAGGAACTTTAATTAAAAAGGTAAAACATCAACTTTATGAAGTGGCATTCGAGAGCACTCAATATCTTTATATCGTGTGCTCAACCATTATTAGTATGTAAAGCAGTCAAGAATATTTGCTGAACACTAAATTTCAACTGATTACCAACGAAAAGTCCTCATTCATACCGAATCTATCACTCGATGTGAAAATTACTTAATTATTAATTAATCACGGTGAAATAATCGTCCCTTTAACCCTGCTTGGTGCTTTGGCTATGCATGTCTCTTGTCCACTAATTGAATCATTGATTCTTTCGCTGCTATTATTATATGATCCATTTTGTGACGCTTCAGACAAAATTAACCACGCAAGCACAGACGTCACACAATTTTCCAACTCTTCCCTGCCCGAAAATCCCATCCAGATTCAATGTGATGTTGTTAACTCCCTATCTTGCACAGTTACAGTAAATTTTCCTTTACTACTTAGGGTTTGGGTCAATTATACTTTTAGTATCTGTATTTTTCAAAACTACCTAATGCGGCTTTATGGTTAGTTCTACAATGGTTGGCACTAATTTTTCAAATATAAAATTGTATTATTTTTTAATATAATTTAAAATTAAAATAAGTCTAACAAAAAAATAATTATGTAAATTTTATTAGCTGCTGGGTAATTATTAAAGATATAGAGACTTACTACATAATTTGCTCAAAAATCCTCTACGCTGAAAGAGCCTTTAGCCCACTATAAATAAACTGCCTCGTTACTCTCTTTTATATCAAACTATACTTTAGAATTTAATACATTATTTCTTAGCTATAGCCATGGGAGAAGTTGATGAAGCTTTCATTCAAGCCATAGAACAAAGGCCTAAACTCTCAGTCACTGAAGATGAAGGCATACCCTTGATCGATCTCTCACCTTTGAGCTCTCCTAATGACGCCAACACCAAAAACATTGATGACCTTGTGGTGGAGATAGGTAATGCATGCAAGAAATGGGGTTTTTTCCAAGTGATCAACCATGGAGTGCCATTAGAAAAGAGGCAGAAAGTAGATGATGCTATGAGAAAATTCTTCGCGCAGCCATTGGAGGAGAAGAGGAAGGTGAGGAAAGATGAGAAGAAGGCGGTGGGGTACTATGACAATGAGCATACCAAAAATGTTAGAGACTGGAAAGAAGTATTTGATTTTGTTGCAGATAAGCGTATTTTGATGGCAGCTTCACATGAGCCTGAGGACAAGGAAGTTCCTGAGACGTTCAATCAATGGCCTGATTACCCTCCTGAATTAAGGTAAAGTTAACTCTTATATTGTGATGGTGAAGTTTGAGTACTTAACGATAATTTGATCATTGCAATATAGTGGACCTATTTGATTTGAATAGATAATTATATGGTTATCATTTGTTTCTTTATCATTATTTTTCGAAACAATATGTTTTTCACTTATATTTTCTTTTTAGTACAAGTTCTTAAGATTTCAAGAGATCTCAAATCAAGAGATAAATATTCTAATCCTTTAGTACAAGCATCTAGAAGAGTTTTTCCTCTTTTAGGCATCTAATTGACATTTTGATGACTATCTTTGTGCTCTCCAATTTAATAAGCTTGAGAGTAAGCAAATCTAAATTGGTGACGTGAATTTTCTCATGGTTGGAGAGAAGTCACAATTTAGTCCATAAGAGGTACCTATTGACAAGATAAACAACCGTAAGAAGCTGATTCGTACGTGCTAAATACCACTCAAATGATTATAATTGGTTATCGGTCAATATGAGAACTTGTAATCTTTTGGAGCCACGATATATATTTTGATTAATGCAAAAGTTTAATTTTGCAAGAAAAGATTCAATGATAGGACGTTAGTTATGAATTTCGTTTTGGTATGCTTGACAGAGAGTCATGCGAAGAATATGCTAGAGAAGTTGAAAAACTTGCTTACAAGTTAATGGAACTTATAGCCCTAAGCCTGGGACTCCCGGCAAGCAGGTTCCGTAGCTACTTTAAAGATCCAACCAGATCTGTTAGACTTAATCACTACCCGCCATGCCCAGCTCCTCACCTGGCTCTAGGTGTCGGTCGACACAAGGACCCTGGTGCCCTTACCATCCTTGCTCAAGATGATGTCGGAGGTCTTGAGGTGAAGAGAAAATCAGACGGAGAGTGGGTTCGCATCAAACCTACTCCGGATGCTTATATTATAAATGTCGGTGACATTCTTCAGGTAACTGTTAGCTTAATGTGACGGGATGATTACTTGAGCGGCCCATGACATTAAGCTTTTTGGCCAAACAGTTAATAATTATTAATATGGTGTCTAGAATCAAAATTTTGTGTTCGATATATTCTTAATCTCAGTAAAATCTATGTAACTGTACAGGTATGGAGCAATGATGTTTATGAGAGCGTAGAGCATAGGGTTATGGTGAATTCTGAGAAGGAAAGATTTTCAATTCCATTTTTCTTCAGCCCACCACATTACACAATGGTGAAGCCACTAGATGAGCTTACAAATGAGCAAAATCCTGCTAAATACAGAGCATACAATTTGGGAAAATTTTTAGCCACTAGAAGGCAAAGTAATTTCAAAAAGCTTGGTGTTGAGAACATTCAAATTTCTCATTTCAAGGTACAAGAGTTAGCTAACGAGTTGGATGGAGCACTCTCTATTAACAACAAGTAATTAATTTTAATTTCCTTTTTAGTTAGCGAAATTACATATGTAGTGTGTTTCATCTTTGAATTGATCAACCTATCTGTGAATATATTATGCGATGGAAATAATGGAATTTGCAATAATGCCATCTACTAGTTGGTGAATTAATATTGTTTTTTGGATTGGGTAGTTCCTCTAGTTTTGGGAAATCAATCCCATGATTCCTGCTAATACAGTATATCTGGTGCTTATATGTCTTCATCCATGTTCTGGTAATAAAAACGACACATCCTATATTTTTTATAGATATTTACGACAAATCAACCACTTGCTGAACTAGTAAACAACCAGTCACGCATCAATTAAATTTGTACGTAATGTCAATTTTTTCATGTGCTGAATTACCTAGGTCTTAATTAAGGAGTTAAAAAAAAAAAAAAAATTGGGCTCAACCAGATGGTCGGAGGGCCAGCTAGGGTTCTAATTTTAAAGGCCCGTGCTTGTATTAAAAAATTCGATCCCAGGCCAGGGCTCAATTATTAATTTTATTTTTCTTATACACGTTTTTAATTTATGGGGCGTGTTCTGTATTGTATAACATTATATTACTTAAAATAATAAATTTTATTTTAATTTAATATTTCTGTTCAATTAATATTTTACGATTCATTTATATTTTATTACTATTTAAATTGAATTAATAATTTAAATTTATATAATTAAAATAAATAATTTTCACCGTCAGTCACCCTAAATTGTGGCCGGCCGCTATGGGCCATGCTTTAGTGTTATTTGAACTATATTTTGGTATCATTAGAATTCTTATTATTGGGACTCGCAATAGTGCAATTATTACTTGAAAAGAAATTTTCGTTCGCCATAGATCTATAGTCAAAGTTTCGATTTTTTATTTTTTATTGTAAATTTACGTCCAACGGAAGCTTTTCTACTAATAATAATTGCACCATCGAATGGGCTCCGACAATAAGAATTCTAATGGTACCAAATTTTAGTGCAAAACACGATGTTATGCGGCGGCCACTAGCTACAAACTGTCAATGGCAATTCATTAGCACTAGCCGCAACATATTTGAGTTTTTAATTTTATTTAGTGTTATGTATTTTTATTCATTTTTATTATTTTAATTAAAGAAATTTAAAAAAAAAAAAAGCTAATGTGAACAGTGCCATATTACACAAACTCGATCCCTCTTTATGTTCATTTTAATATGCAACTCTTAGAATATAATTAGGCCATTGTACTTTTTAGGATTATAATGTTTATGGAATAAATCATTTCATACAATGTGGATCATTTGTATAAGAATTTCCATGCGAGATAGAAGAAGCTTTTGTTTTGTCTAAGCATCAAAGCATCATTTCTTCAAAAGCTAGAAAAAAAGCCAAATCATATAACTATCACTCAACTCACAAGCAACAACTTCTTTTTGCATTGTAGATAAACTGCTAGTAGAGACTTTGCCTCAACATTTTAACTATTAAAAATGTTATTTTTTTAACTTTTCAACACAATAAGAACCGAATAAAATAAACCCTAATATCATGATCACGAACCAATTGGTTCTTATTAACAATCCATTGTACCTCAAAATTTTGTATTTGACAAAAGGTTAAAAACCAAGTTCCTATTTTTAAATTTTCAATTTTTTTGCCCATTGAACACTCTTTAATGGAATAATTATGTCAAAATAAAATTATCTTGACATTATCAACATTATCTTTTATCCTACAAAAACACAACCATCATTATGTCAAAATAAAATTATAACAATTTACAAACACAATTAACAACCATATTTATAAATCATAGCCATTCAGCCTTTAAAACTTTCACAATCATATAACATAAAAATTAATAAAAGCATTGGCATGCATTTCCACGTAATCCAACATGCATTTTCATTTTAAAAAATTAATAGAAGCATTTGCATGCATTTCCACATAATCCAAATTCCAGCATGCATTTTTATATCAAAAGAAAAAAATTAATAGAAGCATTTTTAATTTTAGGGTTTGGTTTTGGTGAAAATGTTACATATATATATTAGTTATTGTGTGTGTGCAAATGTATTGTAATCATTTTGACTTGACCAATCAAAATATAACACATTTCAATTTTAATTAAATTATAAAAAACTAACGGTTTTTCGGTTCGGTTTTTAATACAATTAACTATTCGGTTATTTATAAAAATAAAATGGTCCTTGGGAGCATCCAACCGAACCGGTGGAGGAAAAGTTCGGTTTTTCTTAGGACACGGTTTTTTTGCCCAGATAAACTGCTAGTAGAGACTTTGCCTCAACATTTTAACTATAAAAGCAATGCCCCTGCTTACTACTTTTCAACACATTAAAATAGGCAAAGCCTTGAAACCCTAATATCACTTATCACTTTTCCTAGCAATATTCCTCTTATTAACAATCCATTGTACCCCTCAAAAATTTGTATGTGACAAAAGAAAATAAAAAACAAGCAAGTTCCCATTTTGTAACTCCTCATTAACTTATGAGCACCGAACCAAGAACACTTATCTCTAAAAGAAAAGGTGCAACAGTTAGTAAACACAGCCACAAGCATTTGTAGGCTCGGCGTGCCATCCTACCAATGGTGGGCCAGGGCACTACAGACGGTCTCATATCTTAGACCCGTGATGCATTTTATTGCTACGGTGCCTAATGCCATAAGCCTCCCAACTGTAATTTTATCAGCTGCTAGATTCATTGCAAGTTTGTGGCTCAAGATGGGGAAAATAGTGTCAACTAATGCTTGGTGCCATGTACAATGTTGGTCTGGCCAAGTTGACATATTGGAGTCCTAACGTTAATATGTTCCGTGACCCGAGATGGAGCCGTGGCAAGAAACGCCTAGAGAGGATCCATTGGTGGTATCAATGTATATTGTAAATTATGTTATAGGTTCACAAGAAATGAGTGATAGCAAAAGTTCAACTAATGACAGGTTATAGGTCTCTAGTTGTTGCAAGCATTATACTACTTATGATGTTGACAATTGAAAAGGCGTTAAGCGATTGCACTTTTATGTAAAGAAGTTATTATTTATTACATTTATCATAACTTTTAAATACAATTAGTGTGATATGTCATGTTATATCTATGATACTTTATATTATCATAATTAAGTTCTGGGTTCTTGCAGCTGACAAAATAGGATTTGGCAGACACATATCAACCACAATTTAAAAGCTTTGTAAAGGAGGGACATGTAAGTGGTGTGATGTGCTTGTACAATAGCGTAAATAGAATTCTAATTTTTGCTGATCTGGATCTGCACAAAGGATTTATGAGACGCTAATAGGGTCTTGATGGCCACGCACTTACATATAATCCAAATTCAAGCTCATATGCATACTAATTGAAGAATGTAAAACTAATTTTCCCAAAAAAAAAATTCCAAAAAAATGTAAAACTATTTTTCCCAAGAAAAACTTCCAAAAAAAATGTAAAACTATTTTTCCCAAGAAAAACTTCCAAAAAAAATGTAAAACTAATTTTCAAAAACAAATTTATATTGTCAAGTTGGTTATCAAATTTTAGCAATAATTGTTTAAATTGAACTAAAAATTATGAATGTATCCCTACCGATTTCTATATGCATCGACATCTTACTATATGTGTCTTTATGCACGCGGGAGATATCTTGCACCACATTAGAGTTCTTCAATAAGTTACAGTTTTTTCCCCTTTCATTTTCAATGTTTTTTAATAAAAAGGTCTGGGCTAAAGTCCGGCATGATGTGAAGGAAGATTGACTTTCTGCCGTCCCTCCAAAAACCCCTATATGACCCATTTTCGTTATACCCTCCGCTAAAATATTTAACAGTGATGTAAATATCTCATGACACCCCATTTTAATTCTAAAAAGAACCCTTATTAACTCATCTTCATTAAACCACAAATATTTCTTGTTGACTTCTCTGTTGTTGCAAAATGTAAAAAGGGTTTAAAGAGGGATTTAAAGGGATGGTAAAAGAACCACTCATGAAAGAAATTGTCTGCCTTGTTAGACCCATTTTTAAATTCAATAATTTTATAAACCCTCTTAAACCAAATAAACATTAATATCGAAGTAACGGTCGTCAATTTTCGTGCCTAAGAAGTTTCCTTTTAAGAACTCTCCCCTCTTGTCTGGTCGTCTACCCCTCAATTTCAAGATTAAAAAAAGGCTATGCCTCCCTCACGACGAATACTCTCTATTCTAGAAAACATGAATGCAACTATTCAAACAAATTTATTAGCTTCTTTTTATTAGGACTCTTTCTTGCTACGAATACCCTTGATTCTCAAATACGCGAACGGAACTCTGCAAACATATTTTACGAAATAACAAAATTCAGCACTCACTTAAAAACAAACTTTATTATTTCTTTTTTTTTTAATTGAGTGTTGAATTTTGTTATTTCATAAAATATGTTTGCAAAGTTTTGTTTAGTATTCGAGAATCGAGAGCAAGACAAAGTCCTAATAAAAAGAAGCTGAGAAATTTGTTTAAAGAGTTGCGTTCACGTATTCGAGAATTGAGGGCATTCATTGTAAGCGAGACAGAGCCTTTTTTTTATTAAGTGTGCTAAATTTTGTTATTTCGTAATTTGTTTTACCATTGTACATGATGGCATGAGTATTTATTTTGAATTTGATTTGGTTGAATTTCTAAAATTCTAGTTAGTCTTGATGGAGTCGGTGTAAAGTTTATTGGGTTTTTTTTTTCAAGTATTGAAATTTTATGAATCTTTTTCTCTTTTTATGTTATGACTGAATTGAATTATTTTTTTAAATAAGTTATCATATAATCTTACTGTGCATGACGGCAGGGGCATTTATTTTAAATATGATTTTGTTGCATTTCGGAGATTCTTTAAATCTTGACATCTTATTAGTTATGGGAGTCAGTGTAAAGTTTATTGGGTTTCTATTTTTTTCTTTAATTGCTGAAATTTTATGATTCTTTTTTTCTTTTTTAAATTACGATTGTATTATTTTTAATTAGTTATCAGATAATCTTTTTTTTTTTAGAAGAGTTATCGTATAATCTTGCTAATTCTTTTTTTTTCCCAATTGAAAGAAAATGCCTCAATGCACACGAACTGTTCTGAAGGTCTATACAAAGACCCGAACCTGTATTAATGGTTTATGCGAAGTATCATTGCACGAGAATTCTTGTGTAGAAACTGTTTGTATTTGTTTTTAGTGGATTTTGGATTAAAGGACAAATGGATAAAATCACAAAAAAAAAACAATGAATTTGTTTTGAGGGTTTTAGGGTACCTCACTGAGCCGTGGTGTGTAGACTAATTTGGGCTTATGAAAGAGCTAAAGAAGAGGAGGTTTCGGATGGTAACAATAAAGGGGTTTGG
Organism: Atalantia buxifolia; assembly: GCA_030444775.1. Classification (NCBI taxonomy): domain Eukaryota; kingdom Viridiplantae; phylum Streptophyta; class Magnoliopsida; order Sapindales; family Rutaceae; genus Atalantia; species Atalantia buxifolia. The sequence continues at coordinate 21,654,292 of CM059838.1, forward strand.
ACGGGAGTTGGAAAATCTTGAAGAAACGCCTTATAATCTGCAAAATAAGGAAATAAGGTTAGAGGTGGAGCCGGCGGTGGCCGGGGACCAAACTCAAATGCTCAAGTCAGCTACTTGGACTTTTAGATGATGAGAGCTTGCAAGCCCTCTGAGAATGTGATGATTGAAGGTTGAAGAAGACCTCATCCCCTTAGTTTTGTGTGTGTGATAGTGATAAAAATTTTTAGAGTATATGTATATGAGGTCATGAAGGAGAGATAAAACCTTTTTGGGACTTTATATAGTATAACCTTGGTACCTTACCATGTGTCATGTTTTTATCAGAGATTTTCATGGTCTTGGCTGAGATTTTTTTTTATTTTTCTTTTTTACAACCGTTTGGAACATGCTTGGAGAGCAAGAATGCAGCTTTAGACAAGTGTAGTCATTTGGTGCATGTGGCATGTACATTGCAGGTGGTCAAAAGTTTTTTTTGAAGAAGCTGTCTAAGGGCCACTATCCTTTGGGGTCTACTTCTGATTTTTGCTGGTTTTCACAACCATTAGTCTCTCTTTTTTCTGAGAAAGCATATTTGATTTGATTCTATCAAATCAAATATTTCTTTTAGGCGGCTGAGATAGTGCACGTGATAGCCTTTTTTTTTGTATTTTCACTAATTCCTTGATTCTACCAGGGTGTACCCCACGTATCAGTCTACCTGGAGGGTATTTTTGCTGCAGGTAGGATACACCAAGAGGTTAGTTTCCAACCATTAACGTCCTTTTATCGATACGTGGCACTTGATTTTAATTCTTTTAATTATTCCCCAAACAATGTTAAAAGTTTCGATCTCCATATTCCGGCCCGGGTTATGCAGAGGATTAAAGAAAGGCTGGAGGGGCCAACATTGACTTTTGCTTATGATAATGAAAGTTTTGAAGCTGTTGCGGAGAATTTGAACTTTCTTGTTAGAGTGGATACCAAAATATTGAATAGAATCGTTTCTGGATTGAGAAAAGGATTATCAAGGAAAGTTGGGTCAGTTTGATTTCAAATAGAGATAAGAATTGTTCACTTTGACCTCAACCATATCATAATATGGAAGTTGTCTATAGGTACCTAAGGCTACAAAATGAACATGGCGGTCTCTATTGTAGTGCATCGTACTTTGCTGCTTTCGAGAGAGTAGCAGAGAGTGCTGATATAGAGTTTGAGGAATATTGTCCTATATGATGCGATGAACTTCGTTTGAAACTACTGTTGATGGTATATACTTGTGGGGAATGGCAAATGTAGAGAATTACAATAGTAATGGTAGAACTTTATTGTGTAAAGTAATATTTTTACAACTCTATATATAGGGAAAAAATAATAGTAATAGGCAAACTGCATAAAATAATGTGTACTTTAAGGCACATTACAAATGTCGCTTTCCTTAAGATGTTATTTGTCCCCACCAATTGAGTGATGCACATGGGTTTAGCAAATATGCCTCCAGGATATAATAAATCACTTGTTTACTAGCTTGCGTTGTGCATCGACGAAAGCAGAGCAGAATACTCTTGAATGTTGCAAGTCTGCCAAGAAACAATATATTGTTCCTGCAGAAAACAATATATTGAATTTTTAATGCACAAAAATATGAGTTTTATGTTGAAATTCATTCTAAAAAAGAGGGATAAGAAAATAGTGGTGTGGGAGCATTATTTTTCATGTCTAAATGGCTTTAAAATGACCTTCATTTATAGACATACTTATGCCCCTTTATTTGGGTTGTCATCTTTTATAATACCCCTTCATTCATGGCCATTGGATCAAGATTTAATTTTACAGAAATTATCATTAGCGTACCCTAAAGATGCACCTTTATCAAAATACTACAACACTTTTAAGGTTTAGAAATCGTCCACCTAAAAATGTCAAAATGTATCTACCTACCACTATTCCGTCAGCCACCGTTTGCAAGAGATGATGTCATAAGTGTAAAATTATCTTTTAAAATAGTAGAAACTTTGATTGAAAATGACATATCATTTAACACTGGATGATGATGCCGTTTGCTGTAGAACGACATCATTTTACTAATATAAAATGATGTCGTTTCAACAGAGCTAAAGCATAACAATGAAACGACATCGTTTCATTGTAATTGAGACAAAAAAAATATGAAAGGGAAGAAAGCCTTGGCAAACATTCAAGAGAAAGCTTCAATTAGAGAAAAAGCTTCTATCTAGAGAAAACAATCAGCTGCTCTTGCCCATTTCTGCAGACTTTTCACCAAATACATTAAATACCCTCAATATTTAAACAAGTGTAGTTGACGTTTGTGGAGTTTGATTTGAAAAGTTAGCTTGTTTTGCTCGAAGACAACAAGTAAAGCATCAGTTGTTGGGTATGTTCATATATCAAGTTTGTTTCATACAATATATCTTTTATTTAATAAATAGATGTAAGATATTGTAATAAATTATTTGAGTTTGTATTTTTTTATTTCTATTACAAACGCTACAGTGCAAAAAATCACGAAATGGGCTGTGGTTTAATGGGTAATGTTTTTGCATGTTAAAATTTAAACAAAGTGCATTTAAATGATATTGGTTTTGGTTTTCATGGGACTGTTTTTATATGTTAATTGAAATTATTGTTTGCTGATATATGCTTTCGGTTGTATGTTAATGGTAATGTGTGCTTACTTAAGTGTGGTATGGTGGTGTTTATTTCGTGTTTTATTTTTAAAAAACTTGAGTTTGCATTTATAAGTATGCCATGTTCTGTTTGGTGTCACAGCAAACATGTCTCGAATAGACTTAGTAATTTCTTTCAAAGGAGAAAAACACAATGTTGGCTTGATTCATCCTGAAGATTTTACTGTTGATAGAATAAGAGCTGAGGCATTAAAGATAACTAATATACATGGGTTAGATGAAGCTGGAAAAATCCTATTAAATGTGATGAATCCAGAGAACAAAGTGAAGATTGTGTTAGATTTTGATTTTGGGTTAAAATACTTAATTGGGATACAAAATTTGATGGGTTTAAATACATTTGAAGTTGTTGTCATTCCAGTTTTATACCCTCAATATCCAGATTCTCCGTTAATACATTTGTTTTGGGTTAAAATGCTTCACTAGAGGCCTTTTTCAAATGAATGTGTATTGTAATAGCACAATGAAAGTATTTGTTATTGTATTTGAAGTGAATGTTAGGTGTGTGGTGGAAGAGAGTAGGGATGTGCTGCTGGTTTTTGGTTATAAATGGATTGTAAATTTTTTGTTTGTTACAATGTAATGCATTGCTGATTTTTAGTTATAAAGGGATGGCAAATTTTTTGTTTGTTGCAAGGAAATGTGTAGCTGATATAGCACATTATATAGCCAAAAATATAATCGTTGTTGCCTCCAATGGATCTATTTGGCTTTGCTTGATTTTTGGGGTATTGTTGGATAAATAAACTCAATTGCTATTGGTGTCAATGTGCAAGTATACACAATAAGTAATAAAGTGATGAGTAATCAAGATCGTCTCCACAGGAATTGATGTTATCAAACTTGCTACATCAATCTTAACAGTGCAGATTTTGTGTCTAAATTAAGATAAAACAATTAAAGAAACTAGTATACTAATTAAAATAAATATGTAATAAATAAAATGCAACAAAGTAAATTATCACGTCAAACTCAATGATAAAAACAATGGGAATATAGAGTAGTTAAGTGAATAAACTCTTTTAATGGTTTTGACTATTTTTCTAATGTTTGGCTCGGTTGCTACAGCATCTGCTGTAGCACTGGGCAAAATCCTTATGTATCCTCAACCGTCTCATATTGGATGTCTTATATCTATATACAATCTGATAATGACCAGTTGTTATGCTAACATTAGATATAATATTACACTCTTAAGCTCCAATTACCCTACAAGGTGAATTCCTATGTCTAGTTTATCACTAATCTTAGATCAAGCATGGTCTTTTTGGACTTAAGGAGAACTCAATCCAGAAAACCCAATCTAAAATCAAGTATTGTTGTGCTATGTTCCACTAAGATAGGCCCTTTTGCGGCTCTTCATTAGCTAATATCATTAAATGGGTGATCAATCGAAATAATGAATAAAAATAAATACTATCAAAGAAAAATACTACAGCAAACATGTAGCAACTCATATTTTCAGTCAATAAACCATCAAGATTGTTTATCATTCAACCACAAATAAATCTAGTTTATGATTTGCAGAAGAAAAATAAAGAACAAAGTTTCGGCCATGAAACACATCCCCATGAATAAAAAGTAAACAAGAAAACAAGAGAAGAATAAGAAAGACTGAGTTCCCTCTTGATCTCTGTAATTTTTCCTCTTGTGCAGCCCTTAATCCCTCTCTTGAATCTTATTTTTCTTTTATTTCTTTGTGGTTTTTCTCCTTGGGTGACGGCTCCTCTATTCCTTATGATGTGTGCTCATTTTATAGTTAAAAATTAGGGTAAACGGAAGCCTAGATCGTGCATAAATCAGATTAGGAAACTGTAGATCGCAATATTCTACAAAATTTTCTCTGTCTTCATTCCAGAATTGCTACAACAATGGCATGGTTGCTACAGCAACGCTACAGCAACTGCACTGTTCCAAATTTGTTTCAATTGTTTTGTAGCCAAGTTCTTTTCTATCTTTTGCAAGCCTATTGCATCAGCATTCCTTTCTTGAAATTTGGGCTTCCAGACACCTACAATTATGCATATGATTTAAGCACAAATTATTCTAAATCAAACAAAATTTATTAAGAATGAACTAAGATGAATGAATATGCAAAATATAACAAAAGTGCAATAAAAACATGTTATTTACTCTCAAAGTAGTATTGATTTAAGTCTAAAAGTACTATGATAACTCTCATTTCGTAGAGTTATTAGGTATTTTTGTCTTTCTACAGTATTTTGAGTTTTAAGGGTATATTTGTCATTTCACAATAATTTTGTTAATTTACAAACGGTGGTTGACAGAATAGAGGTGAGTAGATATATTTTGACAATTTTGCGTGGACGATTGCTATACCTTGAAAGTGTTGTAGTATTTTTGATAAAGGTGCATCTTTAGGATACACGAATGATAATTTCCCTTATTTTTAATCAATGGTCTAAATTGAACCATCATCATTTCAAATGAAATGTCACCATTAAATTATGCATCTCTAAGTAAAATGTTACCATGAAAAGTTATATCCTTAAGTGAAAAAATACATTTTCTATAAGGCACAATTAATTGTACATGTCTTTACAATAAGACACTAATTATTTTAGATATGTCTTTATAATAAGACACTATTTATTTTGGAAATTTTTCCAACAACTACTTTGTCGAACCTCCTATGGGCATCTGTTTCACATGGAATACATTGTAGATACTATGAAAACTACCACTAGGTGTCCGGTGTGTCAAAAGGATTTTCCATTTAAGCCATTTTTTAATTTTTTTTAAATTTAATTTTTACTTTCTACTCTCACCTTTTTTTAAATTTGTGTTTGCTGCTGTAGAATGGCTGTATTATTAATTACATATGTTCATATAAAGAATTCAATGATGAAATTAAGATGAATCTGAAAGAAGTAATTCACATAATTTCAGTTTACCAGTGAAACTTTTGGATATGGACTCAAGATCTTAAATAACATGGGGCTAAATTATAAATTTATTCCATATATTTTTATGAAAGTGAACGTATATAAAAAATAAAAAAAATTACATACATCAAGTAATACCACATCAAAAAAATATTATTCCAAAAAATATAAATAATTAATAAAATTAGTCTCCAATTTCAATTAAAATGACAGATTATTCTTTCAATATTGAAATTTAAAGGTCCCTTTATAAGAGTAAATTAACTATAATTGTATTTCAGCTATTTTTATAGAAATAGATTCAACGGACACATTTGAGAAAATAATAGTGGAACTTTTGAAAGTGACTCTGAGCCTCTTTTAAAATGCACACCTTGAATCTTTGAGGTGATAAAATAATTGAATAAAAATTAAAACGTTTGCCATTTCGTTAAATATACATTATAATTTCACATTCAACCTCTCACCTCTTTGTTTGAGGTCTCCCTTTAATAAACCAATAAAATAATTAAGCATCTATATAAAAGAATTCACACAAGAAATTGATTGTTTTTATAGCTTTAATTTCTAAAACTAATAAGGAAACATCCTACTAAACATCAAGCATGCATTAGGGCCGGGTAAAGTTTGTTACTACATATGAAAAAGCTTGGCAATTTCAAGAAGCTTAGGGCTTATTCGGTATTATTTTTCAAATGATGTTTTCATGAAACAAAATTGAGAATGAAAATATTATTTTCATATTTATTTTTATAATTTAAAAATGCTTTCGGTATCATTTTCAAAAACAATCTTTCAAATTTTAAAAAAATGTTCAATAGGAATATTTTGAAGAATTATTATTGGAATAATTTCCATAAACTTAAAATTATGTAATGAATAATCATTTTTATTATTTATTTAATTAATTATTTTAATTTTAAGAATAAATTAGGTGATATTGTTAATTTTTTTGTTTAAACAAAAATGATAAACTCTACATATTTGATTTAATTAATATATAAAAACATAAATGTTACAATGTATATAAAAAGAAAAGATTAGTGTGAGCGAAATTGATTTTTTGGGAATAATAATAATAATAATAATAATAATAATAATAATAATAATAATAATGTTGTTGATATTATTATTATTTTGTGAGATGATGGAAGAAAATTGTTCATTTTTAAAACTTAATACTGTATTGGAAAAGAAGAAAAATAAGAAAAAGTTATTTTCTTATTTCCTTTGCTAAAAGTGTAGAATGAATTTTATATTTTTAAAAATATTTTCAAAAACGATCTACCAAACACGTATTTAGTATTCTCTGAATTCAGAAAATAGAAAACAACATTGACAACAATACCAAACGCACCCTTAACGTTGAGACCTTTCAAATCTATCGCAATTAATTAAACAGCTAGAGGAATTAACAGTCTCCATCAATAATTAGCTAGTAATTAATATAATGTGCGCGCGCGTTAGATGGAATGAAACTATTATTTTTAGAAATATTATAATCTTACTTCTTAATAATTTCTGACAATTACTTTTTTTCCACTTAATGTTTCAATTTTTATCATTTTACCATCAAATCTTTAATTCCATTAATAAATAACTAAAGTTACAAGAATATTTTAGGAATTTCAAGATATTCAATATTTTAAGAATTTTACAAGGTATAGTTTATATTTATAATTTTATCAATTAATAATTTTAAATGTATAAAATAATCATTTGATTAAAGTATAATTTCTTTGTATATAATTAATTTTATACTTTTTTAATTTAGAAGGTTAAATTGCACTTATACAGTCAAGGATAAAATAAATTTTTATTACAATTTTGGTTAAAAATTCTATTAGCTTTAACGGTTTGGTAGTAAAATGATAAAATTAAAACATTAAGCGAGAAAATCAATTATTAGAAAACTTTGATGGTAATGTGATACATCAAACAAATTAGCTAGTAAAATGATAACATAATAGTAGGTGGTAAAAGGGGGCAAGTTTTTATCCTCAACAAAAAATTGTTATAATTAATTTATTATTATAATTAATTAATTAAAAAATTAGCTAAAAATAAACGCACCATCAAATTTTAGAATAGAGGAAAAAAGGGGGCCAAGCAATAAAAAAGAATGCAAATAAATAAATCACAAACGAGCTGACTTGTAAATGGTATCGTGTCCAAATTGAATTATTAATGTTTTCCGGATTCCATACATGATACATATCGTAACTCTTTTTTTTTTTTTTTTGGACACATTATTCAGGCAATGCAATGCAAGCACAAACGTCACATAATCTTCCAATCCCTCACCTGCCCCAAAATCCAGTCTAGATTCAATCTTATGTTAACTCCATATCTTCACCCCATAAATAGATATCAAGAACCACTTTTACCTCATCAATAGTTAATCAATCACCTGCAGCTGGCCGGCCATGGGAGAAGTTGATGAAGCTTTCATTCAAGCCCTAGAGCACAGGCCTAAACTCTCCGAAACCGAAGCCGAGGGCATACCCTTAATTGATCTCTCAGCTTTGAGCGCCGCCGACACCAATATTAAAAACCCCGACAGTACCATTCGTGACCTGGTTGTGGAAATAGGCAATGCATGCAAGAACTGGGGGTTCTTTCAGGTGATCAACCACGGCGTGCCCTCGGATAAGCGTCGGAGCATAGAAAATGTGGCGAGGAAGTTTTTCGAGCAGCCGTTGGAGGAGAAGAGGAAGGTAAGGAGAGATGAGAAGAAGGTGGTGGGGTATTATGACACGGAGCATACCAAAAATGTTAGAGATTGGAAAGAAGTGTTTGATTTTGTTGTGGAGAGCCCTTGTTTGATGCCAGCTTCACCTGATCCTGAGGACAAGGAAATAGCTGAGACGTACAATCAGTGGCCTGATTATCCTCCTGAATTCAGGTAAAGTTCAATTCTTACATTGTGATGGTGGAATTAATTTTAATACTTAAGTACTATAACTTGAAGAGACCTTGAATTAAAGAGAATTCTGATCCTTAAATATGCAAGTCAATCGAACAAGAGTTTGTACGCTGTTAAAGCACCAAATGGGCATCTTAATTAGTGTCTTTGTGCTATCGAATTTAATAAGCTTCAGAGCTAAGAAAACCTAAATTGGTGACCTGAATTTTCTCATGGGTGGAGGATAGGCACAATATAGTCCATAAGAGGTATTGTCGACAAAATAAACTACCATAAGCATGCTCTGATTAATGCATAATTTAATGTAGCAATTGTAGTATTCATTTATTTATTTACTTTTGGCATATGCTTGACAGAGAGGCATGCGAAAAATATGCTAAAGCAGTGGAAAAACTTGCTTACAAGTTGATGGAACTTATAGCCCTGAGCCTGGGACTCCCAGCAGACAGTTTCAATAGCTTCTTCAAAGATCAAACTTCCTTTGTTAGACTTAATCACTACCCACCGTGCCCAGCTCCCCACCTCGCCCTCGGCGTCGGCCGACACAAGGACGCCGGTGCCCTTACCGTCCTTGCTCAAGATGATGTCGGAGGTCTTGAGGTGAAGAGAAAATCAGACGGGGAGTGGGTTCGCGTCAAGCCCACCCCGGATGCTTATATCATAAATGTTGGTGACATTATTCAGGTAATTGCTAGCTTAAGCTTTTTGGTCAAACGGTTAATAATTATTAATATGGTTGTCAAAATCAATTTTTTGTGTTCGGTATGTACATTTTTGTTCTGAATGAAGTCTATGCAATTGTGCAGGTGTGGAGCAATGATGCTTATGAGAGTGTGGAGCATAGGGTTATGGTGAATTCTGAGAAGGAAAGGTTTTCAATTCCATTTTTCTTCTTCCCATCTCATTACACAATGGTGAAGCCATTAGATGAGCTTACAAACGAGCAAAATCCTGCTAAATACAGAGCATACAGTTGGGGGAAATTTTTAACTACTAGAAAGGGCAGTAATTTCAAGAAGCTTGATGTTGAGAACATTCAAATTTATCACTTCAGGGTACAAGAGTTAGCCGATAAGCTGGATGGAGCACTCTCTATAAACAGCAAGTAATTAATTTTAATTATAAATTCCCACACACATATATATGAATTGTGTTTCATCTTCGAATTCTACGTATATGTGAATATATGATGTGATAGAATAATGGGATTCGCAATGATGTCATCCGTTCGTTGGAGTCGATGTGTCACACTAATAAAATATTGTTTTCTGGATCTTATGGTTCCTCTGCTTTTTGTGAGATTAATAAATAATGTGGTGCCTATCTGTCTCAATTAATTATTAACTATGTACGTTTATATAAATGATTTAACAATGAAAGATAGGACGTGAAGTAAGATATATAATTAAAATGAAACTTTGTTATATAAATATTTTTTAAGTGTGAGCATTTGCATATTTTAAAACGTAACCTTCAATTTAAACCTCTCGTACTCTTTGAATTTGAAGTTGAATAAAAACTAAAGTCAGATGATAAAATTATTGAATAAAAATATTAAAATTTTTGTCATTACACCAAATTGTGTATATCTTAATTTTACATTCAACCTTTTTCCTCTTCATTTGAAGTCTCCCTTTAATAAACCAATAAAATAAGCATCGATATAAATAATTCCCATAAGAAATTGAACGTTTTAATAGCTCTTCATAAAATCCAGCTGATTTTGGTTTTCAAATTTTAATAAAATTTAGCTGAGTTTGATGATCATATCAACAAATCCACTGATCACAATCTTTAGGCATAAGCAAATATGGAGGCCCAACAACTTTCTACCTGCCCAAATTGAAATTGTTTCTGAAAATAAAAGAAATATTTGATGAAAAGGAAAGCCCATTAAAGGCAACCAATAAAGCTGAAAACTGAATTATTGACTCTCTCAATATTTGTATGATTGTTGAGGGTAAACCCAGAAGCACCCTGATGTGACACGTGTCAATAATCTTTGTCGTTTAATGAGTGGAACAAAGACTCTCTCTTAAATGGAGAGGGTATTTTTCACTATTTGCCCCTGAATTTTGTCCGAACCACAGTTTGATGGAATTTTTGTCCAAATTGACACTAACATTCCCTTTCCTTAACCAAGCTTTTGGTTGACTGTTAAAGTCAGGGACACATTAGTAACTTTAGAAGCATAAATCAACAACCAAAAAGTTAGTAAAACAAATAAAAATAAAATTATTTTCATTTCCCATCCTCTTTGAATATATTTTCCTGCCTTACTTTCTTTTTATTATATAAAGTGATGTACTTATGCGTACGAAGTGTTTTTAAATTACATGTATATTTTTTTTAATTTGCATCATCAAATCATTAATATTAAGTTTTTTTAAAAAAAAATTGTGAAACTCTTAGTCTAAATCATTATTTTATTTGTGCTTTGATATAATTTATATTGTTAGTCTTTTAAAATTATTTGTTGATTACAAACAATTTCCTTATACATTAGCTATCTCATTTCTTGGCACGTCTGCTTTGCTTCAAATCAGGGGCATATATGTATTTCTATTCATTTAGTCATCCATGTTAACAGTCAATCAAAAGCTCGGTCAGCAGAAGGGAGGTAAGTGTAAATTTGGACATAAAATCTATTAGACTATAGATTGGACAAAGTTTGGGGGCAAGCAGTGAAAAATACCCGACTTAGAATCGTTTGCTGGGTCACGCATGCTTGTCTGTTTTGCTTTTTTGACTAAGCTGCAATGAGCTTTGTTTATGTGTTTATTTTATTACAATTTTTGAATTTATATAATTTGACACCTATAAGAATTATCTTAGTGGCATGTGGGGTAGATTTTGTTTAAAATTTTATTTGGAGCAGACTCAAGTCTCTTAGTGGCATGGGAGAGTAAATTTTTTTTTCTGAATCTAACTCCTGCTGATTGTTGTGATTCCATAGATGATTTTTAAATTACACCCATCATTGTTATTTGTTCAAGGGTGATCATCATGATAAATTTTTAATTGTACATTAGTATAAATATAATATGTTTTTTTTATATTAGAAAGACTATTGATTTTAATGTCTATTTGATATATTTATGTAATGATCATAAGTATTTATTTAATTACATAAATTCTTTTTAAATTCTTTATTGTTATTTAGTTATTTCTTTAGTAAAGTTTTTAAATATTAGATAAGTTATTTTGTCTTTACTAGTAAAAATTTAAATTTAAAACTTTTGAGAGTAGAGATTGAAATTTTTTTAAATATTAAAATATTAAAATATCTAAAATATCTTTTATTTATTTCATAATCTTATTTCATTCCTTCATAATATAACTGTAAATAACTTGCCAATTAAAATAATTTTATAATTTTTATCAAGAGTTCTCACTAACAACTAAATAAATAATTTTTTTTTAGTAAAAGTTTTATTTGTAAAAACTCTATTAATAAAAATTCTACTTAAATAAGTTCCATTTGAAAAGATGTATCAAACATAACCTTATTCACTCATTTTTTCTGAGATTTCTCAATTAATCATGTATTTTAAAAAATATTATAAAATCATAAAATATTAGTTGGGAGGTGTTTTTTGGTTTATTATTATTTTTGAATGGCCAAACTTTTTTTATTCAATTAAATTTTTTAAATATAATAACCATAAGGATAAAATTATTTTTACAAAAATATAAAGAAGAAAAAGTTTTATGACATTTATGAATAAATAAATAAAAAACAGCACCCAATGGATGGGACCGAAAAGTAACAAAACAAAAGAAAAAGGCGAAAAATGGGCGGGGATCCGAGTTGGCATCCGAGTGATTCCTGGTTAGCTCAGTGGGTCACGAGTCACTCGAACTGGGTTAAACATTTTAGGTCAAGTTATATTTTGAGAGACAACCGTTTGACTAGAACCAGTGAAGAAGAGAGAAAGAGAGCAAGAGAAACAGCAGATCTGAAAGCTCATGTCTTAACAATCATAATCATAATCGTCAAATCATCATTATATGTTCTTTTGATTGTTACCCAAAATGCCACGACCTTATTTTAACAAGCTTATTCTCGCCTCCACCATTCGTGACAAGAGACTGGTAAATTCAACTTCACTTTTGACTTTTATTGGTTAATTCTTGTTAGATTAATAAGTTAATTGTAAAGGGTGGTTGAATTTTAGCTTATTATGTCTTTTCATTTTCTGATTATGTTTATTTTGTGTGATTTCGAGATAAAAATAGAAACTTTAGACCCGGATGTGAAAAATATTGTAGTTAAATAAAATCTGGTTGCTAGGTATTATATTGAGCAATAGCTTGTTTATGAAGGTTCAAAGGATCCTTCAAGATTTTTTTTTTTTTGTGGGGTGGGGGGTGAAGGAGAAAGGAGAAATTTGAAGCATTTTTCTTTGGATGTTGTGTTCTTAGGTATCTTATATAAGAATAAACTAGTTAAGCTTAGCATCCGAGTTGTGAAAGCCTTTATACAATGCTGTACCCAGATACCTGTGAGATTCTAAAAAAAACCCGGAACTTTGTTCAGTTATTAAAGAAACTGTAAGAATGGACCAAATGAAAATAGATATTTTAGGTGTTTACTTTATAGAAACAAAGGTAATCAAACTTCACTTACCTGTACAATAATATGAGGAAGCTCAAATGGGGTGGGCAAGGGGAGATTTTGCTGATCCTATAATTTTCTTGGAAGCAACATATCTCTGGTCATACTTGAAATTTCTTGAAACTAGTTGAAGTTAGATTATTAATCTGTGCGTCATCTTAGAGAATCCGTTGATAGACAAATTAACTTTAAATCTTTATGGATAAATTGATGGACCCTTCTCTCTTGTTTCTGTGGTTCTGTTTCTCACTGCTCTGAGCAACGAGAGGGTACTGTGTTAGTTGCAGAGCAATTATTTCTTTGATTTTACATTTGGCTTTAACATCCTACAATGGCCTCTTGGGGCGCCATTCAATTATAATATTAGAAGCTTTGTAATATTTCCCTTTTCCGTTGGGTAATTTGAAAATAATTTCATGTTACTCGAGATGTAAACTTTTCCTGGATTAGTGGGCGGTATTCATCTTATCCTTACTCTTGAGGTAGGTTTCTTTTGTAAAACTAGAAAGAGCAAGCATAAATTTTGCTGCAGTGAATCTCTTTGCTCTGTTTATCCTTTCCATCTGGTCAAAGTTCTGCATGGCAAATTATGTCCTGAAAATAGTTCATGAATAACTTTTGGGAATAGGATGGGCAGATATGTCATGAAAAATAATTCATTGATATGGCATATCAACATTTTCATCAGAAAAAGTAGCAGCTTCATCTACAATCCTAATTTTATTCTCCTCAAGACTGCACTCTAACCTGATTTGGGTGCCTGCAGAGGATTCCAGAAAACTTTGTTAGGAATTTCAAGGATGACCTTTCGGCAGCTGCTACACTTATTGTTCCGAATGGTATGGTTTCACGTGTGGGATTAAGGAGACTTGACAACAAAGTATGGTTTTATGATGGGTGGCAGGAATTTATGGAACGTTACTTTATCCGTGTTGGGTATTTTTTGGTCTTCAGATATGAAGGGAATTCAGCCTTTAATGTTTATATTTTTAATTTGCCTTCTTCTGAGATAAACTATCAACCTAATGCCCTCAGTAATTTTGAAGTACCCAATCATAGCAAACAATACCATATATTTACAGAAATGGAAGATGATGACTCTGAACATGTAGATCAACCAACAGTCAACAAGACTTTCAATCCTCCGTCATTTCAGAATTTGCTTAACAGCTCTAAACTTAGCAACAGCATAAATGGTGCTGGTGAAGCAAACTTGCAGCGATTAAAAGGTCTGATAATTCTCTGGTTGGAAATTATTATACTCTAGATACAGATGTTCAGTTCAATATTTATGAGTTTAAGGATTTGTTAAATGCAGTGAAATTGTATTCACAAGATGGAGAAACACCAAAGCTTAAAAAACCTGGGAGAAAGCGAAAGATTGATCCTAGTAAGATTTTTGGGCTCACATTCTTGTTTAATCCTGTCATGTCTCAAGAATTCAAATTTCTAATCAAACAGTTCTATAAAAACGCAGATGTTCAAGCGTCATCAGCACAAGAATTACATGATGGAGAAATGCATTTTAGATTTTATGAAAGTGCTTCAGCAAGAAAAAGGACTGTGACAGCTGAGGAAAGGGAAAGGGCAATTAATGCTGCTAAAGCATTTGAACCATCTAATCCTTTCTGCAGGGTAGTCCTGCGACCATCTTACTTGTACAAGGGATGTATTATGGTGAGCTGTTGAATTTCAATTACTCTACACTGTTTTTCGGTCTTACATGATAATATGCTTGATGTAAGATGCATCTACTTTTTGCTTTTGCAGTATTTGCCATCCTGCTTTGCTGAAAAACATCTAAATGGGGTCTGTGGATTCATCAAACTACAGCTTTCTGATGGTAAGCAGTGGCCTGTCCGATGTCTATACAGAGGAGGCAGAGCTAAGTTCAGTCAAGGCTGGTATGAATTTACAGTGGAGAATAGATTGGGGGAAGGAGATGTTTGTGTCTTTGAGGTGCTAAGGGCAAGGGAGTTTGTTCTGAAAGTTACTGTATTTCGTGTCTCGGAAAGTGCAGGATTTATGAGTCGACATTAGAAAAATCACTGGATTGACCCCATTCCATCAATGGATGCTGTGTTCCTAGTTGGTATAATACCCTGTGAAGTAATCTTTATTATGCGGGTGATCTTTACCAATCTGGTTTAATGTCTATAAATTTCTGTACAACTTGTGAAACTTCTGTGGAACATTTAATAGGTTAGGGTTCCTATACAAAGATTTGTGGCTGGAATTGGGTTGTATATAGATTGTTCAATGAAGTTGACGTTCAGCTGCTGCAGTGGAACAAATGGTCTTAGTGACATTGTGACAATTTCATTTTGATCTTGTTTGAACCTTCTTCTTTTTTTTTTGCCACTGCTCACCTCATGTGGTGTGATGTTATGCTTCAGATCAAAGGAAGAATGATCTCGTAGGCAAATTATTTGCTACTAGTTTGGTATCAAAGGAAATGAACACAATTTGCAAGTTTTTTTCGTTTATATAAAAAATCTAGTTCCATGATTCTTTGGTACATGTCAAATCACAATATTTACTGGTAAACTGTCCGCAGGTGAAGGTTGAGTAAGCATCAGACAGCATGCTCTTGCTCGAAAATATTGCGCTATCTTTTGTTATTCTGATTTGTAACTGTAAATGGCATTGGGGAAGAGGTACCTTGTGCTGTAACATTACAAAAGGTTTTGCAAGTTCGTTTTAGTGACCAGAAAGAAGGTAACATGAGCATACATGAGCATACAGCAAGACATTTGTTGGGTTTGTTTATGAACGACTTGACTGGTCGGTTGCAAGTTTATTTCAGTGATAAGTAATGACAACAAAACTATGGAGTATATTACTAATTTTGCAATATCTATTAACGAGTAACACCTCATATACCACATAAGTGTAGAAGATTTGTAGAGTATGTTAAAAACTTTAGTCACTAAAGATAAGATCTAATCCCACATCATCAAAAAAATTAGGGAAAAAAAATCCCATATCAGTATATTAGCAAGAGAAATAGTTACTGCCATAAAAGTGAAAAAGATTCCGATGACACGTTGCAATTGCACTTCCCATTTCTCAACGTTCTAGTGGGGTAGCAGTAGCACTAATCCAAGAAGAAAAGTGCAGAGTGATGGTCGGAAAAATGAGTTCTTGATGATGGTGGTGGTGAAAAATGTCTGAGCAGCAAACAACTCATGGTGAAGCAATGTCGCAGCCATTGGCGCCATATTTACCAGAGGAGGAGAATCAGAAGAGGTCTTGCATTTTCTACAAGCTAATTGTGCCCTCCATTCTCCAAGACAAGAAGCTGGTACCTGCTTACTTTCACTTTCTTCTTTGTTACTTTCCCTTTGACATTCTGTTTGTTTGCCCAGAAATTTGATAAACAAGTCGCAAACAGTGTAACGACTTGTTTGGTTGTTGGGAAAATTAAAAAAAAAAAAAAGAAACACCCCCGAGTTTTTCTGCCTCTATTCTCACTCTCAACATCGCATAGAACTTGTATTATTTGTTGATTATAAATTTTCTTCGTACTATTTTACTTGTTACTTCAAAATTAAAGGGAAAAAAAAATTGCAACCTACAATGATCTGGGGAATTTGAGAAGACTAAAATGCGCATGCAATTAATATTTTACTCTCTGTGTGTTTGTGTTGTTTTTTTTTTTTTCTTTTTTACATTCTTTTCCCTTTAATCTCTGAATTAAGATGCTTGTATGATCGTGGGTAATCTCATGTTGCTGGATGCTAGCTTTTGGATAAAACATTTACTTAGTTATGTATTTAGACAAAAAGTTATATATGTAATGCTTAATATTATTCTGTCATAGCTCTTAGTATTATTACAAATCTGAGTTAATTTTTTCACTGCAGAGGATCCCAGATAAGTTTGTTAAGAAATTTGGAGATGAACTTTTTACAGTAGCGAAACTCACTATTCCCAGTGGTCGTTTATGGCTTGTAGAACTAAGAAAACTCAACAAGAAGTTGTGGTTTGATATTGGTTGGCATGAGTTCGTAGAACATTGCTCCATTCATGCTGGGCACTTTATAATCTTCAGATATCAAGGAAATTCAGAATTCAATGTGTACATTTATGATTTGGCAAATTCCGAGATAGAGTATCCATGCAACACTTGTAGTAGCTTGGAAGAAGAACCCAGTGGTAACAAGCAATGCCCTGTACCCATTGACAAAGATAAAGAAGAAGATAACTCTTTCGGAATATCCCAGCCTTTGAGCTCTCCGTGCCCAGTTCTTTTTTCTTCAACAATCAATGTCGAAGATGAAGGTGCATACTGCAAAAAGCGCAAGAACTCTACCCCTGGGGTTAAATTAGAGTGCCTGCATCTAGCAGAGGAGGTGCATAATCAGGAAACAACGTTTCAATCTCCTCAAGATAAAGGAATAATGCAGTTCAAAAGCAATGTTACAAACAAATCAGATGAAGTTGGATTGTATTTCAGTGGCGGAACAAAAAGAAAAATCTTGGGGCCAGGACAAATAACCGACGCTCGTAGGGTCTACGTACTTAGATGCTGTTTTTATTGTTCGTTTCCTGTTGGCTTTTATTATGACTAATTTTGAATGTGCGTTCATGAACCATTAGGCAAGCACAAATTGAAACCAGTAGAGTTGCCTAAAGGAAGAACTTCTTGCAAAACTTATAAGAGGAAGGGGCGAGCTCTGACATCTGAAGAAAAGAAGAGTGCATTGCGTGCAGCGGAAATATTCAAGTCCGATAATCCTTTCTTCAAGGTTGTCTTGCACCCATCCTACGTATACAAGTCATTACCCCTGGTAAGCCTATGAGCCTTAAATATGAATATTCCAATCCTGCCTATGAACCACGCCTTAAATACGAATATTCCAATTCTGTTTTGCTTGTGCAGCATATTCCAAGCATCTTTGCAAGAACATATCTAAATGGTATTCAGGGAGATGTGACACTTACAGGTCCCAATGGCAAACAGTGGCGTGTTCGATGCATTTCTCAGAATGGCAAAGCTAAGTTCGGCCCGGGCTGGTCTGAATTTGTGTGGGAGAATAACTTGGATGAAAGCGATGTTTGTGTATTTGAGCTGGTTAAGACTGATGATGTTACACTGAAAGTTACCATATTTCGAGTTCTTCAAGATGCAAGACCAGAGGAATGCCAACCTTCGAAGTAAGTCATCTGGTACAAAGAAAACTTTACGATCAAATGTTTTGATGAGGGGATGCAAAACACTAGGAACCAATGTAAATATTGTTGTTTTCTATGTCTCTTTTTGTTATGCTTAGTTAAGAAGGCCTGATCTTCATCTGCAATTAACCAGTTTTTCATTTAAACTCAACGTCTATTTCTGCGAGTTTTGATACACATGAATCATATTGTTTAGCTCGGTGTGGGGGAAAGTCGAGTGACCATCGGACTACATACATGCTCTTGCCTGAACCCGAAATGCCCTGCCAACTTTTGATTTTTATGTTAAGTGACCAGCCGAATGAACGACATGTCGTCGTTAACTAGAAAAATGCTTGAAAGTCGAAAGCTAACACATGTGGCAATTCGTTTGTTGATATTATTTCTGAACGATTAATCGGTCTTTAACTTTACTTCGGTGATGACAATTATAGATATCACATTTAAATTTTTTAACTTATAAAACGGTTCTAAAAGAAAATAAAAAGCATTCTTTATCTAAATTTTTTTTTAAAAAAAAATCTTATATAAATGGTTCTCTAACAATCATTCCATATATTTATTTTCTAAAAAATATTTTAAATCATATATTTCTCTCAAAACGTTATAGAATTGAAAAAAGAAAGATGACTATAGATGCAAAGTTTTATTTCTCTTAAATGATATAATATTTATTTATAATCAATTAAGATATGATATTTATTTATTATGGTTATAGAGATGAACAATGAAATAATGTAATTGTTACTACACTAATACATCAATAGTAATCACACGAACTTAATTTTTTTTAAATGATATTTTCAACGACAAAGGAGTAGAATATCCTTTTAAATATTTAGAAGAAAATTAAAAAGAAAACATAAGGTCAAATATTTTTCATCCTACAAAATATAAAAAAAAAATATTTTATTTTTATAAACTCTAATATATATTTAATGTATGTTACAATCACTCACGTTTTATATTAAATGTATGTTAGGGAAATCTTGCTTTTGTTGGGGCAAATTTTGTTGAATTGGCCTCGATACTCAGTATACATATGGACCTCTAGCTGAATTGAAAATCCACGTGGAATGAGGGAATTGGGAAACTTGTTTTATTGCTTCATAGCATTACAATATTCTCAGTGACCTACTAGTTAAAAGGATCGTTTTCATTGGTTTTTTTTAAAGAATTTTTTATGCTGAAAAGAAATTAATAATAATAATAATAATGGGATTTTGACTACACGTTTCAGTTGTACTTCCCCATTTCCCAACGTTCTTGTTGGGTAGCAAGCACTAAGGTAAAAATAGTGTATAGTGATCATCGGAAAGTGAATTCTTGATGATGATGATGATGAAAAATGTCTGAACAGCAAACAACCGTTGATGAAGCAATGTCACGGCCATTGGCGCCATATTTGCAGGAGGAAGAGAAGAGGTCTTGCATTTTCTACAAGCTAATTGTGCCCTCCATTCTCCAAGACAAGAAGCTGGTAACTGTTAATTTATTTCACTTCCTTGTATTTCACTTTCCCTTTGACTTTCTGTCTGTTTGGTGAGAAAATTGACGATGAAGTTATAAAATGCGTTAACTGCTTGTCTGGTTTGGTGGTTTGGCTGGTGGGAAATTTGATTGTCTCAATTTTCTTGATGATACTTTTCTTGTTATTTTTAATGATCTGGGAAAATTGAGAAGATTAAAATGTGCATGCAATTGATCTTTTAATTTTTATTGTGTGCTTGCTATTACCAGAACTGTCGGTAGTGCCTGTTCATCATAGTCCCAGAAAAGTTTTTCTGAGACCATGACTTGGTTAATTGAAGAACGGTGGTTCCTGCTATTTTCACTTTCAGAAACTGAGCTATGCTTAGGGTCTCTTTGGGATTTAAGGTACTGTGGCTTTGAAGTCACAGCTACACTAGTGAGACGGAGGCAGTAATCACTAAGCGTCAAGTATAAGTGGAATTGTGGGAGAGTGAGGGTAAAGATTAGCTCCCAAGTAAAAGTCGTTGTTTACGAAACACTTTAATTACTGTGCTCATAATTAGAAGTCCATGGTCTCTTGATATGCTATACACACTTGATGCTCTGCATGGAGTGCTAATTTTTGTCTTCTTTTAATTTCATATCAAATATTGCCGCATTTATCATCTGGGGAAAAAAAAAGAACTCTTTTATTTGCTGTTGACTCTCCATTGTTATGCTAGCCATTTAAGGATATATTTTACTTTTGGTTACATGCTGCTATTCATCAAATGTTATCTTTTCATTTTTAATTGATTTTTCAATTATGAATTTTTATCGTCTTTGTTAATCTCATGCTGCTGCTACTTCAATAAAGCTGAGTAATGTTCATGCTGAATCATTTTTGTAATGCTCAATATATATTTTGTTGTAGACATTTCATTAATGGTACTGTTGCAGAATCTGATAATTTCTTGCACCTACAGAGGATCCCAGATAAGTTTGTTCAGAAATTTGGAGGTGAACTTTCTTCAATTGCAAAATTCACAATTCCTAGTGGTCGTATGTGGTTTGTGGAACTAAGAAAATACAACAAGCAGTTGTGGTTTGATATTGGTTGGCATGAATTCCTAGAACATTGCTCCATTAATTCTGGGTACTTTTTGATCTTCAGATATCAAGGGAATTCGAATTTCAATGTCTACATATTTGATTTAGCATCTTCTGAGATACAGTATCCTAGCTTGGAAGAACCCAGTGGTAGCAAGCAAGGCCATGTACCCATTGAGATAGATAAAGAAAAAAATAACTCTCTCAGAATATTGCCACCTTTGTGCGCTCCATGCCCAGTTCGTTCTCCAGCAACCGAGGTCTTAGATGAAGGTGTTCGCTACAAGTGGAATAAGGAGACTACATCTGGGGTTAAAATAGAGTACCTGCATCTACCAAAGGACGAACATAATCAGGAAACTGCATTTCAATGTCCTCAAGATAAAGGAATACAGTTCAAAAGCAAGTGCACAAATACATCAGATGAAGTTGGATTGTATTTTAATAGTGGCACAAAAAGAAAAATCTCTGGGCCAGGACAAATAACCAACTATTGTATGCTTTATGCATTTAGAAGCAATTTTGTGCATTCCCATTGGCTAATCTCATCACTAATTTTGTATGTGTATATGAACCATTAGGCAAAATCGAACAGGGAGCAGAATTCCCTTCATATAGAGTTTCTTTCAAAACTTATACGAGGAGGTGGAGAGCTGTAACGGCTGAAGAAAAGAAGAGAACCGTCCATGCAGCTGAAATGTACAAGTCAGATAATCCTTTATTCAGGGTTATCTTGCGACCATCCTATGTATATAGGACATTGCTTTTGGTAAGTCCCTTGAACTGTGCTGCAAATATAATTTCTTGATTCCGTTATTATAGAACAGGGCAATTCATTTTTTTTTTTTTTGTGTTTGTGCAGCATGTTCCTACCAGGTTTGCCCGAAAGTATCTAAATGGCATCAAGGGATACATCACAATTATAGATTCTAATGGGAATCAGTGGCCTGTTCGGTGTATTTTTAAGAATGGTGGAGCTAAATTCAGCAAGGGCTGGCCTGAATTTGTGTGGGAGAATAACTTGGATGAAAGCGATGTTTGTGTCTTCGAGCTGATTAAGACAAATGATGTCACATTGAAAGCTACCATATTTCGAGTTCTTGAAGACCCAAGACCCATGTATTAACTTCCAATGTAAAACTTTTGGTAATGAGAGAGAGTACAATAAAACACTTGGTGGTTCTGCAAAACAAAGTTAAGAAACTAGAGATGAATGTAGATATTGCTGTTTGCTTATGGAAAGCCCTATCTTCTGATGCACTTTCTTGAGTTTAATGGGTGTTGGATTTCTACTTGCACTTTGACTGCACCTTGGTTTATAAATGTGAAAGCAAACTGAATCTCACAGACCGGAGAAGTTATCAGTGCACCCGTATTATTAAAATCATGTCGTGTCTACATCTGTTGTACATGACATAAGTCTATTGGTCCTATGTTTTCTGGTATCCCATGCCTGAAGATATGCATAGGCGATTGGATAATTTCCAAATGTTAAGAAGGTTAATAAAGATATTCAATGAACCTAGTAAAAATAAATCATATGAATGAAGCAGATCCCATATCCATAAAGTCATCCACAAATTTATTTGAATTGGATATTGGAATCACATTTGAACCTTCCAATATCCGTTTAAGTAAACAGATGAGTTTCTTCTTCGACTTGAATTGACTCCAAACGACACTTGGTTTTGAACTTCAAAATGTACGAGTATGATGATATCATCTCTTTTTTACTTTAAACATACTATATGATGAACATTTATTTCGTGTAACAGTTGCCAGTACCTGAACATATTATAAATCATATGAATGAAGCAGATCCCATATCCATAAAGTCATCCACAAATTTATTTGAATTGGATATTGGAATCACATTTGAACCTTCCAATATCCGTTTAAGTAAACAGATGAGTTTCTTCTTCGACTTGAATTGACTCCAAACGACACTTGGTTTTGAACTTCAAAATGTACGAGTATGATGATATCATCTCTTTTTTACTTTAAACATATTATATGATGAACATTTATTTCGTGTAACACTTGCCAGTACCTGAAACGCCACTAATTTTTACAGATCCCAATAAAAGTTGGAACTTGAAGGGTGCGTCAACGACCAAGCAAAAGTTTCTTATACAAGAAGGTCTATACACCATTTTTGGCAACAACAATGTGAAACAAATGGCTGCAGGTAACAGGAGAGCTGAAACCTCACATTTCTTCAAGGTCATTCTTCCATCTACACTACAAGAGAAGAAGCTGGTAACTGGTCCTCTTTTTATTCCTTCTAGTACTGCTTTTTGTTAGCTAATTTATTCAGCTTGATACTATACTATTGCCGATGCAGAGAGGTTTTGTAGAGAGATCTTTTCTTTCTAATTATGTTCCCTGTGTGTGTGTGTGTGTGTGTGTGTGTGTGTTTTCTGCTGCTTCATACTATATTTTAGTAAAAGGCTCCTTTTAAATTTTAATCTGCTGAATAAGTTTCTGTCTCTTTACTGGGTATCACTGTATCATGTTTATCTTAAAGATGAGCTACTCTAGTTTTCGTTGACAAGTGTTTATCTTTTTTTCAGTGTAAATGTTTGACGTTGCACATCAAAACATCACATCAAATGATCAAAACTGTCATTTTGTTTTGGTACTAAGACGTATTTTCTTGTTTTGTAACTTTGATCTCTGCTATATCTGCGACTTCAATGTTTGTAGAGGATTCCTAGAAAGTTTGTGAGGAGATTTGGGGATGAACTTTCTGCTGTTGCTACTCTTAATGTTCCAAACGGTCGTGTTTGGCAAGTGGGATTGAGGAAAGATGGAAGGAAGATTTGGCTACAAGATGGTTGGGATAACTTTGTCGAATATCATTCCATTGCTGTTGGATACTTTTTGGTTTTTAAGTACGCAAAAAATTCAACCTTTGATGTTCTTGTTTTTGATATGACTGCATGCGAGATTGATTATCCATATGATTGGGAAGAAACGGAAAGCGAAGATGTGGATAAAATGGAAACTGAAAATTCAGTTGAGATACTAAGTTTCACCAAAATGAATACTCATCCAGTACAGCAAAATCAGGTTAAGCTCAGTTCCAAACCTGAAAACAAGAAGATTTGTGGTATCAAATTGGAAACAGCTACAAATAGCAGGGAGAATGAGCGGTGTCCAATGCATGGTAATGAGCATGGTAAACTCAAAAAGGCTGCATATCATGAAGTTGAGACAGATTCTTCAGATGGTGATCAAGTGTTTGGTGAGCTCTTTATGCTTATGTGTTCTTTTTATTGTACAATTTTTGCAAAATCTATCTTATTAGTCAATGAGTTGCAGATGAACATGAGCTGTTGGCTTCCTTAGAAGAAATGGGGATCTTCATGAGTGAAGCCCATAGGTATCTATCAGTCGAAGAAAGACAGAGTTTAGTCACTGCTGTCAGATTATTCAAGCCTCAAAATCCTTCATTCGTGGATATTCTAAGGTCCAAGCAAAGATACATGGTGAGCTCTCAGTAACAGCATGATCTTGGAATTTCTCACATTAGCCGTTGATAAATGTTGAGTTGCCCTCTCTTTGCTTGTGCAGTATGTGCCATCCAAATTTTCCAAGAAGCACTTGATTAGAGGTACCAGATCTATCAAATTGCAAGATTCTGATGGAAAAGAGTGGCCTGCCCAACTTACATGGTCCAGCGGCTGCAGTATAAAAGGGGGATGGCCTGCATTTTCGAAGGAGAAGAACCTGAAACAAGGACATGTATGTGTCCTCGAGCTGATGAAGGCGAAGGACATTCTTCTGAAAGTTTCAATACATGCATCATCAGAGTAAATCTTCGAGATCATGAAGCCCCAGTTATATCTATATATGTGTATATACTCGTGCTTAAGCATAAGTTTCAAATTAAAGTTTTTATCTTAGTTTTATACAAATTTACAAATAACTTACTTTCAGTATTGGAGAAATCGAACGTATAAAAATATTGAATAATTAAAATAGTTTATTATTCTATTTAATTGTTAAAAAAATAAAAAATCTCTTGTTTTTATTAAAATCATGGGGGATTCAACATAATAAATAATGTGTCATTATATAGTAAAACATGCAGATGTCGTGTAGTCTTTGTGGTGATCACGCAAATAATATGTTACTTGCATCCAAAATTTAAATGAGTGATCATAAACTTTATGCACCGATGCATACTATTTACACTTTACTGGTTATAAAAATAGTTGTGGTGGTATGTCATTTTCATGTGCACTATAAAAAAAAAATATCGTTTGGTAATAAAGTTACAAATGACATGTCATCTGCAACATGCTTGTAAATTAAAAATTTTAAGTATTGGATATACTATCGTTGAAAAATAGACAACTTGTTGTGTCAAAAATGAAATTTTAAAATAGTTGTTTTTTAGAAAAAGAAAAATAGAAAAGCAAAGTTAATGGTTTTTTTTTTTCAATTTCTTACTATGTACAAGTTCTTTTCTTTTCTTTTTTAAAGTACATTTTAGGATGAACAAAAATTCTTTGATTTTATTTTGGTTTAGCTAATGGTCTTTCAATTTTCAAGATTGTAATGATCTCTCTATCCATATTATTAATACTATGACAAAAATAAATATTTCAAATAAAATGTTTATGTATAACATATATAATTTTACATTATTGGGCTAAATTTAAAATGAGCAACAACTAGTATATAATATGCCTCGGCACATACTATTTACGCATTGGTGTTGATAAAGTGCTGCGGATGTCATGTCCTTGCAAAGTATTTCGACTGAATGTCACATCATTTGATAATAATACTGTAAACAGCCAATCATTTTTGGTTTGCTTGCAAATTAAAATTTAAAATATTAAATGTAATCTCATTAAAAAATAGACAACTTGTTATGTCTAAAAGAATTTTAAAAAATTATTTTTTATTAAAAAAAAAAGAAAAGCAATCTCGATGGTGTGGTTTTTTGCTTTTGAATTTTTTGCAAAGTATAAATTTTTATATTTTTATTTTTTTGACAACGCAATTTGAGATAAATGAGCTTCCTTTTATTTTATATTAGCTTAGCTAATGGACTTTCAATTTTTTATTTATACATGGTCTCTCTATCAGCATATATTAATATTATGAAAGAAAATAAACATTTCAAATAAAACATATTACATAATATATATAATTTTTACACTATTGGGCCAAATTTAGAATGAGCCGTTGTGCAGCCAGGAAATCATTTTCTTATATTGGGGCAACTAGTAGGAAAGAAGCATAGGGCTTACATATTTGCTTAGGTCAACTCTAGCCCAATAGTTTCATCTTATGACTCTAAAACCTTCTATTGGCCCTTGCAAACTTATTGGGACATGTATATATACATAAAGTCTTTCTCTTACTTTATACAAATAACTTATTTTCAGTCTTGGAGAAAATAAATATGAAAAAATATGTTAATAGCTGAAATATTCTATTATTTTATTTAATTGTTAAAAAACAAACAATCTCTTGCATTCGCTGAAATCATGTTGAATTTAACTCACTAGATGACGTTTTATTGTCAAGCAAACTAATGGTATGGCATGTCGTCTCTATGCTAATATTGAAAATGATGTGTTATTTTATCCAGAATACAAAAAATCACAATCGTAACGAGTATGCACGGATGCATAGACTTTTCGAATTGCCGTTGGTAAAAGCGAAATGAATGGCATGTCGTTTTAAGTAATTCATCAAAATGTCACATCGTTTGTGAATATAATGACAAACGATCAGTCGTTTTCAGCATGCTTGTAAATTAAAACTTAAAATACTGGATGTTATATCTTTGAAAAATAGATAACTGGACATATCTAAAGTTAAATTTTAAAATAATCATTTTTCATTAAAGAAAGATAGAAAAGCAATCTTGATGGTGTGGTTTTTTTTCAATTTTTTCCAAACTAATTTTTTAAAATTTTTTTAAAGTGCAATTCGGGTTATCTTTGATTTATTTTGACTTAGCTAATGATCTTTTAGGTTTCAATTTATACGTAATCTCTCCATCTGCATATATTAATATTATAAAAAAATAAAATTTTCAAATAAAACATATTACATATAACATGTACAATTTTTGCACTACTGGGCTGAATTTAGATTGAGCCCAATGAGAGGCAAAGTGATTATACATTCGTAGTTAAATGTGAATTTGAAACTAAATGAGTTGTTGGCTTCGCTTAAAGAAAGGGGAATCTTTATTAGTAAAGCGCATAGATATCTTTCGGTTGAAGAACGGCAGAGTTTAGTCTACGCTTTCAGATTGTTCACCCCTCAAAATCCTTCATTCATGGATGTTTATGTGGCAAGATCTTAGTAACTTGTTATCGTACCATTTCACACGTTACCCTTTGATAAATGTTTACTTGCTAATCTTTTTGCTTGTCCAGAGTGTGCCATCCAAATTTTCTCACTACCACTTGGTTTTTTTTAACTGATTAAGCATATATTTACAACCGTTATGACAACAGATCATTACACTGATATTTACAATCAGATATATAATTAAAACTTACATTATTACATTTTTAATTTTATGAAGTACATGCCCAGACAAATAATTCTCACGGAGGAGGGGTGTCTCTATTTACAACTGCTATGAAAGCATAACATTACACTGATATGAAAGCATAACATTACACTGATATTTACAATCAGATATATAACTGGAATTTATATTATTACATTTTTAATTTTATAAAGTATATGTCCAGACAAATAACCCTCACGGAGGAGGGGTGTCTCCACTTATATTTATAATTGCTATGACAGCAGATCACTGTACTGATATTTACAATCAGATATATAACTATGACTTACTCTCATGGAAAAATGATGTATTTACTCTATTCGCATTTCGTAAGGGAAAAATACTTTATAAATAATCTCCACATAATTATATTTAATTGAGAGAGGTTGAGTCAATAAAGACTCGAACCATTACCTTTATAGTCATACTTAACTTGAAGAGTAATGATTCACCACTGCGCTAAAGCCTAGTGAAATAACCACTTGGTTAGAGGTACCAAATAAAGATGGCCTATCCAACTTACATGGTCCTAAGGGTTTAGCATACAAGGAGGGTGGGCTGCATTTTCGGAGCAAGAATCAGAAATGAGGAGATATAATATATGACAGATACCAGTTTCTAACTAGTGTGGGAAAAGTCAACTATACAAAGCAGTTGCATAGAAGGGAAATATACTAATCTTTACGGTAGAGAAAATAATTCTCGATCCGGCACACACTGAACCGCTAGACGGTATCTGTCATATTAAAATTATAGAAGTTGAGTAATTTTGCCATGCAAAGGCTCTATAATTTATGCTCAACTGTAAATTGGTCAACAATACATTGTTATAGGGGGGAGATATAAGATTATAAGACATTTAAATACAATATATAGGATAAAACTTAAGACTCAAATCTTAAGTACATAGTAACAAAATATAATTACACAAATTCAAATACTACAAATTTCTAATAACCGAAACGAAAATAAAGGATCTCACAATGCCAACATGCCAACAAATTTGTTGACAAGGACTTGATTTCTTTCTGTCTTTCTTTCTCTCACTTCATAAAGTACACAGGATTCAAGGGATGGCATGGAAAAATTTATGACCGCGAGACCTTAAATAGCTGGCCAGTTCAACTGCCTAAAATAAATTTATAAGTTAAAAAGCAATAAATACATGGCAAGAAACTCAAAATTGTAACAGTGATATGCTTTGATAGCTTCCTCGATTGAAGTAAACAAAAAAAGTAAAGAAACCGAACGTCACAAAAGAAAATGGCTTAAACATGTCAAAGCAAGTCTCCAAGTTAGTCAGGCAAAAACCAACTGATATTACAGAGAGATGGCTGAAAGCATAACAGCAGAACCCTTCCGTTTCTTCAAAATTATTGATATAACCCTTCAAGACAAAAAGCTGGTAATTCACACCACTCTTCTTCTTTATTTGCTGACATTATTGCTGGTTTATACTAACAAACAGACCATGAAATATGATGCATGGCAGCATGTGATGTGTAGGAGAGGTCATTTTAGGAATTTATTAATGTGGGGATTCTTTTGTTATTTCAGTCTTTCTTTTTTAATTTCGATGCTTATTTGATTTTATGTAGGGGTAGCAAGTTTGCTGTGTTGTATAAATTAGTAAATAGATATAAACTATTTTACATGTTTAATCATCTTTAGTATCAGTAAACAATTTATTTTCCATGAAATTTTATTATTATTTTTTTTAATATCATACCTCATTATCTTTACCATGTTATGTTTCTTTGGTTTTTCGTTAAAATTTTGATGGCCTAGAGTTAATTTTTAGCAAACAAACTGAAAACA
Source organism: Atalantia buxifolia (assembly GCA_030444775.1). Lineage (NCBI taxonomy): Eukaryota > Viridiplantae > Streptophyta > Magnoliopsida > Sapindales > Rutaceae > Atalantia > Atalantia buxifolia. The sequence continues at coordinate 21,683,534 of CM059838.1, forward strand.
AAAATAAGCTGTTAGCTTTTGGTGCGTTCTTTTGTTAGCAAAATGGGTTCAGTTTGTAAATCTCATGTGACATTTTGGGATCCAAAGGAAAGGCAGGAGAATGTGTAAAGTTCAAATCAAATTTTTTTAATCCCGTATTTCTTGGAGGACTCAAATTTGGGTGGCCAACTAAATAAAATTGTTTCAAAACCACTCGGTTAAGCAACCTGGGGGCTACAAACCACTTATTAGTGAACTGTTTTTGCAATCTGAATTTTGATTCTTAGACTACTTATTAGTGAACTGTTTTTGCAATCTGAATTTTGATTCTTAGACTTTCTGAAAAATTTCGCCCTTGGTTGTTGAGAATGAAAAATATTCTCCTATAGACATTTATACTGGAGTTCATACAGCAGTTGAATTGTTTCATAGTTGTCATTTTCACATGATGAGTTTTTATAAAAACTTTAATGAAATCTCTGTGGTTTTGCATGTCTTTATCCAGATCCAATCTCAATTCTTTGATTAAAAAATCAGTTTCGCTTTGTCTGTTGTATTGTATAATACATGTGTGTTACCAATTCTTGATCTGCTTTCGAGTCAAATGAATCATTGGTGGTGGTCTTGTTTATCAAAAGAGTTACCAAAACTGTTTTCTTGGGCATACATCTTTTTTATTCATAACTACTGATTTTTAGCAACTAAAATCTATGATTGCAACGTCATCATGGAAACATTTCTTCTAGTTGATTTTCACTTTGGAATCTATAAATGCAGAGGATTCCAAGAGATTTTGTGAAGAAATTTGGAGATGAACTTTGTGATGTTGCAACACTCAGAGTTCCTAATGGCTGTGTTTGGAAAGTGGGGTTGGCAAGAGAAGGGAGAAAAATCTGGTTTAATAATGGGTGGCATGACTTTGTTAAAAACCATTCAATTTTAAATGAATATTTTTTGGTTTTAGAATATACAAAGAATTCAATTTTCGATGTTCTTATTTTTGACAAGACTGCCTGTGAGATTGAGTATACTTGTGCAGAACCGGAAAATGAAAAGCAGAATGATGGTAAAAAGCTTAAACCGAGGAAGGTTGCATACGAAGGTGGGGTAGATTCTTCATGTACATGTATATGTATATGTATATGTATATTGCCTGTGTTGTAAAATAATGTTTATAAAAGTCTATTTATTTTTTTTTTGCTTTACCTATTCAATGAACTGCAGATGAACATGAATTTGTGGCTGAGCTTGAAGAAATGGGGATCTATATTAGTGGAGCATATAAGTTTCTTTCAGTGGAAGAAAGACAAAGAGTAATTTGTGCTGTGAGATTGTTTCAGCTTGAAAATCCTTCGTTCTTGTGTATCATGGGGTCAACGACAGTACTCAATTATGTGGTGAGCTCTTAATAAAATTTGATCATGTGACGTCCTCAGTTTGGTCCTTTGATAAATGCTTAGTTGCTAATCTTTTTGCTCTTGCTCTTGCAGTATGTGCCTCCCAAATTCGCTAACAAGTACTTGAACAAAGTTAACGGATCCATCAAAATTAAAGATACAGATGGAAGAGTGTGGCCTGTTAACCTCGCATGGTCGGGCTGGTGTGGTATAAGAAAGGGATGGCCTGCATTTTCAAAGTACAAGGATTTGAAAGAGGGAGATATATGCCTCTTTGAACTAATCAGGACAGAAGGCGTTCTTTTCAAAGTTTCAGTGCTGTGTCACAAGCATGCATCTTTAGAGTAGAAATCCAAGTGCTTTTGGGGCGTTTAAATAGTTTGTGATGTTTGCAAAATTGCACTGCAGGCTGCAATTCTCCACCAAATGGTTATTTGTTTTTGAGTTCTTGATGTCTGATCCGGTGCTTGGGGCATGTAAAATGACAAGCTGTGAAATGATCGTTGCATTGACAAGCTGAAATTATTGTAGTGGATCAACTTTTGTATGTTTTGACCAAGACCTTAAAACAGCTGACCCTTGTGTTGTATTTTTTGAAGAAATATTGCTAGGAAATTGAGTGGCTAGGTTAATCGACAATTTTAGTATTATATGATATTTCTTTTTTTTTTCAAAATAAAGTATTATGTTAGTATTGCTGAGGAAATAAATTCGTGCATCCATACCAACTTTAAAGTATAATGTAATCACCTATCATAAGGTGTGAATAAAAGATAATTTTTCTAAAAATCCTATGTGACATGTGATGCAAAATTTTATCAAGTAATAAAAAAAGTTGTAAGTATTATTTTTAAGATGGTGTTTTCAAAAACAATAAGTGAGAATAAAAATGGTGTTTTAAAAAATGATATATTTAGAATAAAAATGTATTTGATATGATTTCATAAAATATGTTTTTCAAAACTAAAAATAAAAAATTTGTTTCCCATCATTTTAAAAAAATGGGTAGTGGGAATGAAATAAAATGATATAAGATTACGTGAGATAAAATTTAATTAGGATATATATTCACCGAACATACTCCAAGAGATATCATTATGACAAGAATAAGTTAAGGAGCAATAAGTATTCAAAGAGTATTTCAAATCTAATGGTGGATCTGCATCTTCTGAAGAGAGGTAGAATTAAAAAAAAAAAAAAAATCAAGTCTGATGGTGGATTCGCATTCTCATTGAATAGAAGAATGCTTACAGCCTTAAACATATTAAACATGCAGAAAAATGAGTAGTGAGACTGAATGAGAAAAAAATATTTATAAATTATGTGAGATGAAATTTAATTAAGGTATATTGAATTAATGTAGTGGCTCTCAAATTTTTTTGTCTTATTATAAAATTATTTTAAGAATGATGGAAAATAATATTTGGTTACTTTCCAATTATATATATATATATATATATATCTAGAAAAAAAAAGAACTTGAATAGAAATTCTCATTTTTTTTATTCATTTATTTACTCTTTAGGTTAATAAAAAAAATTAGATAATTGTATATGAGTGAAAGAAAACACCTTTTAAATTCACATTAAAAGTGGATTAAGTCTCATTTCTTATGTACAAGGTTAAGAATAAATAAACAAAAGTGGAGGAAGCCCTACAATCATAACATAGGCCACAGCCTGGAGATCAGCGTTTTCTTTTCTTCTTTTGTCCTCTTATTTTCCTCTTTATGTCCAGGCAATTTTTTCCGTAGTCTTGTATCTGCTATGATAATCTTTCCACCTAGGCATTGATTGTGGTGGAGATGGGACATTTTTGTTGTTTTTTGTGTGCTATATTATAATTTTCTTTAATTCCAATGCCTCGAAGCTTCATACGCGGAGGATTTCAAGTCACAGAAGATGGATTTGTATAGAACTTTGTTACTGTATCAGTTAAAAAGAGTTCATACATTACGTGCACATTATTTTTTTGATGAGAGGTTTCTTCATGTATCACTAGTCCACCTTTTCATTTGATCTTACAGTAGCATGATGAATGTATTCAGTGTTTTGTTGCAATAGAAATTCTGCTCTTTTTTTTTTGTTTTTTTTCGCCTTCAAAAGAAACTTAACTAAAATTGGTGGAATGAAAAGGCAGACTGACTTTTTTTTTTTTTTAAGAAATTATTGTTCATGATATTTATAATTATATATATACTGAGACTTGTTTTACATCAATTTTGATATGACACCGCTTAGATTTTTAATCTTCTCAAATATTCGAGGGACGTCAACTCCCCTCTTAGGAAAAAGACTGCCTTCACTCAAATTCTGGGACTCCGAAAAAGAAAATTTATAATTATATATATACTGAGACTTGTTTTACATCAATTTTGATATGACACCGCTTAGATTTTTAATCTTCTCAAATATTCGAGGGACGTCAACTCCCCTCTTAGGAAAAAGACTGCCTTCACTCAAATTCTGGGACTCCGAAAAAGAAAATTTAAATTAAACCCCTGCAATACGTTTACGGGGGCTCGAACCCCTTCTCTCACATTTGTGAGGGAGAAATTCTGACCACTTAGGCTAAGCCTAAGTAATTAAAAACAGACTGACTTGATTATCATACATGAGTAAATAATGATCTGCCCACTTTTAATGATCTACTATTTATAACAAGTTATAAAATTTTGTCATGTGTTCAAGTATGATGGGCATTGGTGCACGAATCACCATGCGTTACGTAAATATCAAGAAGAAAAGGAACAATATATACTAGGTTAAAAAAAAAAAACTAAACGAAATTTGGTTATGGTGGATTTGAATCCTCGATTGAAGGGTGAAAAGTGAAAAAAACAAAGGGTCACGTCACATGTCAGGGCAGCATGAACAGAGTTTCTGAATGGTTAATAAATTGAGACTTGAACAGTTGAACATATCACAGCAAAAGCAAAATCAGCAATAGTCATCTGGGGTTTTCTCTCTGTTGTGTGGTGACGAAGAAAATGGCTGACAACAGAGCAACGGAACCCTTCCGTTTCTTCAGAATCATTCTTCCGAGCATCCTTGAACAGAAGAAGCTGGTAATTTTCTCATCTTTTGCTTCTTTATGTATTTGATTATATTGTTGGTTAAAATGCTGCAAAATAAAATCTGGGATCCATGCAATTTGATGGCCATGTTTTTTATTTTTAGATCTTAGGTAAAGTTCTCAGAATTTTCTTTAAAATAATTTAAGAAGCAATTTTTCTATTTAAATGTTTCATTTGTGTAATGAAAGAAAATTGCTTCTGCAGATAATGAAAATTTCTGACAAAATCTCTATGACTGTGGCTTTCCACGCCGTTGCTTCCTTTACTTCATCTCATCATTCATCTCATTATGCTAATAATGTTTCCCATTGTCTGCTGTACTAAATAACATCTATATTTTCCCCTGAATCTCGATTAAATGAAATCATTTTGCCACCAGGGGCCTGGCAGAATGGTTCTCAAGTAGATTTATAGGAAAGGTGGGGGATTAAAACGTTGATTTGGGCTTTGCCTACCCTGTTACCTTTTTTAAATTAAAAAGAATGCTGAGTGTGCTTTTAAGCTAAATAGGTCATTGTTGTGGTCTTGTTTAAGTTGTTTTAAAATAAAATCTTTCGATATTGACCGAGACTTATATCTGATTGCATGTCGTGGAAATATTTCTATACGCTGTATCTTAAATTTTAAATCTATTACTGCAGAAAATCCCAAAAGCGTTTGTCAGGAGATATGGGTATGAAGAACTTTTCTCTGATGCTACTCTCAAGACTCCAAACCGATGTGTTTGGCAAGTGGGGGTGACAAAAGACAAGGGAAACATTTGGCTCGATGGTGGATGGCATGATTTTGTCAAAGATCATTCTATTTGTGTTGCATATTTTTTGGTATTCAAATATGCCAAGAATTCAACCTTTGATGTTCTTATTTTTGATATGACTGCTTGCGAGATTGACTATCCTTATCATCGCGGACAACCAAACAACGAGGAGCAGAATTCAATCCATGACGACGAAATGCAATGTGAAAACTCAACTAAGAAACTAGGTTCCAGAGCTTCATACAAAATTCATTCACAAGGATCTTTGCACTGCAAAAGGCTGTTGAATGGAACTGCTGGGAATTTTAGTGGTCCAAGCTCACCAGTTCAAGATGATCACCAAACAGAATTTGTAGGTAATGGTGTTTGGCCCAAAAGAACCTTATATAAGGAAGGGATACATGTACTTTCTCTATGCTTGTCTATCCTTTCTTTGTAGCATAGGGTTCACAAATTTACCTATTCATCACTGATTCAATAAATGGCAGACGGACAAGCATTGTCGGCTTTGCTTGAAGAAATGGGGATCTCTATCAGTCGATCATGTCTGTCTCTTGAAGCGGAAGAAAGACAGAGAGTAATCACTGCAGCCAGATTGTTCGAGCCTAGAAATCCTTCATTCATGGTTGTTGTGCGGGGAAATGAAAGACGTAGAGCCTGTCTGGTGAGCATTCAAATAAAAGATGATTTTGAATTACTTTAATATCACCTTTGCTAATAACTTACTTGCAGCTTTTTTTTTTCTCTTGTACAGTTTATCCCAATCAAGTTTGTTAACAATTATTTGTGTAAAGTTCCCAAATTTATCAAAGTACAGGCTTCTGACGGAAGAGAGTGGTCCATACAAACCAGGTACAGTCATACTGGGGCTCTTTACTTATCAGGTGGATGGCCTGGATTTGTTGTTGAAATGAATTTGTATAGAGGAGATATTTGCATCTTCGAGTTGATCAAGATGGATGATGTTATTATGAAAGTTTCAGTTTTTAATGCATCTAAAGAGTGTAAGTGATAAGCTTGTTATGAATTTCAACCCGATAATATGTTCACAATTTATTCATCTTCTTACAGCTGATTATTATAGTTAGGCATAGTTCATGGATCAAGTGGACAATGCTTATCTTTTTATCCATATGCCCATTACTTCTTTTGGCAATGCAATTTTCTAACTGGATGATGGTTTCTTATGCTCGTCGTAGTTCAGAATTTGCTAATGTTGACTTGTAAGATTCTGTTGAATGGTTCTACAATCATGGCTATTTTCGCTTGAAAATTGAATGTTTTTACAATCTTTGAGGCAAAGATATGTAATTTTTTCAAGCATTTTGTTTATTTATTCGTTAATCAAACAACTGAAGAAGCCAGAGCACAGACATTTCAAAGCCAAAGAAAGAAACAGCACTCAATTCTGAAAACATACCAAGGGAAGCACCAGAGACGGAAAGCACATAATCAAAATTATACCTGTTGCATTCCAGTCAAGTCTCCATAAAAAAGGCTCAACTATGAAAGTTATAATAAAAGCAACTAATTAAAAAGATAAGTATAAAATTTAAACCCACGGATAAGATAAATAGAACTCCAAAAGAGATGATTATAAAAGTAATGGATTATAGTAATTTTCATTAATTACCAAGTAAAGGGTTACGAAAAAAGCAAATAATTAATAAAAATTGATTGGGCCAGATGCGCAATACAAACTGGGAAGCTGTATGAAATAACAAAATTCCTAAAGCATTGCATTCATCTCTAGTAACAGAACAATTTCATACAAACTGGGAAGGTGTATGAAATAACAAAATTCTTTAGTGCCTCGCATCTCTTTAAGGTTATTCTTCCTTCTTTCGCTTGAACACATGAACCTGGTAATTAATTCTCACAATTTTTTTTTCATTTTTGTTTATTTGATTACTATGGAGCTTTAGTTTCTCAATTCCCTTTAGCCCTGTAAACAAGTTTGTCTCACTTCTGCTTACTTAGAATCTTAGATAATTTTGCGTGCCTTTGTGGCATTGCTTCACCAACCAGCAATTTTTAATTGCATCATTATTCAGCATCATCACATCAAGAATATTATTATTTAATCTGTTTGTAGTCTCTCTCAAATTATGACATCAAATTCAGTTTCTCTGTGGCATTGGTTATTAATTTTGTACTTCAATATCATGAAAGCATTTTATCTGACCATTTTGACCTGTTTTTGTGATTATTGTCTAATAATATGTGCATAAATTCAGCGGATCCCACAAAAGTTTGTGAGATTTTGGACATGAACTTTCTAATGCCGCCACTCTTGTAGTTTTTAAGGGTTGTGATTGTTGAGTGGGTTTGAAAAAAGATGGGATGTGTGCTTGGTTTCACGATGGTTGGTATAACTTTGTTGGATATAATTCGGGAAATTTACAAAAATAACCATAAAATTTTTGCGTTTTTCAACTTTAACCCCTCAAAGTTTTTTCTATCATAACTAGCCAAACACCCTATTTTTGGACTAGATTACCCTCGTCACTTTCATCAAATTTACAAAGGCATGCCACTCTTTCAATTCCAGCACAACTAAATGTGGATCTTCCTCAACAACTTAACAAACCTTCATCACTCTCAACAAACTTCATCACTCTCAATAAATCAACAAATTTCATCAAACAAACATTGCATAATTGAAAATATAATCATCTATTGGAGAGCTTCTTAAAATTAGTTTATGCTCTTACACAATGTAAGCCTTTAATTTATTGATTTTATCAACTAAGTTCGAAATTAAAGTGGGTTTTGTTGCAAATGTTGTTATTTTTCATTCATAAAACAATGTGATTTGTTAAAGTACTTAGTTTAAGTTGAGAAATGAAGAAAAATCATTAAAAACACAGAAAAATTAGGCAAAAAATGAAATCCAGAACAAGTGAGACAAGCAATGGGACAGGTGCTTGTCTCACTAAATTTCAGCTCGTTTATTTATGCGACATGCACTGTCCCCACTTTGCTGTCGCACATAAACTCATTAATTTTATGGAGTATATGATTTTGGATTTGATTTATCTCGTCGTAAGCTTCGAAACGGTATATTATACGCCTAAAATGGACACATGTAGTCCAAGTTATGGCTTTCAAAACATATATGAAATTTAGTGAGACAGGCAGTGGGACAGGTGCCTGTCTCACTAAATTTCAGTGCGTTTATGTGCGACAGGCACCTATCCCACTGCCTGTCGCACATAAACCCACTGATTTTATGGAGTATATGATTTTAGATTTGATTTATCTTGTTGTAAGCTTCGAAACGGTATATTATACGCCTAAAACGGACACATGTAGCCCAAATTATGGCTTTCGAAACATATATGAAGTTTAGTGAGACAGGCAGTGGGACAGGTGCCTGTCTCACTAAATTTCAGTTCGTTTATGTGTGACAAGCACCTGTCCCACTGCCTGTCGCACATAAACCCACTGATTTTATGGAGTATATGATTTTGGATTTGATTTATCTCGTCGTAAGCTTCGAAACGGTATATTATACGCCTAAAATGAACACATGTAGCTCAAGTTATGATTTTCAAAACATATCTGAAATTTAGTGAGACAGGCACCTGTCCCACTGCCTGTCTCACTAAATTTCATATATGTTTCGAAAGCCATAACTTGGGCTACATGTGTCCGTTTTAGGCGTATAATATATCGTTTCGAAGCTTACGACGAGACAAATCAAATCCAAAATCATATACTCCATAAAATTAGTGGGTTTATGTGCGACAGGCAGTGGGACAGGTGCCTGTCGCACATAAACGAACTGAAATTTAGTGAGACAGGCACCTGTCCCACTGCCTGTCTCACTTGTTCTGGACTTCATTTTTTGCTCGATTTTTCTGTGTTTTCAATGATTTTTCTTCATTTCTCAACTCAAACTAAGTATTTTGACAAATCACATTATTTTATGAATGAAAAATAACAACATTTGCAACAAAACCCACTTTAATTTCGAACTTAGTTGATAAAATCAATAGATTAAATGTTTACATTGTGTAAGAGCATAAACTAATTTTAAGAAGCTCTCCAATTGATGATTATATTTTCAATTATGCAATGTTTGTTTGATGGAATTTGTTGATTTATTAAGAGTAATGAAGTTTGTTGAGAGTGATGAAGGTTTGTTAAGTTGTTGAGGAAAATCCACATTTAGTTGTGCTGGAATTGAAAGAGTGGCATGCCTTTGTAAATTTGATGAAAGTGACGAGGGTAATCTAGTCTAAAAATAAGGTGATTGGCTAGTTATGATAGAAAAACTTTAGAGGGTTAAAGTTGAAAAACGCAAAAGTTTTATGGTCATTTTTATAAATTTCACCATATAATTCAGTCTCTCTACTGGATACTTTTTGGTCTTCCATGTACAAGAAGAATTCAAGATTTCGTATTCTTATACTTGATTGAACTGCTTGCGAGATTAATTATCCAAGTAAGAATGAAGGATCAAAACATGACAAGCAAAATTCAGAATTCCAGGATGACAGGGACAGTGAGGACTGCTTCGAGAGAAGTTATCAATTGGATGCCCGCTAAAGAAGCGGCCAATCTCCTGATTTGATTGAGAACTTAAAAGTAAAGAACAAGTGTGAGCCGCAAAGCAAGAAGTTCAAAGAGCTTGATGGAGAAAATGAATCAGATGATGACGATATTGAATATGATTTGTGGCGTTTACTTACATAAATGGGAATTTATGTGGCCAAAAGACCCAGAGTTTTTCGCGAAATCATGAGAGTTCTCAAAATTGTCAGATCACTAAATCTGGAAAATCCTACATCCATGGTTATCTTGTAGTCAAGGGACATAAAGTAAAAATGTCCGGTAAGCTTTTGAACAAAGTGTGATCAACAAGTTTCTTTTGATATATATTTAGTTGAAATTGTTTTTGTTTCTGCAGTATCTTCCAGCCACATTTACTAAGAAATTTTTTTAGTAGGGATGTCAAATCAATCAATGTGGTTTCTAATGAAGTCTCTCAACGTCTGTTGCAATGGTAGTTTTTTATATAATGGAGTGGATTGACTCAACGGAGGACAAGAATTTGAAAGGAGACATTTGTATCTTCAAACCTTTCAGGAGGAAGAATGTTCTTTTGGAAGTCGCGCAATCATTTACTTCTTAATCTATGAACCGCAAAACTTTATAATCTTTAAAAATTTTTTCCCCACATGGTCTCTGTAAAGAAACTCCACAAGAAACCTACTTTGTAAACTTAATCAGTTTCCATATTTTTATTTCATTTGTATGAGGGAATTATAAGTTATTCACTTCTGTGCCTGTAAGGCTTGCAGTTCTCTAAATCAGTAAGTGATTGTTCATGTCCTTATATGAGTTGTTACATGATTGATTTGTAATATCTAGACTTTTCAAAATTACTTTAGCTAAATTATGAAGCAAAATAGTTTCTACTTTAGTTTTGGAAGTGGGGTTCAGTGTGCGAGTGTGAAGTCTATGAAATGAGAATTTTTTACTTGGATGAAAAATAACAGGTATTGTGAGATTTAGATTGCTTTGTGTGGATATAGTATATCCAAAACATAACTAAAAGCTTTTAAGTAGCAGTTGCAATATGTGAAAGGAAACTTCACAGAGAAAAATTCAATATAATCTCAGATGCTTACCTTCTAAAAGGGCATGCTTGTGATTTGTAAATTAAATCTTCATGCATACAAGTCTTGCAGAAGTTATATTTTATTGAACTCAACTCAGATTCAACATTATTGATTTTCATCCGTTCTCTTGGCAGTTTGCTAGAACAAGCAACTTCCATTTCACATATTGAGATCAAGCATTGTTTCCAGAGTTATGCTATCCTGCCCGTGAAGCCTAACTGTCACACATAGTTTCATGATAGTCAATAAGCTTCCCAGATTACCCAGAAACTTGTAGGAAACCTTTGTATGTTTAACTAATTTTTTGTAGGGATTTCAAATTGCTTGCTTCAAAGAAAAATCACCTTTTTGAACAGACAATAAAGATTACCTAACATATGATGGTCTCTGAAGTTTCTTGGGCAGCTTGGCAGAGCAATCATTTCTTCAAATCATCAGACTTTCCAAGTAATTCAGAATTGGGCATGATCAATCATAAAACATTAGAAGTTCTCAAAAAAAGTTTTAAGAAAAAACAAACACTCCATCATAATTAAGATTGAAGAGGGAAATCAGTTATCACTCACTTTCAACAATAGCATGCTTCTTCAATCTCCTCTTCAGCACCCAGCCTGCAACTATGATAGTTCAATGTGGTATGGCTGGCCAAAACCTTATTTGTTCTCTTCATCTATAAAAGTATGACCAGATATATTTCTCAATACAATTTCCTCAGATGTGCTTACGACTTCATGTTCACTGAAAGCATAAAAAATAAAATAAATATTTTTTCTGAAAGAAAAATTATGAGTAGCACATAGTCAGCCTAAAAGAACATTGCGCTCTAAGCACGTACTATATCTCTGATGGAGCAGAACAAGATTGTCAAGAAGTGAGAATACAAGTAACACAGTTTGTGTTTATAAAACTACATGAAGGAAACAAGAATCTAAGAAAAAGCACTCAACAGATGTCAGATGCAAACGCTGCTCAAGAATCTCCATTCAGTACTGTCAAAGAGATTTGAAACAGGGAGAAAAAGCATTTTGAGTGGCTTCGTCCTCCCATTGAAGCCTTCTCCACCAGTATTCTTCTCCACGAATTACAATTTTACGCTCCTTTGCACTATTGAAATCGAGTGGAAGCTTCTTAAGAAAATAGCAATCGTCTATGAGCATTTCTTTCAGTTGTGAGAAAGGTAAGGGCTTCCAATAGATGCTGTTCAAATTTCGCAAGCAGACCAATTCAAGATGTTGGAGTTTTGCAAAAGGTTTCAGATTATTTCTCACCATCTCTGGAAAGTCAGCAAATTTTTGGACACTAATGATTTCTTCCATAGCCAAGCAGCTTCTAATCTCAATAGACTTGACATTTGGAGCAAAAACAAGAAACGTCAAGTCCTTCAATTTAGAGCATAAGCTTATCTGAACTTTCTGAAGGCTGTTGAAAACATAAGATTGCCCTAAATCAACCTTCAATTCTTCCAATTTTTCACAGTCTCTAATACGTAATCTATTGAGATGCTTCAGCTCTGCTAACTGAGAAGCATCAATCCACTTTGAATTTTTGAGACCATCAAGGAACAGAGCTTGAGAACATCTTCGTAATTCATTTGAGGTTAAAAATATTTGGAGAACATGAGAACTTGTCAAGGTGAACTCCAGAACCTCTAAATTTTTCAAACCAAGCAATTCCTCCACCAACAATTCATCCCTCGCAAATAAAACCCCATCTCCTGACACCTCACTATTTTTGAAATAAAGAGAAGAAAACATCCTCAACACATGTAGCATTGAAAACTTAGATATTAATTGCCGTGGAATTACAGACAGGTACATTGTATGATTCAGATTCAAACATTTAAGATTTACTAAAATCTCTAACTCTCCAGGCAACTCGTTTATTCTTGTATGTGAAAGATCTAGATGTTGCAGTGAAACCAACTTTGAAATTCTTGAAGGAAGTTCAGTTAGTTGAATATGTGACAGTTTTAAGACTTTGAGAGAAGGCATATAATGGAAGAAGTGACTGGAGATCACCTCTAACTTATTATTGTTAAGAAACAGAGTAAGGAGATGGGGGCATCTAGGATAAATGTTGGATAGATCCTCAATATGATTTTCCATCAATGACAATCTTCTTATCTTTACCCATCCACTAATAGTTGAAGCCTTACATAAGCCAGCACCAGCATAAACGAGAAAGTTCTCCTTCTCCTTCTCAACTTCACATGCTATCCACAGAGTCATATCACGAATAACGTCATGCATTTTCACTTTATCGTCTTCTACCTCTTCTAATAAACATGCATGAACAAGAATGCCAATTATGAAGTATCCTTGGTTTTGCTTTTGCGCCTCAACTCTATCATTTTCATCCAAAAACCCCTCACCAATCCAACAGTCAATCAAGTCGCTTTTTGAAATGTGATAATCTTCTGGATATAAACTACAGTATAAGAGACAAGATCTGATTGTGTCATTAAACAAACTATCGTAACTGAATTTCAACAGAGGATACACCTCTTTACCCAAACCTGCAAATTCGGAAGCTGCTCTTCTCAACACTTGAATTGCATATCTCCATTCTTCAGGCGTCGTCTTGTAAGCCATAGCCCGACCAATGGTAATAAGTGCAAGCGGCAAACCACCACACTCCTTGGCCACCATTTGTGCTAGCTCAGGAATATCATGGTCATAGTTAAGAGTTTCTTCTCCGACCTTCTCTCGAAACAATTGCCAAGCATCCTCATCCGATAAGCACTGCACTTTGAACTTCTTATGAGCTTCCATGAGGCCACAAACATCAAGAAGACGAGTCGTGAATACTACTTTGGATGCAACATTTCTTGAGTTGGGAACAGGGACACCCACTTTAGTTAAATCAACTCTCTCCCATAAATCATCTAACAACAATACAAATTTCTTCTTGCTTAAAACTTTGAAGATATCCAGAGCTTTCTCCTCGCGACTTCTATTCTTCCATAAGCCATCAAACAGGCCTATCTTGTTCCCGATCGTTTCTTGAATCTTTTCAAGCTGCAAGTCTTTGGAGACTACAACCCAGATCACAAAATCAAAACCATAAGGCCTGTTTAGAAATTTATTGTTCAGCAGGGTTAAAAGTGTAGTTTTACCAACACCGCCCATGCCATAGAGGCCAATAATTCCCGCCGTCTCTTGTACAAGACAACTCCAAACTTGTTCAAGAATGGATTGCAAGCCCACTACTAATGGCTCAGTAGGTCTTTCATCGGCTACAACAGATTCTTCAACGATTTCAACGACCACTTCATCAAAAGCTCTTTCACCCATTAATGTCCTCACAACCAGTAGAGTTTCAGCTACTTGTTTCCCAAACCTGTAGCTTGACTTGTAGTTTCTGGAACAGTAGCCTCCAAGACATAATTTGTCAATTTCTTGAGGGCTATCTCTTGTGAGTTGACCAACTTCAGTCTCCGCAGCTTGCACCCTTGAAAGCCAGCCTTGCACTTGATCCGTACGTTTCATTCTTCGCTGTTCAGCAACCTCAACTCGTCGCATCACATCATTCCTTGCTTCAATTAACTTTCCCAGTTCACTCTGCAGAGCTCTAAGATTGTCCTTAAGCTGCCTCACATATGCTGCTTTGTTGACAGTACAATTAAGGCAAAGAGTGAAAATGGCATCACATGAGATCTGGATTCCGATAATGTTACCCATATTCTGTGTTAAGGTTCCAACAAAAAGAAAGGAACTGGAAAAATTGAAAACAACAGAAAGAATGATTCTTGTGGCGTAATAAAAATTTGTTAAGGAAGAGGGGGTGTTTTAGTTTTTGTACTTTAATGACCCTGGACTTCAAAAATTATTACGTTGGACAATTGAGGATTATTTTGAGTTTATTTTACTTTTCTCATTTAAGTCGTACTTGCCTTGACTGGCTATTGAAATAATTTTAAAAATTAAGGGGCTGTTTTTTTTAATTTAATGACTTAATTAATTTAATTATAACTAAGTAAGTTATCAAGTTCATTTATTTTTAACTTAATAATAACTTTCAATCATTGCGTCAATAAGTTATTAAATAAGTCTTTTTTTCATTTTTTACTTATTTAAAAAAATTTAAATGATATCATTAAAAGATAGTCTCAAGAGTATTCCTATCTAATTCATCAATTTATATTTTCACCTAAATAAAATTTAATAAGTAGTATTATTACCTATTTTTATAACTTGTGGTAATATAATGATAAATTATTATTATTTTTATCTTGTTATTCTATTCAAATTAGCATTATTTATCTTTATATTTTTATGAATATTTTTCATTTAAACACATCATAAACTACAATAAAATTGATTAATATATACTAATTAAGAATATTAAAGATTATATTCAATTGAACATGATGTATATTATAATAACATATTATCTTATTTTGTAGAAAAAAAACATATTATCTTATTTATATTTTTTGAGATATTTATTACTTTTTCATATTTATAATCTGTAAAGGTACAAATGTAGGAATAATAGCTTTTAGATTTCTTCCGTTAAAAACAAGCTAACTTAATATTTATTTTTAACAATTAAGAAAAAATAATATATCAATCAGATGCAAACATTCAGCTCTATTCATAATTCAAATGAATTCGGATTTCAGACAAAAAAAAAAAAAAAAAAACGATCTAAGGTTAGAGGTTATTTCCCTTATTTGAGATTAAATCTTCAATTTTTTTTTTTACCGTCTTTAACAACATTAACAAAATGCTCATACAATTTTATTCTTTAAATATTTATTTATTTTATTTACATGACAAAAAAAGTAAAGAAATAAGTATTTTTCACCAAAAGAATATTTAACTAAAACAAATTTATATTATTTTAATTAAGTTCTTCTCTCACAAAATTAAACTACCGTCAATATTTTTGATGATATCAATAATGTTAGAAAACTCAACATTTGAATTCTAATATCATATGTGACTCATTTATTGGATGATTGATTTTATAATTCGTAAAATTATTTAAACACCATTGAATAAATGAATACTGCACCAACTAAAACTCATGTAGTATTACTCATGTAGTAATTATAATATTTCTATCCAATAATCGTGATATAAAATAAAATAATATAATAATATTTGAGGAGTCTTTTAAAACTTTAATTATTGATATAACTCTTTAAATAAATAATATAATTTTATTTAAATAATTTTTTAATAATACTTTAATACTAGAGTGTTGTCTAATTGTTTAGATAAAGATAAAGAAAATAAAAATAAAAGTAAGGCAAGACAACCTTGGGGATTTTTCTTTTCTTTTATATATATATATTTTTAAGCCAGGTGGGGCTTTGGCCTCTAGTGGCAAACTGGCAATCAACAAGTTGCCTGCAATGATTTATAGGATAGGTAAGATGAAAAGGAATGTAAAATTATGCATTAATGTGTTAGCTGGCATGAAAGTCTTTTGAGCATGCTTTCGTGTGGAAGTGTCCACCATCCAGGGCTATAAAAGTTTTTTGAGCATCATGGCATGGCTTCTCCTTCGAGCCCTCACCTTTTTCTTTGAAGGTTAAAAAAATCCAAAGAATTATGAGATTTAAATAGTAATAATAACCTCTTAATAACAATAATCATGAGGATGTTGTATAAGTCTCGGTCCCACGGCGTATTAAAAATGCAAAAGTATGCATCCCCCGTTCCTCGAGGAAGCATCGTATAAGCTAATCAAAAGTCTTTCGTGCATTTCCAAAAAGTCTTTTGTGCATGATCACCAGGCACGCACTACTTTATAAAATCAAAAACAAATATGAGATTTGAGCAGTATTTGAACAATATTTAAACAAATTAAGGGGCAGACCAACGTGGGTTACGCCCATGGAGACAAAGGTCCAGATAAAATCCCATCTCTTCCGAGGGGCATGCTCATCGTTTGTTTGAGCTCCAGACAAGCAGGCGGCTCAAGAAGTTTCCTTCGAATCAATCGTAGTCTTGACTCAACGTCATTGATTTTCATCCTTTCTCTAGGACGTTCAGCCGAGCAGGCAACTCCAATTTCACGTATAGAATTGAAGCATTCTAAAATTATGCTACCATGAGTACTACTGCCTGACGAAGACGATGCCTCCACGCACATTGTTCTGTCCTCTTCAATTTCCTGAAGATTAAAATCATCCACAACCTCTTCTGCTCGATGAGGCAAAGCCATTTTAATGAAGTTTCGAAGGGTCAACTTTCCTGTGAATATATGGGTGTCAATTAGGTCAATTGATAAAATATCTTGAGTGAAAAAAAGAGTTGCCACACATAAATGAGAGAAAATTAAATTGTCATTAGGCTATAATAATAATAATAATAAGGGAAAAGGACAGTAAATTCCTTAACTTTTGAGAAAAAAGATATAAAACTCTTTAATATTTTAAAAAAAACATATAATCCCTATTTTTATCATTAAATTTTATTTTTTTAATTGTAAATTTATTTTTAATTTACAATTACTATTATGTAATATATTGACTTAAAGACAAGACATATAATTGATAACGTGTAAAATAAAATTAACAGCTTTTTATTTAAATCTTAAAATTGAGTTGTAATTACTTTTTGTCTAAATTATTAATATACTCTATCTAATGATAGGATGATAAAAAAAGATGAATAATAAGTAAAATTAAAATGAAATTTATTATTGAGAAGTGCTTGTTTGTAATTTAGAGTGAATAATTTGGGTAAAAAGTAATTACATCTTAATTTTAAGTTTTGAATAAACAATTGTTAATTTCATTATACCATAATATATCTTAAGTTAATATATTGAATTATTTATTATAGAGACATAATAGTAACTGTAAATTAAAAATGAATTTACTATTAAAACAAATGAAATTTAATAACAAAAATAGAGTTTGAATGTGTTTTTGAAAACTTAATTAATTTTATAACCCTTTTCCCAAACGTTAGGGTTCCTGTCATTTTCCTTAATAATAGTAATAACTTGCCTGTGAACATGCCATCAGTGGGTCTGATTCCTGTGATCATTTCTAATAAAAGAATTCCAAAACTATACACATCACCATATGTTGAAGCCTCACATCCCAGGTCATACTCTGCATTAAACATGTCAAATGCTGTTAGCAACACTGTAAAGGACTGAATGACTCATTTGAATGCGCTTTCGCAAATATGAGAAATTAATTTTCTTATGAAACTGTAATTGATAAATAAAAATTAGAGTACCTGGAGGAATATAGCCAGTAGATCCTTTGATACGGATGAAGCAGTTTTCTTTATCAGTGGCTGGAAGAAATCTTGCCATGCTAAAATCACCAACATGTCCAATCATTTCATCATCAAGAAGAACATTGCTGGGTTTGAGGTTACAGTGAGCTATTGGAGGTTGACGATCACAGTGCAAATACTTAAGTGCACATGCTACATCAATGGCTATGTCCAGTTTCTTTTTAATAAGAAAATCAAAATTCAACAACCTCCAGTGTGTATCATCTTTACCATGCAACCACTCCTCTAGGCTTCCATTAGGCATGAACTTGTAAACAACAGCCTTAAATCTTGCGCCTTGATAATCAACTCCAGAAAATGCAGTGAAAACCCTAACAATATTCCGATGTCTGATGTTTATCGCCGCCTTGCATTCAGATTTGAAACTCTTGGAACCACCAAGACGAGTAAGGTTAAACACCTTCACCGCAATTGTTGTACCATCAAAGAGGGTTCCATTATAAACAGAGCCAAAGTTGCCTGCACCGATCAGATTTGCCGAAGAGAAACCATTAGTAGCATTGTAGAGATCTTTGAATGATAGGTTGTTTATAGTTTGTTTTTCTTCATAAACAGGAGTCTTAAGAAGTTTCTTTTTTATCGAACGTAGTCTTGACTCAACATCATTGATGTCCATCCGTTCATTTGGCAGTTCAGCAGAACAAGCAACTCCAATTCTACATATTGAGATCAAGCATTCCAAAATGATGCTACTCTGAGTACAAGTTGAAGATGCCTTCTTGTACAATGTTTCCTCTTCTTCAATTTCTTGAAAGAAAACAACATCCAAAATCTCTTCTGCTCTTTCAGGCAAAGTTGATTTAACAAAATTATGAAGGTTCAAATCATCTTTGAACATGTCATCATTGGGTCTCAGTCCAGTGAACATTTCTAGTAAAAGGATGCCGAAACTATACACATCACCGTATGATGAAACCTCACTTCCCATTCCATACTCTGCATTAAACGTGTTAAATATTGTTACCACAAGTTAAAGGACTCGATGACTCATATAACTGCACCCTTTTTTTTTGAAATAAATTACATTACAAGGTAGACATATTTACAATCAGAAATATGATGTAACATATCCCATTCCATACTCTGCATTAAAGCATTAAACATGTTAAATACTGTTACCACAAGTTAAAGGACTCTATGACTCATATAGATGCATTTTTTTAAAAAATAAATTACATTACAAGTTAGAGATACTTAGAAGCAGAAATAATTTTGAACCTTGTAAATCAACTCCAAGAAAGTGTCATTCGGATATCTGGACCCAGAACCAGCAAGATATAGTCCAAGTATTCTATAAAATCAACCTCCGAATGCACATGGGAGAACTCAAGAATGAAGTTAGGAGGTGACCACTACTGTGCACTTTCTTAAACGGGAGAAAATATTGAGAAATTTCATTTGCTTATCAGACTGTAATTAGTAAGTATAAAAAGTGGAATACCTGGAGCAACATAACCAATGGTTCCCATGACATCAGTGAAGCTTGTCTCCACTGGAAGAAATCTTGCTATGCCAAAGTCACCTAAATGTGCCGTCATTTCATCATCAAGAAGAACGTTGCTGGGTTTGAGGTCACAATGAGCTATCGAAGGCATGCAATCATTGTGCAAATAGTTGAGTGCACTGGCTATATCGATGGCTATGTTTAGTCTCTTAAGTGAATTTAAATTCGTTGGCGCCTTGTGTCTTTTATCTTCCCCATTAATTGGATGCAACCACTCCTCTAGGCTTCCATTAGGCATGAACTCATAAACAAGGGCCATAAAGTCCTTGCTTTGATAATCAACTCCACAAAATGCAGTGACAACCTTGACAATATTTCGATGTTTTATTTTCCCCACGGTCTCGCACTCAGCTATGAAACTCTTGGAACCACCAGAATAAGCAAGGTTAAACACCTTCACTGCAGTTGTTGCACCATCAATGAGAATTCCCATATAAACAGAACTGAAATTGTTTGTAGCAATCAGATTTGTCGAGGAGAAACCATTCGTAGCTTTGTAGATTTTTTGGTTTGTCAGTTGTGAGGAATTTGTTGAATTAGGATTCTCTCTTAGAGTAGGATTCTCTCTTTTATTCTTCCTTACCGAACAGTAAAACAGAGAATATAGCACCAAAGTAAGTAATAGAAGCCCAATGTCAATAGCAATCACCAATTTCGAAGGAAGGGTCGATCTCTTCCTTTTAGTTTTCTTAGAAACACATGTTGGCAGCTGAAATCCTGGTATGCCAACGCAAAGCTTATTGTTCCCCAAAATCGAGGTAGCACTCGCGTTCTTAAAGATTCCTTTTGTTGGTAACATGCCCTCAAAGTTATTGTAAGAGAGATTTAGGTTTTGCAACAATTCAAATCCAGCCAAAAATTCAGGAACATCGCCTGAAAGATTGTTTTGAGACAAATCCATAACTCTAAGACCTCTTAAAGAACTCAAAGATGAACTAATAGGACCTTCGAATAAGTTTCCATGCATATCTAATTGTTCCAAACTAGTACAACTACCAAGATTATTAGAAATACCACCTGATAAAAGGTTCCCAGAAACATTTAATAATGATAACGATGAGAGACCAATGAGTTGTGGAGATAAGGTGCCACTAAAATTGTTATTAGAAAGATCAACTGCTACCAAGTTCTCGCATTGGCGAAAGCTTGAAGGGATGGTGCCCTGAAGAAAATTGCCACTCAAATCTAGTTAGATTAACATTTTCAAATTTCCAATAGATATTGGAATATTTGCTGAAAATTTGTTTTTTTGTAAGTTCAAAATTCTTAAATTTTGTAGATCTCCTATGGCATGGGGAATGGTACCTGATAATTGATTATTCCACAATTCCAGCCTCTGCAAGTTGACAAGCTTCCCAATCTCAGTAGGGATGTTTCCAACTATTTTATTATTTTGGAGATGTAATTTTTGAAGAAAGCTCAAATTTCCAATGTAAGGCGATATAGAGCCTCCGAGTTGAAGGGACTGCAAGTCCAAAACTGTGACTCTCTGGTGTCTTGGAGTACAAGTGACACCATGCCACTTGCAATAATGGATGGAGCTATTCCATGAGGCTAGAACTCCAAGAGGGTCATCAATGATCATGGACTTGAATTCAAGCAAGGCTACTTCATCTGTCTCATTCCCTGCAACAACTGTAGAAGCCCTTGCACCAAGAGAACAGAACACAAGGATAACAGTAACAGCCAAAAATGACCAATACACTTTGATGTCCATGTTGGATACGGCGAAGATTTTCACTTAATAGCTGATATCTGGTGGAATTGTTTTGTCAAAATTTGAGGTTCAAGAATGGCAGGCTGGGAACCGAAGTCTAAGCTCTATCAAGTCAATGCAAACAAGACAATGATTATGAATTATAATTATAGTTAGGAAACCGAGGTAAGGTCAGGTTACAGCAAAAATCATTACGTGTAAAGAAAGATTGGTTTTATATGAGAAATCCTATGATAAAGGAAAAGGAAAATTAGAAAATGATTAAAGGGTTTGGACCATACTTGATTTTGTATCATACATCTTATCATAAAGGAAAAGGAAACATTAGAAAATGATTAACCGGGTTTGCACCATAACCGAAAGGCGATTTCCAATACAATTACATAGCCTTTTTGCTTTTTACTACTTAATTTACTCTGGAACCCATAAGCTACAGTTAAGTCCAGCTCTAGTATGCGTATCTATGAATGAAAATAACTAGTATGTGGTTGGCAGAAATTATTAATGTGGCTTGGACATCAATTGAAGGAGAGGGCTACGTTACAGATTCTGTAAGTAACAGCCCTCACACGAATAGTGCTTGGATGTGGGTCCATGTGGAACCCACAACCAAGTTTGTGAGTGGGCTGTTACTTACAGCGTCTGTAACGTAGCAAGGTCCTCAATTGAAAGGCAATTTGCAATATAACTTCATAGCTTTTTTGCTTTTCACTACTTAATTTCTGTGGACCCCACAAGCTGACTCAAAAGTTAAGTCGAGCTCTAGGCGCGTATCTATGAATGGAAATGATAAGTATGTGTCAGGTCGAATTATTCTTAAAAAGGAAAAAATTACTAATGGTCTATACAATGTGGCTCCTGTGTTGCGTATGTTCATAAAGCTTTCAATGTATAGAGCTGTGTACAGAATGCGATTGATTGCTATCACCTAAGGAATTTTAAGCGTTGTTTTCAGCCACTCGGCCTGGTCAGATCTGCTGCCCTCCAAGTTGGAGGGCAGCAGTTCGAACCCCACATTATTATTGTGGGGATATTTCTTTCTCAAAAAAATTTAAGTGAAGAAAGTTTATTTTCTTATCCAAGCGTGAGGAGTAGACATCCCTCGAATATTAGTGAGAGTTAAAAATCTGGGTAGAGCTTCATTAGTATTTAAGTGAATAAAATTTATTTCCTTACCCAAGTGTGAGGAATAGACATGCCTCGAATATTAGTGAGGGTTAAAAATTTGGACAGAGCTTCATTAGTATTAATATATGTTGGTCCCAGTAATAGTCTGATTTATAAATATCAGTTGTAGTCTCATGTAAATGAGTTGTAATATGAATAATAGTCTCATGTAATAAAAAAAAAGTGTTATTTTCTTTTTCATTTTCTTTTTTTTTAAATCTTTCTAAATTTAAAATTTTGGATTATTCATAGTCAAGTCTGAGTGAAAAAACTTAGGGAAAAAAAAATTACCTTCTGCCTCAAGTTTAATGCAAACTTTGGAATACAACTGTCCAGAAGTCAGTTAATGCTTGCACCTAGAGTATCGTTATCATTAATTGGAACTCAAAATTTCTTGGGAAGAAGGGAAACTTTTGAACCATGTCAAGTACCTGCATTAATTAAGACAAATAACAAAAAGTTGATCGAGTAAAATGAAACCACTGCATTCATTTCTGGTAACTGAACAAATCAATGGCTTCTAGCAAGATGGTGAAACCCTAAGTGTCAAGTTCTATGCTGGAGAGTCCCTTTCATTTCTTCAAGGTTATTCTTCCTTCTCCCCCTGGAGACAAGAAGCTGGTAATTCGATTACTTTTATTCACTTATCTGCAGAGATTCTTTAATTGCTAACTTGATCAGTTTTATAAGTTTATTTCACTTGTTTGAGGAATCAAAAGTAAGTTGTCATCACTCTACAATCTACGTGACAATGATTCACTTTAATTTGCAACGCAGTGAAAGTGGGGTTCATTATGTGGGTCTAAAATTTGAAGTGTGTGAAATGGAAGTACTTAGACAAAACTTAAGACGTATATTGTTAAATTTCAATTGTTTAGTGTGGCTTTGCCAAGAACGTTTTATAAAACTACTGGACCCACAAATTTGGAGTATCCTACTTTCATACAATTCACAGGGTTGAACAAGTAATCGATATTTCACGATCAAGTGTGTAGTCCTGTTTGTAGTAGCCATCCCTAGATCTAATAGACAAAAATTAAGAGATATATAGTTAACTTTCAATTGTTTGTGTGGCTTTGCTTCATTACAAACCCTTTTCAATTGCACCGTTACCCAGCATCATTTCATCAAAAAAATAATTACGAGCCTTGTAGTCTTTTATATCACATGATGACATCAAATTCAGTTTCTTTACGGTACATTATACGTTGTAGTCTTCTTGTTTCAGCAGCACTGATCATAGAAGCATTTTGTTGGTTGATTTTGACTTGCATTTAATAGATTATTTACTAACTTTATTCGCATAAAAATGTAGATGATTCCACCATTGTTTGCGAGAAAGTTTGGACATGAACTTACTAATGCTGCTACATTAACACTTCCTAATGGCCGTCAATCGCAAGTGAGCTTGAAAAAAGATGGGAGAAATGTCTGGTTTCGTGATGGTTGGCATGAATTTGTAGAAATTCATTCAATCACCCTTGGATATTTCTTAGTTTTTAAATACGAGAAGAATTCAAGGTTTCGAGTTCATATATTCGATACGACTGCTTGCGAGATTAAGTATCCGTGTATGAGTGAAGAATCAGAAAATGTCAAGGATGAGATGGTGGACAGTGAGGACTGTGTTGAGATAAGTAAACGGTTGTTTACTCAAAAGAGCTCAAAAAGGAACTGTAAGTTTGGAGCTTCACTTGAGAACTCAAAAGTAAAGTACAAGTGTGACCCAGGAAGCAAGAAGCGTAAAAGGGAAGAGTTGACAGAGAAAAATGAATCACATGAACTTGATTTTTATGATTCACTTGGAGAAATGGGAATATATGTTTCTAAAAGATGTCGAATTTCAACCGAAGGAAAGAAGAGAGCAATAAGAATTGCCAGATTATTGAAGCTGAAAAATCCCACTTTCATGGTCATCTTGCAACCAAGAGATAAAAATTATGCGGTGAGCTTTTAACTAGAATGCGATTGAGAAGTTTTGCTTGCCATACTTTTGAACTTTTGATATATACTAATTAGTTGCAACCATTTTATTTTTATTTTTATTTTGCAGTATGTTCCAGCGAAATTTGCTAACGAGTTTTTCAGTAGAGATGCCCAATCTGTCAAAGTGCAAGTACTTAATGAAACAGAGAGGTCTCTGCATATCCATTGGAGACATAAGGGGGGTTTCTTTTTATCAAAGGGATGGGCTGAACTTTCGAAGGCCAAGAAATTGGCTGAAGGAGATACATGCGTCTTCGAGCTTATCAGGAAGGAGGATGTTCTTCTAAAACTTTCAATATTTCATGCTTAAAGAGAGTGGATTTTAGCTGTGGACTGTAAGTTGGTGATGCTTTTAATCTATTGTCGTGAGTGAGAGTGAATGACAGCTTGAATTTTGTTTCACATTTTGTAACCGGATTGTATTTTCTTATTCTCGTTATAGACCAGCAGTTTCTAAAGTTTAGCTATCTTGACTCATAAGCTTCTCTGTGGAATAGTTTTTGAACAAGCTGCAGGAACAATCTTGCACGTCCATTATTTTCTGTAGAAAATCAAATGTTTTTATGCCCTTTTTTCTTTTTTTTCAAATCTTTTTTTTTTGAAATATTTTTTTTCAAATCTTGAAATGACCCAACAACATATATGGCGAAATCTCCATGACAGGTTAAGTGAGCATTACTCAAAAAGACAATTTATTTTAATTTTCTTTAAACTTGTAGCATTCCGTGGTGAATCAAGTCTGAGAAAAGAAACTTGTAAAAAAAAATATATAACTAAATTATTTTGAGTGGTCATTTGAAAAGTAGGCTCGGTAGCTGATTTGATTGGCCAATAGATAATGCGGTGAATTCTGATGCATTTATTGGAATTGAAGTAAGTTTAGACTTTAGACTCAATATTGTGCTTTGGAACTTTAAGTATCATTATCATTCCTTGGAACTACCAAAATTTCTGGGGGCTACAGCTAGAAACTTTTTAAGATAGACAATTTAGAAAAACCAATAAGGTCCTGTAATGATGGTTGTACATGCTTGTTTAAAAAATTACAACAAAAATTTGTATATTAAAACGAAAACTTGATTGGACAAGGAGGGCAGCAGAGTGATCTGCACCCAATGACAGATAAAAATTAGGGCACACTAAAAGTCCGGAAGAAATAATAAAGCTAAGCCATTTGCATTCATTTCTTGTTGAAACTGAGAACATCGATGGCTTTTAACAAGAGACCTCAACCCAATGCGTCTCATTTCTTCAAGATTATACTTCCCTACTCCATTGAAGAAAAGAAGCTGGTAATTAATTCTTATCATTTCTCTGCAGAGATTTTTAGTTAATTTTATCAGTTTTCATATGTTCCTTCCATTGTTTGTAGGTTCATTCATAAGTGTTCAACAGAGTCTTGCACCATGCACGTTCTTTTAAATATTTTTTATTCGAACGGCTACACGATTGATTGTAATATCTAGACTTTTCAGATTAATTTAGCTCACGAATTATGAGGCAAAAAATTGTCTTCTTCAATTTTCAAAGTGGATGAAGCGGGATTCATTATGTGGGGTATAAATAACAGTGAAATGAGTGAATTTTTTATGGCTTTATTTGGCTTTACTTCACTACCAACCCCTTTTAATTTGCATAATATCATTATAAAAAATCCTCGGTTCCCCTGTTTTCTAGTTTCTACTAATAACATCTTTTATATTGATGACATTAAATTCAGTTTCATTGTTCTATTGGTTCTTGGACTCATCTTCTTGTTTCTCTGTCATTCATGTATGCTTACTGAATTTATCATATGCAATATCACGATGAAAGCATTTTGTTGGCTGTTTATAGTCTAACCTTGCTTGTGTAATTGTAGAGGATTCCAAAGAACTTTGTGAAAACCTTTGGATGTGAACTTTCTAAAGCTGCTACACTCATAGATCCTAGTGGTCGTATTTCGAAAGTTCGTATGAGAAAGTATGGGAATACCGTTTGGTTTCATCATGGCTGGTATGACCTTATTAAATATTATTCGATCTCGGCCGGGTACTTAGTGGTCTTCAAGTATGTGAAGAACTCAACATTTCATGTTCTTATATTTGATATGACTGCTTGCGAGATTAATTATCCAAGTAAGAGTGAAGAATCAAAAAATGAAGAGTTTGTGGAAAAAGAAGAACCATACGAAGACAATGAATGTGATTTGCAGGATTTTCTTGAAGAAATGGGAATATGTATTGCTAGAAAACACAGAATTGTTACTACTGAGCAAAGCAAGAGAGCAGTGAAATTTGTTGAATCATTGGAGCTGAAAAATCCTTCATTCATGGTTATCTTGCAGCAAAGTGACATAAATCACCATCGTGTGGTAAGCAGCTAAATCAAATGTGATTTTGGAGCCTTGCTTTTGATATACATTCATACTCAGTTGGATCTCTTTTTATTCGTGCAGTATGTTCCAGTGAAATTTGCCAAAGAGTTTTTTTGTAGAGATACCAAATCCATCAAAATTCTGGTTTCCGGTGAAAATGAGAAGCCTCACCAAATCAACTGGATACAGAACGGGGGTTTTGTTTTCACAATGGCTAGAATTATGAAGAGCAAGAAATTGAAGGAAGGAGATATTTGTATCTTCGAGCTTATTAGGAAGAACAAATTTCTTTTGAAGCTTTATGTGCTAAAGGGTAAATAGATCTGTAAATGTTAGTGACGGAACATCTATCTTGTTGGAGCTTTTGAAATTATGAAGATTTAGACTATCTCTTTTGTGGTAACAAGAATTGGAACTTAATCTGCTATGTTTACGAAGGTTGAGATCTCAGTTTTATGTACTAATTGATAATGCAGTTAACTTTGTTGCCTTTAATGCACCGTTACCGTATTTTGACCTCAAATGTTAAACACAGCCTACAATTATGACCTCAAGTGACTTTCTTTCTTCTTTTTGTTACCGGATGCTTTATGGTCTATTAGCTTCAGTGTTATACAGAATATGCTAGAGGCTAAGGAAAATTCCCAGATGATTAAACTTGCTCTGATAATAAATTATGTTACTTTTATATAATTAAATTACCTTTGAGTGTCATTAGTAGAGGCTTGGCCACTAAATAAGGCTTTTTTCAAAATTGTTATCATAAATAATGATTTGACTAGTCCATGGACTAATAGTGGGATTCGCATCAAACAATTTTTTTTTATTTCTAAGTGAAGTTTGATACAAAAAGTGGAATTCAAACTATCTGCAGAAGTTAATTAATTACTCCTTCGAACTGATGACAATATCATTGTCATTCACTGGAACCCACCAAAATTTCTTGGGAAGGAGTCATAAATTTCATTCAAGAGAAATTGTGAACACTAAATAACAAGTGACAATAGAAAGTTGGTAGCTTAGTGATCACAGCATGACAGTGAAAACTTGAAGGCGTACAAACTTCAGGCGTAAATGAAAAGCTTCTGAAGCGTAAAGCTAAGCGTAATTAGTACATTCATCTCCTGCCACAGAACAAATCAATGGCCTTTTGGCAGGAGATTGAAGCTCAAGGAATAAACTCCTTTGCTCTCGAGTCCCTTTCATTTCTTCAAGGTTATTCTTCCCCGTTCCCTTGATGAAAAGAAGCTGGTAATCAATTCTTACAATTTGTATCTGCTCTGAATTTTGCATTTACAAGTTTTGCTGCTTGTTCTTTTAATTAAATCAACAAGTTGATTATTGCATTCAATTTGTGAACCAAAAAAATTATACATCTAGCTTGAAATTAGAATATATTACCTGAGTAATAATTAAGAGTTCTAGTTAAATTTTTTATGGTTTCCACTTTCGCGCGGCACTGCTTCATTGCCATTTACCAACACTTTTAATAGTGTAAATGTTTGGCAACATCTCAATACTCATCATGAGGATCGTTAAATCCTCTGCTTTTGTAGCGTTAATCTAAGCAATTAATCAATTGATCATTATCATCTAAGCAATTTTTTTTTTGGTTGATCTCGTTTTTTTTTTTAACAAATTATATACTGACTTTATTTGCATAATTGTATGTAGAGGATTCCACCATTGTTTATGAAAAAGTTTGGACATGAACTAACTGATGCAGCAACATTCATAGTTCCACTTGGCAAGTGAGTTTGGAAAAAGATGGGAGATGTGTCTGGTTCCAAGACAGTTGGTGTGATTTTGTTAAACATTATTCAATCTCTAAGGGGTATTTCTTGGTCTTTAAATATGTGAAGGATTTAAGTTTCCGTGTTCTCATATTTGATAAGACTGCTTGCAAGATTAATTATCTGCATAAGAATGAAGGATCAGGAAGATTTAGGAGTGAAGGCCATGATGATGAGCCACAAAGCAAGATGTGTAAAAGGAAGAGTTAATGGTGGAGAAAAACAAATCAGGTGACGATTGTAATGAATTTGATTTGTGTGCTTCACTTGGAAAAATGGGAGTATATGCTGCAGAAAGACAGAGACTTTCAGCTGAAGAAAGCAGGAGAGCAGTCAAAATTGCCAGATCATTGAAGCTGAAAAATCCCTCTTTCATGGTTATATTACAGCCAACCGACATAAATTACCATCGTGTGGTAAGCTTTTGAGTATATAAAAGTATAATGTGAATGTGAAGCTTGCTTTGGGTATATATATTTACATACTTTGTTGCAGCTCATTTTATTTTAATTTGCAGTATGTTCCATACAAATTTGCTAACAAGTACTTCAGTAGAAATGCCAGAGCTATCAAAGTACAGGTTTCTGATGATTGAAGAGAGCAGTCTTTCCAAATGTATTGGAGACATAATTGGAGACATAATGGAGGCACAGCTATAACGAGGGGATGGGCTGAAGCTTTGGAGAACAATAATTCGGTGGTAGGAGATATTTGTGTCTTTGAGCTTATCAGGGCGAGGGATGTTCCTTTGAAACTTTCAGTTTATCATGCTTCGATGTTCGGTGCGTGCTTGAATCTGATTTTGCAAGACCGTGTCATCTCTTTATCTCTTCTTAATTTCTTCATATGGTTTGTTTAAGAGGATTAATTTAATGCAAGTGAAATGCTTTAATGATTTTCAAATAGAGGGTTTTGATGATCTTTTTGGAGCTTTATGAAACTCTTCGTTTATGTTTATGCACCATTATGGATGAAAAAAAAAAAGTCTTTATCTCTGTTCAGTCAAGAAAAAATGAAAAGAAAAATGGACAAATTTGGACTTGCCTAAAATTGTGTAAATGTTATGAGTGACTGCAAAATCTTGAATTTTCTTTCCTAGTTTATTTTCATAGTTCTTATTCCAAGTATAGCAAATATATGCTAGACTATGGTTGGCCACATTGATTTGTAAGCCTCTATATTGACTTCGAACATTTTCTATTATTCTTCCTTAGTAAACCAATAACATAGCAGAATCTCTATTACTTGAAAACAGACTGACCAAGGAACTAATAGAGGCAAAGTCAGCATTAATCTAAACAGAGATGTTTGTCTAGATATTAAATTTTCATTAAAGCCGTAGCATTGGATTAAGTCTTGAGTAGATTAGGCTCACTGGGTGATTTGATTGGCTAATAATGGATAAGGCTGCATGCGACTCCTTTTTGTGTTTAAATACACATTTACAGTTAAGGTAAATATTTGTTTGGAACTGTAAATAGTAAATGAATATTCATTATCTTTCTTGGAACACGAAAGTTTCTTGGGACCCAACCATTTTTTTTTAACGTAAGGAAAATTGAGAAAAATAACAAGATAACAATAGGGGACAAATTCCAAAATACCAAGATAATAACAAGGGACAAATCCAAAATATTGTAATAACAGTTATTTACATATACTTAAAAAAATATTAAAAATACATTTTGACTAGGCTAGGAGAAGGAGCTCAGTGGGTGACCCTAATAACAATTAAAATTTGAAGGGTAGACCAAACCGGACGTACATTACATTTCATTGAAAGCAAGCTCTTGAAGTATAAAGCTAAACTATTAACATTGAACACATGACCTGTGACAGAACAAATCAATGGCTTTTGGCAAGAGAATGAAACCCGATATGTCAAGTCCCTCCCATTTCTTCAAGG
Source organism: Atalantia buxifolia (assembly GCA_030444775.1). Classification (NCBI taxonomy): domain Eukaryota; kingdom Viridiplantae; phylum Streptophyta; class Magnoliopsida; order Sapindales; family Rutaceae; genus Atalantia; species Atalantia buxifolia. The sequence continues at coordinate 21,714,070 of CM059838.1, forward strand.
TTCTTCTTCACTCTTCCCTTGAAGACAAGAAGTTGGCAATGTTAGACACCTGGCTGTTGAGGTATCTTCTGAAAGGAGATTTCAGTACGTGTGGACCGACATTTCATTGAATTCAATTTTGCCACGTTTGGAGAAATAAATGATAGCTAACAGTTGTAATGATAACTTAAAAACAAACTTTTTTTTCACCACTTCATCTTTGATGGAAAGATGACATGTTAAAAGGAGATGGTGGAAATGATTTTGGTCCATGGGGTCTGTAATCAAACAAAATATTTATGCTACACCATCACTATTGATTATAGAGGCTTCAGAAGTATCAAAATCAGCTGCATAACAATTCAATGACTGGAGGCTCGATTCTAAACTTTCGCTCTTAATTTTTATGTGCATGTTGATAAGCCCAGACACTCAACCAGAGCCCCAAGACCCACTAACAAGTATGGAGACTACGTTTGAGTACCATGCAAGCCATGCATGGGATCTAGGCACACGTACAAAATGGGTGTGCTTGTGTGTTGCAGCAGTAATGGGATAATTCCTAAGTCGAAGTGATCGTGTTTGACTTGGTTTCTATTTGAGTTGTTAAATAAATATTGTTTGTCTATCCTAGCCGAGATTATTGGTTTAAAATTGGTCTAGAACTCTGGAGTTGATTTGTATAAATAAGTCTTCCGCTATTAATAAAGGCATTCAACAAATTATCAAACATATTTACCTTAGTTGTTCTCGCCAAAAGCAGAACAAATCTAATATCTCTAAATCATTGTAGGTTGCTCTTGACTGGGACCTATCAATTGGTATCAGAGCCAGGCTCAACAATTTCGACTAACAAAGAACGTATTGAACGCGTGGAAGCTGAAATTGGAGGCTTACAAGACAAAATGAATCAGATGGAGTTGGGACTCACGGACAAGTTGCACCACCTTGAAGAAGCATTTAGCAAGTTGGCAGACTCAATTAGCATCTCAAGAGGAACGACAAGTCAGCAGGAAAATGTGGGATCTTCAAGGCTAAGAAGAGAAGAGAGTGAGAGAAATCGTCAACAACTTCCCCCTCGTGTGGCCAAGCTAGAATTCCCACGCTACGCAGGAGATGACCTGACGGAATAGTTCAATAGAGTGTCACAATTCTTTGAGTATCAGGAGACGACAGATGACCAAAAAGTGGCGTTGGCTTCTTTCCATCTCGAAGGTGAAGCCAATCAATGGTGGCAGTAGCTACGAAAGGCATATCGAGAAGAGAAACGCATTGTTACTTGGGAAACTTTCACGGAGGAATTATGGGCTTGCTTTGGACCAACAGAGTGCAAAGACTTTGATGAAGCACTATCACATGTAAAGCAAATAGGCACTTTGGGAGACTTCCAGAAGGAGTTTGAAAGATTAGGGAACCGGGTACACGGATGAATACAAAAAGCCTTGGTAGGTGCCTTCATAGGAGGACTTAAGCCGGAAATATCGGAGGAAATTCAGATGTTCAGGGCACGAACGTTGAAAGAAGTAATTAGTTTGGCAAGAATGCGAGATGAACAACTATCACGTCAGAAGAAAATATCAAGGCCAGCGTTATTTAATCGCCCGTCGTTCACACAACCTGCCAACAACAAAGCCATTCCTACTATACCTATAAAGAAATTAAGTTGGGATGAAATGCAGCACCAACGAGCGCAAGGGCTTTGCTTCAATTGTAACGACAAGTTCACGACTGGGCACAAATGCACGAGGGCACAACTTCTAATCATGGACAATGAAGTAGAGATGAATGAAAATACTAACGAAGAGGTTATTGAAGGAGTAAACCAAACAGAGCTAGATAAGAGTAAGGATCTCCAAATTACTTACTATGCACTCACGGGTTGGGCAGCTCCTTAAACCAAGCGCATGTAGGCAAAGATTGGCTCCTATGAAATCATGGTTTTAATCGACAGCGGATCCACCCATAACTTTATCAGCACTAGGTTGGCTAATCAACTTCAATTACCAATCAAGCCCACAACAGCATTTTCGGCTCGAGTTGCGAACGGTGAGAAACTAATGTGCTAAGGCAAATTCGAGAAGGTACAAATTATCATTCAAAATGTTCATTTTTCACTTACTGTCTACTCGTTGCCTATCACAGGTTTAGATATGGTCTTGGGCATTCAATGGCTCGAATTGTTAGGTGTCTTAGTGTGCAATTGGAAGACCCTCACCATGGAGTTCGATTGGGGTGATCAGAGACGACATTTGCAAGGTATCAATCCATAGTCCTTGCAAACGGCTTCTCTAACAGAAATTTCTAAAGAGATTCGGCAAGGCAATGAAGCATTTACAATTTGTTTACACACAAAATTGGAAGAAGCTTTGCACACAGTACTAGCGGATATGCAACAATTATTGAAAGATTATGAAGAAATATTCCAGGAACCGACAAAGTTGCCACCGTCACGAGGAATTGATCACTATATCCATTTAAAGAAGGAACGGAGCCTGTTAATGTTCGACCATACCGCTTTGCCTATTTTCAGAAAGCAAAAATTGAGAAACAAGTTGAAGAGATGCTGCGATCGGGATTGATAAGACCCAGCACCAGTCCGTTCTCTTCTCCGGTGCTGTTGGTAAAAAGAGAGACGGTAGTTGGCGGTTTTGTACCGACTATCGAGCTCTCAATGAAGTAACCATCAAAGACTGATTTCCCATACCCACCATTAAGGATATGCTCGACGAACTACATGGTGCCGTTTACTTCACAAAGCTCGATTTAAGAGCCGGATACCACCAAGTTCGAGTTAACCTACCTGACATCCACAAGACAGCCTTTCGCACACACAATGGGCACTACGAATACCTGGTGATGCCATTCGGATTATGCAATACGCCGTCAACTTTTTAGGCTGTAATGAACTCCATATTTCGGTCTTATCTCAGAAAATTTATTCTTGTATTCTTTGATGATATACTAATTTACAGTGCATCGTGGAATAGCCACCTTGAACATGTCAAACAGGCGTTGGAAGTTCTAAAGTAGCAATAATTTTTTTATTAAAATTAGCAAGTGCAATTTTGGCCAACAGGAGCTGGAGTACTTAGGTCACATCGTTACTTGCGACGGTGTGAAAGTGGATAAAAGAAAAGTTACTGCTATGGTGTCATGGCCAAAACCACAAAGCATCACAGAACTAAGAGGTTTCCTCGGCCTCACAGGCTACTACTACAAATTTGTAAAAGGGTATGGTGTTTTAGCTCGACCTCTTACTAATCTTTTAAAAAAGGGACAATTTTGTTGGAATTCAGAAGCAGAAGAGGCATTTAAGAACCTAAAACAGGCCATGACGCAAACACCTATACTAGCTATGCCGGATATCAAAGATACATTTGTGATTGAAGCGGATGCTTCCGGCAAAGGCATTGGCGCAATTTTACAGCAAAAAGGGAGACCGATTGCTTTCCTAAGCCTCGCCCTTGGGGACTCGAAACAGTCTTGGTCAATTTATGCAAAAGAGATGCTTGCCATCCTTAAAGTAATTTGGGCATGGAGACATTATTTATTGGGGTAGAAATTTATCATCCAAATCGATCAACGCAGCTTAAAGTACTTACTAAAACTGAAAATAGTCAAACCCGAACAGCAAAAATGGTTGGCTAAACTGATGGGTTACGAATATGTGATTCAGTATCCCCCCGGACGGGAAAATACGACGGCGAATGCCCTATCACGGTGACCCGACAACCTAACTCTTCATCACTTATTTGTACCGCAAATGGCCTTATGGGATGAAATCAAAGCAGCAACGGTGGATGATAAGCACATGAAGAAAATCACACAGGCAGCCCATAATCAAGTTGCTGGTTCATATTTGTCACGTAACGGCTTGATTTTTTTTAAAGGAAGAGTTGTAGTTCCTGTCAAATTATATGAAGCATTAATATTTGAGGCACACGACACCAAAATGGGGGGACATTCCGAAGTTCTTCGAACGTACAAGCGCCTAGCTCAACAATTCTATTGGCCTTCTTTGTTCAATTCAGTTCAGGAATATGTAAGCAGATGTGAAACTTGTCAACAGATAAAAGCTACAACATTGAAACCTGCTAGACTCTTGCAGCCATTGGCCATTCCTCACCAATTATGGGAAGATATTTCAATTGATTTTGTTGAATGCCTACCAAGTTCACAAGGCAAGGATGCGATTATGGTGGTGGTTGATCGATTAAGCAAGTCGGCTCATTTCATGTCATTAACACATCCGTTCACGGCCAAAATAGTAGCAGAAAAATTCATTGATGGAGTAGTTAAGCTGCATGGTATGCCTAAATCCATACTAAGTGATCGAGATCCAATATTTGTAAGTAAATTTTGGCAAGAATTCTTTACTTTGTCGGGCACACACACTTGAAGATGAGTTCGGTGTATCATCCTCAAACCGACGGTCAAACCGAAGTAGTCAATCGATGCTTGGAACAATACTTGATTTTGCATACCAATGGCCGCGAAAGTGGAGTTCTTACTTAGCATGGGCTGAATTTTGGTATAATACAACATATCATGTGTCAGCAGGTATGACTCCGTTCCAAGCCTTATATGGACGCTTGCCTCCAATAGTGCCAACTTATCAGGTGGGAACTTCTCCTGTGCATGAAGTGGATAAAGCCTTGTTATCACGAGATAAGCTATTATCACAGTTGAAGAGAAATTTAGCAGCCGCGGCTAATTGGGTGAAACAATCCGCAGACAAAGATCGCCGAGATATAGAGTTCCAAGAGGGTGACATGGTGTTTCTGAGGCTCCAACCATATCGCCAGTCCTCAGTATTCAGGCGAGCTCATCAAAAGTTGGCCAGCAGATATTTTGGGCCCTACAAAATTCTTCACAAGATTGGAACCGTGGCCTATAAGTTGCAAATGCCAGAAGGTGCAAAAATCCATCCTGTATTCCATGTATCATTGCTTAAAAAAGCGATGGGAGAATCAACTACTCCAACTGTTGAGTTGCCCCCTATCGATGATGAGGGAGTCATCATGTTACAACCGGAGTCAATTGTGGATACCCGTTGGTTAAAAAAGGGAGGGAAATTAATTGAGCAAAGCCTAGTTCGTTGGCACAAATTACCACCTGAAGAGACAACATGGGAAGATGCTACATTAATCAGACAAAATTTCCCTTCGTTGGCCCTTGAGGACAAGGAACCTCTTCCAGTAGGGGGAATTAATAAGCCCTGACACTCAACCAGAGCCCCAAGACTCACTAGCAAGTATGGAGACTACGTTTGAGTACCATGCAAGCCATGCATGGAATCTAGGCACACGTACAAAATGGGTGTGCCTGTGTGTTGCAGCAGTAATGGGATAATTCCTGAGTCGAAGTGATCGTGTTTGACTTGGTTTCTATTTGAGTTGTTAAATAAATATTGTTTGTCTATCTTAGTCGAGATTATTGGTTTAGAATTGCTCTTGAACTCTAGAGTTGATTTGTATAAATAAGTCTTCCGCTATTAATAAATGCATTCAGCAAATTATCAAACATATTTACCTTGATTGTTCTCGCCAAAAGCAGAACAAATCTAATATCTCTAAATCATTGTAGCTTGCTCTTGATTGAGACTTATCACATGTTATGTTTGTATTTGGAAATCATACTTAAGTATGCTTACAGGTAATTCATACAACTTCTTTTCATTTCTCTCATGTCTTTTTGGTTAATCTTATCATCAGTTTCCATTTGTTAATTTGTTTAATTATTTGTGGATTCATAAGCTGTTATCACTTTAGAGCCAATGGTAATGTATAACAAAAGGATTCCCTTTAGCTATTTGTCTCTTGTGTATTTGCAAGGCTTGCATACGTATTCTTTTAAATTATTAAAAGATTACTACATGCTACTATTGTGAACTGTTATATGATTGATTGTTACAGCTAGACTTTTAAAATTACTTTGCATGCCGAAGTTTGAATTCAAACTAAACTGCATCTTGGTTGCTGACTTGTATGATATTGCTGATTTGATTGTTTTAGCTAGACTTTTAAAATTACTTTGCATGCGGGAGATTGAATGGTTGCTAATATGATACTGCTGATTGTTTGTTTCTGTATTTCTTTTATTTTTTTCCTTCATATTATTAATTCATACACTTGTTGAAGTTCGAATTACAAACTTGAGTCCTAGAAAGCTATTCCTTATTCCTTATCACTGGAGCTAGACTTTAGCTTCAAATTGTTTTTATATTATTGATCTAATGTTACTTGCATAAATGTAGAGGATTCCAAAAAAATTTCTGAAAAGGTTTGGATATGAACTTTATAATGCTGCTAAAGTGCTAATGCGACAAGTAATATTTGGTTTCACCATGGTTGGTATGACTTCATCAAATCTTATTCAATCTCTGCTGGATACTTTGGGGTCTTCAATTATGTGAAGAGCACAACTTTTCATGCCCTTATACTTGTTGCGACCGCTCACGAGGTTAATTATCCATATAAGAGTGATGAATCAAAAAATGAAGAGTTGGTGGTGGAGAAAAATGAATCACATGATGATGATAAATTTGACTTGTAGGCTTCACTTGAAGAAATGGGAACGTGTATTACAAGAAAAGAAGGAACTCTTGCCAGATCATTGAGGCCAAAAAAATCCTTCATTCATGGTTATCTTGCAATCAAGTGACATTATTCATGATGCTGTGGTGAGCTGCTTGTTGTTATTGTTATTGTTTTTTTTTCCAATTAAATGTGATAACAAATATTAATTACTTTTGACACGCATTCGTTTTCTTAATTAGTTGCAATTTTTTTTTAATTTTATTTGTCCAGTATGTTCCAGGAGAAACCCCTAACGAATTTTTGAGTAGGGATGTCAAATCCATCAGAATTGAAGTTGAAAAAAGGAGAGCAGACTGTGTTAATCAATTAGAGACGTAATGTGGTTTTCGTTCTATTATGGTCAAAACTTATGAGGAGCAAGAGTTTGCGGAGAGCTTGTACGAAGGATTGACTCTTTCTTTTAAAACTTTCATCCTGGATAAATTGAGTAGCAAACACAAATCTTTTGTGATAGTAAATCTAAGTGATTAAGCCACTAAAGCCATGGTTTATTGGTGGGTTGGTTGTCGAGGTCATAAATTCGAGTCTCATGAGAACTCAAATCCACAGATGTGAGGAGGGATAGATATTTTTTAAAATATTTGTGTGAATGAATTTATGAATTAGTTTGGATAGACTTTTAACTATAAAGGAGCAAATCTATATATTTAAGTTCCCAATAGACTTCAAATTGAATATTGGTAAAAGGTCATTATATGTTAATTCTAAAAGTTGAGGGCTCAAGGCCACATTCTAATACTAATAAAAATAAAGATATTCAAGATCATAAATTTATGAAAAAAAACTAAAAAATACTTAAAGAAGACGGAATAAACCATAAGAGCGTATAATTTTATAATATTAATTGATTATTTTATTTTTTTCTCCTCTGACACACTCTATAGTGTTATAATTTTTTTGGTATTCCTTCCATTTAATTTTTCGTTTCAAATAGTACGGCTCAAATTTATATGCTTTCAAAGGAAGTGCTTCAAAACTGCTCGCCTGCTGCTTGAGCTGTAAAGTGTTTTAGCCAGCTTGAAGATGAACAACATTACACCACATGTCTGAAATGGCAAGGCCAGCTCAAATACAAACGAGATATTTGTGGCTTCGAGCTTGTACGGACGAATGACTTTCTTTTGAAACTTTCAGTTTTTTTTTTGTTAAATGGAGCACCTACTAAAGCCTTAAGCTTAGTGGTGGGCTGATTGTTGAGTTCATAAATTCGAGTTTCACACAGGTTAAAATGCACAAATATGAGTATTAGCAGATATTTTCTTAAATATTTTTGTGAATGAATTTGTGAATTAGTCTGGATAGAACTCTTAACTATACTACAAATAAGCAAGTTTATATATTAAATTCCCAACTGATTTCAAATTGAATATTGATAAAAGGTCAATATAAGTCAATTCTAAAACTAAAAGTTGGAGGGCAAGCTAATACTAGTCAAACGGAGATGTCCAACAGTTGAGTAATGAGGATAAATTTATATGCTTTCAAAGGAAGTGCTTTTACTAAAAGCACTTCAAAACTGCTCCTGTGCTGCTTAAGTAGTAAAGAGTGTTAGCTGGCTTGATGTTGGACAACGGTACACACCATATGACCGAAATGGCAAGCCAGCTCAAACAGAAAACTCAGCAGAAAAAGCAAATTTCCTCAAACATGCAATGCATTTGCAGCATCTCAAGAAATACTTCAGAATTCAGAGATTCCCATCAATGCTTCATTTTGAAAATACAAAATAGACCATACGTGTTAAAGGGTAATTTCCAAAATCATGACTCTTAGTTTCAATTTTTATCTTCAGTGTATGAAATAATGAAATGCGTTTGCTTGCTTTACCACAGGAGAGAACAATAAAACGTAAAAGTGCTAGATTCCACAAAACTTGAAGGAAACAGATGGCCTTTAGAAGGAGAGCAGAGCACAAGATGCCTAGTTCCATGAAGAAGACATATTCACATTTCTTCCAGGTCATTCTTGACTCAACCATCGAAGATAAAAAGATGGTAATATTGTCAAAACTTTTATATTAACTCTTGCTTTTCGAAGACTTGTTGTTAGATAAATGTTTCATTAAAAAATAAAAATAAAATTATGGATCTTATGTTATGTTTCTGGTTGTTAACTCTAAATCCACAAAAAAAAAAGATCTAGACGCCATATTATGCCCATGACAAGTTTAAGAGACTTTTACATCCTATGGACGCTCTGCACTGTAATGTTATATCATTTGAGTGATGAGAAAATTTTATATTCAAGTATTTTAGGCAGTTTTTTCATCTAAATATAATAGATAATCTGGTTGAATGTGTATAATATATGTTTTTTTTTTGGATTCCATTAGTTTCTCTTGCTCTAGTACGTTGTTAAAGGCTCCATTTTAACCTGTTGAAAATGGTTTCTATCACTTTAATGCTTACTAGTTTATTAGATTACTCAAGAAAGGTAAGGAGTAATTGCGTGCTCGATTTTGAACTTTTATTGCC